>JAUESF010032148.1:16206-31678 GCA_032274765.1 Malacoctenus tetranemus | reverse complement strand
AGCTACAAAACGCAGTTGAATATGACACGGGAGAGAAAAACAGCACGCACGAGCTTAAAGTGCAGGTATTTTTTTCCTTCTATAAAACTGAGAAATGACATCTGGAGCAAAATTACAAGCTATATCTGACCATCTTTAAATACAACTCAATAATTGACCAAAGCATAAACATAACAGATGCAAAAATTTTCCCCTAGTTACTTCACAATAAAAGCCTCTCCCTGCTTCACTACAATACAGTTTTTATGACGCCGAGTACAAACATCAACAGTGGCAAATAAAATGACATACTGGTAGTAACTTGTAACTTTGTGTTAGCTTTTTGTGTAGTTTTTGTCCACTGGAGGTCTGCAGAGAAAAGGTTGTCATTTATTCCTCAAACCCTCACAATTCATTTCAACCTTAGTTATTGCAGGAAACATTCTCGACACATTACATATAAAAGATAAAAAAACAGTCAAGATTCTTTGGAGTACAAAGGCCTAGTTGGCAGACCCCCTTATCAGCACAAATCGACTAAGAAATTGACTTACTGAAAGCCTTCCACAGCTGCTACAAACAAGCAGCTAGTAAATAATAGTTCACTCATATCTCTCTGTGTCATCCAGATGAAGAGATGTGTGTTCTTGGCCACACAATCATCACACACCAAAAAAAATGGATGATGTGTGTGTCTGCCTGCAAACACATGTGCACATGATGCAGAGAGACCCTGTAGCACGCTCTCTTCCCCTTCCAGGTCCCCATCAGGCAGCCTCTTGGCCACAGCGAGGCTATCCATCAGCGACAAACTGCACTTTGATCACACTTCGAAAAGGCTTGGGGCCACGGCTGGGGAATGAGTGGAAGGTTGAGTACAGCACAGCAGAGTGGAGGGCTCACTGTAGCCCCTGGATTAACACCACCCTCCCCAACTTTGAAGTGCCTCACACCATCTGAGATAGCAGAGGGAGTGGGAATTAATTTGGTGTGCGTGCCCTTTCTTCCATCACGCTTCCATCCACTGGGCCAATCCTTCCGCTAAGGAACACTCAGCTGGATGAAGGTCTGTAGAGGACACCCTGCTGTCCTGTGAGAACCTTTCCCCTCCTGTCTGTAGGATCTTTACAACATGTCCGACATACCTTGGGGCGCAGTAGCCTTTAGTAGTTGTTCACCAATGGATGGTAACCAAGAACCATTCAAGTCACCAGATTTCCAAAAGCAAGGATTTTATGGGCTCTTCACCTTAGTAGATACTTTACCTCTAAGTCATACAAATGGAAATTGCATAAGGTGGTTGTCAAATATCTAAATGAAACAATAAGTGCAAAAGTTAGGAAAGTTGATTTCATAATTGTATAATTCAGATTAGCACCTCCTGTTGACAAAAACAACCAGTAGTTTATTTGTGAAAAAGAATAAGAATCAAGAAGCTATCGAAAGTTTTAGTTGACTTAATCTCAAACAGCTACAACAAAGTATGTTAAAATGTTGCTGATATAAAATAATGCCCAAGTGATTCTTTATACGATTAGATTCATGTATTGCTGCTGAAAGAAACAAAGGTGTGTTTCACATTTGATTGTCCACAATCACACCGATTTAAAGTTACACACCTCCTCAAGATTGAATTTTCTTGACAACAGATAACATTTAAAACTTAGAACCAGGATATTAAGTGGGGAAGTGAAACATGGTACCTCAGACTGTATACATAACCAGTAAGCTTTGTCAACAACATACAAAGACACACAATTCTACCGACTTTAACTGGTGCATGTGCCTGAGCAGAATAAACAGTACACTGCAGTACTTTGGCTGCTTCACATTAATGATCAATGAGACTCAAAGATAAGAGTGCCGTGTGTGTGATAAGCTATAACAAGTATAAACCTTACCACCAAACTGTCAGATTTATCACAGAGCTACTGAACAAAACAGGCGATTCGTTTCACCAACCGGGACAAAGATTGGAGGGTGAGTCAAAGCTTAGTCAAAAGGTGTGTCATCACATCAGTCCCTCTGTGGGCCTGGCTTGCAATCAGCAATTCACCCCGAAGGTATTTGCCACTTCTCTCACCACACTCCCCTGCTGTTTCTCTCTCTGCATCTCTCACTGGCTTAACCTCTTATTCCTCTCTTCCACACCATTTTCCTCCCCCTGCTCTGCTGCCCAGTGCCTGTGAGGGCCTCTGAGGCATTCTATTATTCCCCTGACAACACCCTTACTTCACTCTCCACCCCACTCTTTTCCTTTCTCTGTCTTTCTTATCTCTCCACTCCCTACACACATTGTCCCCACTCCACCTAGTTGTGGGCTTCACTGTAACTAAGGACAGTAAATATTCCTTACAGTTGAAAGACAACAAGATTTGCAGAGATTGCCATTATTTGGTGAGTGGACAAATCTGATCTTATCGACTAAAATGAACACAGATCAAACTGCTCAAAAATGAAGCTTGATCAGCAAAAGTTTTGATCACCGACTTCACTGAAAATACTGTAGTACTAATGTCTGGCCTGCAGCTACGACATGCAAATAAAACTCAGCTGATGAAAATGGTGACACCAAGAAAAAGAAGTAGCCAGAGAGTAGACAGAGAGTACATGTACATCCATGTAAATATGGAATAAATATGAATTGTAACTTCTGCTTTGGGTCATATTGGCGTTACAAGTTTTGGGGGAACATTGGGCTAACACTTCAAGGTTTATCTTTGAAACATTGGATTCAGCGATGCAGCAGGGGGATCTCAGGATTTATCATATTTAGCTTGTCCTTCTTCAAAAAGTCTAAATTTTGGTTAGTCTTCATGTTGACAGAAAGAAATTACTTTGCAAATGAGATGGATCAGGCAAAATTATTAAATCATGTGACAATGCCTAAATATAGCCCTCTTGAAGTCCGTCGTGTACCACTCCCAATCAAAACAGTTTCACCTGGTCATTTCAATTGATGTCCTCTCCGACCTGCCAATTATTCTGAGAGGCGGGCGAAGAGTCGGTTACTTTACAGTGAGGACAGTGAGAAACAACTCACCGTCCACTAAAATTGTGGCTGCACAGACCACGCACTGTTTTAAACTAAAATTGATCACATTTGAAAATCACTGTGACCATGTTGCTGTTGCTTATGTTGTTGTGGAGGGATGGTCACACTATGTCTTCACTGTTTCGCGCTTGGCCAATGCAACCATGCTTGTGCACGTCATTATTGCAACTGGTATCTGAGGTAGCTACAACAGAGGGAACGGTGCAGCATTCTAACTATCTGAGGCCATGTCAAAGAGTGACCAAGAAGTGGTTCGTCCAATCACCAGTGAAGTCAGTTTTCTAAAACGCCTGCCTCTGCAAACGGTGTTCAACGAAGCAGACACAGATGGAGATACAGATGTAAACTGTTACTGAGGTAAAACATCTGGCCTGCTCGGTTAGGCTGATGTAAAAACGAATGTGGATTCTCTGTGTGAATGGGGTCTGAGTCGCTGGCTCATCCGTCTATCCACCCAACAGAAATGCAAAGGAGTGTGAGAGATAACACCTGTGGTGACAAGGCGTCTTGCCCATGTCCTTTTTTCTCCTTTTCACAAGGCCCTGTAACACCTCATGTGCTTCCACATGCATTAGCATAATAAAATGCCAGCAATCTGACAATACAAACAGCAGCTCCTGGTAGTCACACAGGCAACACTTTTGAGTCCAAAACCTCCTACTGCTTCAGTTGTTTATTGTGTTCAATGAGCTGTTGTCAAAACTACAGTAGGTATTAAAATACTTTTTTACCGCCAAGACTTTTGTTCATCAATTTGAAAGACAAAGTGACATTGGAAATGGTGTGTGTTTATGTTTTTTGTCAATTCAACTAAGCTGGTGTGCTACCCTTTTTAAACAACAAACCTGCAACATGCACTCCTTCCATAGAGACAAAGCTTGCTGAAAAAACAGGGAATTTGCCGTAAGTCATCACTATCAAATTATTATAGTTATCATTCGCTTTGCTGTGGACAACAAAGCTTTGCCTGTTTAACTGCTAAAGCTTTCCAAGAATTTGCAGTTCCTCCTCAGATAAAAAAAACTCTTGACCTGGCTTGTCTTAGCAACAGCTCTCACCTTCAGCTCTTTGATCTCCTTGCAATTAGCTCTTATTCAAGGAGACGCTGTGCTGTGCTCTATCTGACTGAATCAACGGGTGCCAGTCAAACCCGTACTGCCACCCCCTGCTAACCTTTGTTAAACATGGATCACAGGCCTGGGTGAATGTGCTGGCTGTGATGACTATGCATCTCTGTTGGGACTGGAAGCAATATGGTGATGGACGTTTCACTGTCATGTAACAGACTTGCGAAAGAGATAGCGACAAATAAGACGGCCTGGCCTCAAAGGCAGCAGAGAACAACAGACAGGAAGGTAAAATTGTAAAAGTTGAACTTTACGACTATTTAAATCCAACATGATACAGTCCTGTGCCATTATGTAGTTTGTAAGTGAAACATGCAGTGATACACTGCAGACAAGGTCTGAAGGAGACAAATAAAGATTAGCTAGTCACAGCTGCTTTTGGAGAATGGGTCCAACAGGAATTGACTGTGTTCAATAAACCGGTATTATGGGAGCATCTGCCGTATGACGTACAATTATGATACTTTTGGGGCAAATATTGTGGGATACATAAATCAAGTAAAAGAAGCTTGCTTTATGAAATAAAGAAAACCTCGCAGCCACACAGAGACTTACAAATCGCCAAAATATTCTTAGAATGAACAAGAGCATCTGCATTTGCAGATAAACGTGAAATGTGCTTTCCTTGCTGGACACTAATGGTCCCACTGTGTGTCCCAATCCATATCTGCAGAGAGAAAAACTGAGATAAAATGTGTGTGTATGTGTTTGATGAAAACAAGCCACAAATGAGGGAGGGAGAGAGAGACAGACAGAGAGAGAGAGAGCAAGAGAGATGTGATAAGAAGTGCTGTCGTGTTTGTATCAGCAGCTCCAAGGTTGTAGTAGATCCACAGAGTCTGTAGTATCAGGGGGTTGGCCTCTACCCTCAGAGCAGACACTTTCCATGCCACTGCCGTTAACAGCTCCTCCGGGGTCTATATTACCAACAGTTGGAGGACGTGTGCATGGTTAGCTGCAGGGGGGAAGGGAGGCCTGTTTGTTGTGTAAAGGCTCCTCTCTTCCTCTCATATGCTTCTTTCTTTATTTCTTCCTCCCCCACCCCCTCCCACTTTCAGCTCACACATGGTTCCTCCAGGAGCCATCATCTGACAACACCCTCCACCCCCACACGTAACCACCTCCTGCCACATGACAAACATGCACACACAGTCGTAACACCACAGGAAAACGCCCTCGCATCCTCAGGATGTACGGTTCATCTGATCAGAGGAAAGCATCAGCATCTCTGTGCTGTTGCCAGACGCGACGGATGCATCAAAACAAAAGTTGTTGGCTGATTTGCCTATGTCGTAATCCCTTATTTACAAACTGTGTTGGAGCCAAAGACAAAAGTTGTGTCCTCCACATCAACGTTCCTTCCCCGGCCTTCGAACACATTCAAATGTTAAGAGCTTCCAGGCAAACAACCAGTTTGTTCATGAAAATGTGCAAATTGGAAAAAAAGACTTCAGCTTGTTCGACATGAGCAAAGCCACAATGTGAGAACAGTGACACACACTAAATTTAGCTCATACTCTAGGCAAGCATGAGGTCAGTTTCAACTTTCAGCTGAGTTTTATTATAGTTTCAATGTCAGGGCCAGGTGGGACAGGTGGCTGGGCCGTAGCGCAAGAGACTGCCCAAAAGGAGGAGGTGAGGAATAAACGCTGGACAGATCCTTCCTGAGCCAGGATCTTCCCAAACAGATGGAGAACCTTTGCCTTGGACTGCCTTGTTGACTATTTGGGTGAGGATCATTAAGCGCAGGGGATGGGAGGCCACCCTGCAGCAGCGCAATACACACTTCCACTGCCAGCTTTGGGGAAACCACGTCATCAACTTCCCTATGTATAACTCAACTTCCTGATTCAGCTGACCTCATGACAGACGCACATGTTTAACCTTGTTCACACACCAGAGCGACTGAGGCCCGGCCCGTATGAAGACAAAAATGCATTTGTTTCCAAAAATCTACTGTAAAATTGGAGTCATATCAGGAAAGGTTTTTCCCCAGGGAAACACTGGAATCCCTGAAAACGCTGCAGTTCATATGCTCAGCCTCTTGTGGTGCATGTGCAGAACATAGAACAAAACAAAGTAGGTGAATCAAATGTTAGAATGGTCTTTGATTAAAAATAAAAAACAAACAACTTGTGGATTCACCATTTTGCTTCTTTGTGGATGGGGCTTTGATCAGATCACAGCAGGTGATGTCTCTAGCAGTGTTAAAATGCCACATTCGGCAGAAGACGTCAAGAGGCACGGCACTGAATCCTGCTGGCTCTGCCTCTTTGAAGTCAGCTTGCTGTGTCAAGGTCCTGTCACTCCCAAACGACGTCCCAATAGCTCCCGAGGCACTTTGACCATGTTCACACCGACATTAGCCCCTGCATGAGATAACCCAGCCCCCTAATTCATTTGAATGCAGCCACCCTGTAACACAACAGGGGAGCCACTGCAGAGGGGTCCAGCAGGAAAAGGGTGGGTCGTATTGAAAAAGAAATGCAAGTGCAACTTCATCTGACAAGAACTCCTACTGCTAAATGACATTCAATAAAAATTGCTACACTGAAAAAGATGATGATGCACCCAGGTTGAACCATGGGAAAAAATCCAACATATGCATCTTAATATGTTCAAGGAGAACCACCTAGTTTAATCCGGAAGTGGTCATCATGGGGAGGGTTCCTCAACTGTAATACACATTATTGCTTAAGTGATCAGTAAAGTGGCATATGCTTTGATGGTGGGAACATGTGTTGGAATTGATGTAACTTGTCCTGAATGAACACTGGCTTTCTCGGATTGGATTTTACACTGGCTGACAAAAACCAATAAAGCTTGTTGCAGTTTTAATAAGCGAGGATAACATGGCAGCAGTGCATCCAGTTGCAGGGGCCTCTCGTGGATTTCACTGTGTGTTGGCCTGGGCAGGCTCCAGCCTCCTGCAAGGTTGGAGCCGATCCCAGATTGCTGTGTACAGAAGATGGATTAACGGATGTATGTATGGATGGATGGGTGTGCTTTGTTTTAGTCTATTTAATTTGCTCACAAACCCAGCTTGTGTATGTGATCAGCATGGTTTATAAACGTTGGAAGATTGCCTACCCATGTGACCCATGTCATTGTGGTTCATGATGTCAGAACCACGATTCAGATCTGTCGTGTGTGTCAAGTCGTCCTGCCACTGTAGCATTGGTTGAATGGAACAGATCAATTAGATTAACATTGTTTTGTTTTTTTTTTACACAAAATATTACTGTAATTCTCTGTAAATCCATTTTCGATGCAATCTTGCAAACGGAATAATCATTATAATAAATACACACCACCTAAATATATCTCCTCTAAACCCTTGTGCCAAACCACTGGGGCTCTGAAACACAGCACCTCAAACTTTTGGAAAGAAATTCCCAAAAGTTACATTTTACTTTATATTGTTCTTTGTCAATCTCTACTTTCGATCATTCCATAACATGATGCTGCATCAGCTACAGACAACAACACTGAAATAAAGCAAAACAACAGTTACTTGCAAGCTAATGGTATATCCCAAAGCATGAGACCTGGTTGTCATTGCTCTCTGCCCCCACACTTTTCTTATCTCTGCTTCACAACAAGCTGCGAAGACAGAGAGTGAGAAGGCAAAACTGAAGGGATGCCGCCCCAGACTGGAGACAGAGAGAGGGAACCATGGGGAGCTGCAACAATGGAGCTGGCAGGAAAAAAACAGTGTATGTGCCCCTCTACCTCCCCCTCTGAGCACACACTCCCCATGTGAAACCATCTGATGCATGTACTGCTGCTCTTACTTGTCAATCACAGCTGGGGGAGGGGCAGCTGTCTCTTACAAATACCCCCCCTCATAGTGCATGCTACAGAGGGTCAAAAAAAAAAGACGTGCAAAAAGGTTCTTGATCTCTGAGTGGTACTCACAGAGTGTGAAGAAGTTTTGAAGGCATTATGTGTAGCCTGGTCTGAGGAGGAGTATGTCAGAGGTTGGTGTGTGCGAAGCGGTAAGAAGGGCTGAGCTGGGGATGTGTCAGTGGGTGGGACAGAAGGAATATAAAAGGAGAAGGGATGTGAGGGATGAGTGAACGGTATAGATGTAGGATGAGAATAGATCATTGTTGATTTGTTGGGAGGCTCAAATCACCTCCCGGGAATTGACAAAAGAGGAAAGCAGCTTACGGTTGAAGTTAAACATATCATCAGTGATTTACGTGACCACTCAGTCATCCATGCTGTCAGCCACAGCAGATACTCTTCTTTTTTTCCCCAAAATATGAACATATTTTATTCTCAATTTTGTTGCATCTGTAATGTCCATTCACATTTAAGCTTAACATGCTTGGCCTTCAAATTAAAAAGGGACATCCAAGCCAGATTGGCAACATTATTGGTGTGAATTTGCAAACATAAGGTGCAAAAGCTGTTTACAAAAAGTAATCAGGAGACTGTATGTCTGTCTGAAGTTGAGCCATGATGGAGCAACACTTAAACCTCAATCCTATTCCCCTCCCCCGTTAATCCATTTGCTTTGAAGACAACAGAAACAAGGACATGCTCACAGGCAGTCTGCTCCCACTTATTTACCAGATCTAATAGGACTAAATCTTGTTTTACAATCACACTGGGCACTTTAAAAAAAACCAAACAAAACACTGGAGCCCCCTCTGCAGAGCAACTGCAGTGGCAGCAGCTAGCACCCAGTCAGAGTGGAGAGCCTCCACCCTCCAGGGGGAAGGGAAAGAAAGAACCACCATCTGGGGTTTTAGTCATGGTGATGCCAGGGGCTGGGGCGCAGTGACAGGCAGACTACTGGGGCTCGAGAAAGGGATGAGGCAGAGGGACTGCTGATGAGTATGAGTTAGATGAACACATGATCACAAAGGCAGTTGATAAAAGACACAATGAAAGGAGAGAAACATAATTTGAGAGGGAATTATGTAGATCAGTTGAGGAACCTTTACAACCAATAAAAACCAAGATGATACCCTGTAATTGAAAGAAGAAAAAGGGAAGTGAGTGACTAGGTCACAATCAGATTGCTGTAGAAAAGCTGCTGTAATTGCCCCAGGGAGCATTTGTGACCAACTGTGATCAGCTCTTTCACACAACCTCCAAAGAATACTTTGACCAATTCAAGATCAGGTATAAAAGTGGTTGAACCCTCTTTATGATTTGTCTATAGCTCATCTTATTTTAATACTTGGGAGCCGTCCGTCAGCAAGAAAATGCTCACCAACAGCAGAATAAAAGCAAAAAAGATACCATGTTGAGATATTTGGTATCACTTATCACGTTGAACAAAATGTATAAAACAGTAGCAGCACCAGTGAGCGTTTGTTTATTTGGGGTGTGTTCAGGGACAGCGTGTTTAGTGCCCAGTGATTATTGTTGTGTATGTTTGGCAGAGAGAAACAAACTGAATGACTGATGGTTTGGTTGTGGCTGGACACAAACAAAAAAAAGTAGGGAAGTTACGACGGTCAAAAAATGTTCTCAAATGACAGCAAATGTCTATTTTATTGTGGATATTTGACACACATATGTTGACCAAGAAAAAGTTATTCACTTTCAAATGTCAAGTACAAAAGGATGGGCTTAGACAATGATTTGCAATGCACACCCAAACAGGTGTTTTTGATTGGCATAGCTCATAACCCATCCATTCACATTGGGTGTGGTGAGGCTGGAAAATGCATGATGACATTTACCCTGGCAATTATTACCAATAATTAACAGCATGAACTGTCTTACTATAACCGGTGCAACAAAACAAACAGGAACAGGAGGACGCTGCCGACTGAATGCATTCCGTGCACAACCACAAAAGGCGAGAGAAACAGTTTGAAAGTGAAAGAAAGTGAAAATACCGACGTGAGAGGGACTGAAAGTGAGAGGACATTAAAGCCTTGAAGAATACTAAGAAAGTATTACAATAAAAGCCGTTTATGGCTATGATTAGGTCCATGAATACATAAAACAATACAATAAACACAGAAGGGGAATCTGTATCTCGAGGAGAAAAACTCTTTTTGCTGAGCAACAACAAATACGAGATGTTTTATGGGTACTTTAACCACAGAAGAATGAAATGAAGAGGTGCAATAACAGAAATAATTGTCCTGAGGGAAGTGTTAAACAGTCACTAAAGAAAGAGACATCCACTGATCCCACTCCGTCCACACATTTATGACGGTCATAATTAAAAGGGGTGGAATTAAAAGGTTCAATCAACTTTTCAACATACAGTTTGAGCAGCCATTTAAACTCAAAGTTAATTTTCTCAAAGCGACAAAAAAGTTTTATCCTGATCACTTAACTGCTTATTTTATCGGAATTAAGACCGTAGCAAAAGAGAAAAAGTGTACTTAGGAGAGAAAGCATGATGCATCAAATGACAGAAAGTTAAACATTTATTACAGCAGTCACCTTTTTCGATTGTGCTTCCCTTTTATTTTGAAAACAGAAGCACAAAAAGCCTGTCAAGAAAGAGACATTGTCCACGAGATGCTGCAGTTCAAGCTTGTTCAGGTGCTGCTCTTTGAATGAAGACATTTTTTCTATGGCCAAGATAAAACAGGGCCCTTGAAGTGCTACAAAGTTGAAAGTTTGCTGCCTCACTAAATGTCACTTCCTTCTTTGCAAATAAACAAAAGTGTACTGACTGTCAATAGTAGATATCAGAAAAAGTAGTTCTTTTTAACACTTAGAACTAATTACTGGTTTGTGAGTTCAAATTGTGTGTACTTTTTTATTGTAGTATGATAAATTAACTGCCAAAATCTCCAAACTATGAAAAAGTCCAAAAGAAGTTCGAAAAACACAGGAATACAAAAAGCTCCAAATTGGGAAAAAAAATTCCAAAGAGATGACAAATTTCACTCGTAAGATGACAGGCGGCTGATAAAGATACATGAAATGAATGCGTGAAGTGCCAAACAGGCTGCCAGCAGAGCATGGACCGACAAGGGGACAGGCACAAAGGTCCTTGGCATGAAGGATCATGTCTGGCAATGAGGATGGAGCAACAGAAGCCTGCAGTGCCTGTTGGCTGTGGGATTTCAGGCATCATTTCACAAATACGTGGCCAAGAAACCAAGCATAAGCCACAAAGACAAAAAGCAAGGCAAAGTGGACAGCCATGTTGACCCTGGGCGGCCTTCCTGCAGATCATACTAATGTGCTTTCGCTTCCCCACTCTCTTACACTCCATCTTGAGGACACTTTTCTCTACTTCCCCTCTTTTCCCAATCCCTCCCACTAACTCTTACTATGCTCTCTAGCTCTCCCACCCACTCTCTCATCCTCACACACACATAAATAAATACAACTTTTGCTGTCCAGCTTGCTTCCTGCAGCCTGAGGAAAGTGGAAACCAGTGACAGTGAAGTGTATCAGCCCAGTAACAATGTGCAAGGGGCGGTTTTGTAAGGCTAGCCAAGGAAACAGGGGGTAGCCTCCATTATCACTGACCAGCACCGACCAAAGAAAAGAGCTGCCACAATAGAACTGTAGCAACACTGCTGAAGTGGATCACAGTGTTTGTCAGTATCCACTCTGGCAGTACAACCTTCAAAACACTGAGGGCTCAAATGTGAGATTTATTGCTGAAGTATTCATTACGACTCAGAGAAACAGGTGTTTTATAGGAGTGCTCTGCAGCAGGACTAATGGTCAGAGCTAACGACATATCAAATGTTTGGATGGAGCCTGTAACATACACCTTTTTCAGTCTCAGTTTCTCACTCACTTTAAGTCATAATTCATCAAGTTTTCAGCTAAAAGAAGGCAGAAAGGCACGGCACATCTCAGTGACACTCTGTGCCCAATCCAGCAAAGTCATAATAATGTCTCCATTGTGTAATAGTTTCTTTAGATCGAATCAATTTGGGGTCATTTTCAGCTTAAGCACTGACCGCCGTCACGAAAGACACACAGTGGCAACGATGAACATAGACCACAGCTATGTCCACAGCATACAACTAACTGGGCGTCAGGCTTAAGAAAGGAAAGAACTGATTCAAGTGAACTCACTCAACACTTGGCTTTCCATCATGACCACTGACAGGCAGCCACTTCCTGTCCCCTCCTTCACCCACCCCTAAAGTCCTTGGGTAATTCTACCTTTACATCCAGAGGTAGGATTCGGAAGGAAGTGCACTTAGATCACCCAAGCAAATGCCCACAAACACAGTCAAAACCATTTACAAGACCAAACATAATTACCTTCAATCTGGTCAAAACAATTCCCCAAGAATTGAATGAAATGCTCACAGATGCAACTGTAAGTGGCTCATTCATTTTCATCACCCATGACAATACAAATCAAGATATATAGAAGTGAGGTGATGACAGTGTGCCAAAACGCCTTAATTTGCAAGAGTGCCCTGGCCAGCTCGTCTTGTTGCTGCTATGTAGCGTTAAGCAAAACAAACCAGTCTGCCTGACAAGTTTCCTCTTATTTCGACAACACAAAGTCCTCGGAGAGTAAACATGTTGGAAGCAAAGGTCCAGGCCGCACAAGTCAGAATGAATATTTGAGTTTGTAGAACCACAGTAGCAAAACAACATGAGTCGGTCTCGTGAAAAAACTCTAACTGATTTCACAATGTCACTTCTTCAAAGCAACATGACTAGTTTAGGTATAGTTCAGGCACCAAGTCTGTGTTCATTAGAGAATTTGGACCTTCAAGCAAAACTGAGGCTGTGGTTCAATAAATAAACTCCAATACTTGACAGCAAATTCCAAGTTTTTACATTAGATAAAAAAACAGCAACACCCATATACTGATTACAACCTGGTATGTCTGTGACAACAAATTGTTTCAGTCAAGTGGAAAACGGGATCTAGGGTTCAGAGTCATATCACGGTCCAGTAGACTTAACAAAACAAGATGCAATGCAAATGATAAAAATGCACTGGTGATACTGATGCCACAAATACAGAACATCTTCTTAAAACAAACAAAAAAAAAACAATCCACAATCTTTCAATTTGAGTATAAGGACAAAGTCTCGTTTCATAATCAAGCTGTGATTATAAATGCATCTCTGGATAATTAAACTGAAACAAATGTGTGAGCCTCAACACTGCTGTACGTAATGTAGATGTCACATTATAAGACAACTGAATCAATCTTAATATTTTCTGAAGTCAGCTGAGGGGTGTAGCCACATGTGATCAGCTCAGTGGTGCGTTAAAAGACGACTACATCATTCACCCTAGGTTACAGCAGACCCATCCTCCTATGCTCAAAGGCTCAGCCACGTTTAATCTGCATAAACACATTTTAAGTCAAAAGGAACAGACTCGACAAATAAAACCTTCACTGCTGGAAGAACGCATCAATAGATTTAACATAACACCATTTCACATCCAACCTCACGCACAGAGAAAAAAGTGGAGCACAACGACCACAACTTTCATGTAAACTGGGCGCAACGCGATCCCCCATCTGGCTCGCACTTCGTTTAACAACAAAGCCCGATGCGTACGTGTTTCTCTCCCGAAGGGGGTGGGGATGGCTGAGTGATGGGGACTGTTGATGCGTGATGTTGACCTTACCAATTTCTTCAAAGTGCAATCATTCCTCGACAGACTAAACCACCTTCATTAACCCCGATGTCGCGCTTGAGTCCGACTTTGCCGCCCTGTGATCGTATATCGTGGAAACGAGAAGGGGGTCGAATCGCGTAATAAAAGTTGAATTATGTAATCGCGGTGTGATAAATGCAGGCTTTGCTGTTTGGACGCATACAGAGAGAGAAGGGCTATTTTAACATCAATCAATTACTACAACCAGTGGCAATAAACATATAAGACACACGTTTGAACCCTCGCCTTTTGCAGCAAAATGGGACTTGGGCGAGCAAACAATGCCTCAACAGCATCTGCGTCCCTATGGCTACCCCAAGCCAGATGGCTTTCCAAGACAATAAACTCAAACCTCGTGCCGTGAACTTAACTTTATCTGACTGAAAAGCAAACGAAAACAGTACAGCATGGCTTACATAGCACGAATGCCAACAATTTGTAACATTTATACGAAAAAAACACATTTTTACCCGATATAAATCAATTTAGAAACACATTTTTATTAGAAATTGAGGCATCGAGAGTCGTTTTAACAATTTTTCGAAGAGACTATGTCACATCGAGAGTACCGCGATGAGAAAACCTGAAATATAGAAGCTCTACAACATAAACAAGAGCCTCTGGCAAAATGAAAACAAACGAGAGGCACATGGTTGAAGAGGATCTCTGTCTAAAGTTACTCCAATTCATTCGAGCATCATTGGATATGGAGCAACACGTAAAACTACACCGGGACGCACAATCGAGTCACCAGTACACGCTTTGTCCTTTAAAGTCAGTTTTACAACTTTGAGGAACAACAATTAGCTTTCACGGCTAACTTTAGCTTAGCTAACGAGCTCGCTCAGTCGTTACCTAACAGGATCGCCTTAGTAACCGTAACGCAGGAGAAGTTCAGGGAACACTGCTAAGCTGGTTAACCGAACGGCCAGTTACACCGGTTCCGCTTCCCAAACCACGCAGGCAAAAAAGCTGACACAAACAACTTTTCATTTTCGTCATCAAACACATTCATGTCACTTCTGGAAGTTGTGGTATTTATTTACCTCTATTTCAAAGTCGGGGAGGTTGAACGCTGTCCTGAACAGCGAGCAGAAGTGGGCTATGGCGGGGACTTCCCACCAAGACTGGATCTCTTCCACAGAAACTGTACATCCCTGGAACATTTTCGGGCCGGACGAAATGTGCAGCGTTTAGTTCTCACATCAGAAAGTACTTTCTTCAGCGACTTAAAACGCCTCCGTAACATTACAAAGAAGAAAAAAGTTGTCGGAGTCCTACGGTCGGAACAGTTGCCATTACGAACCGGGGAGCGTTACAATCTGTTTCAATCAGAGTCTCACCGGAGCTGAACAGATGGGAAGGACCATACCACTACTTCACAAACAGGGGGGGTGACACATATCTCGTGCTTATTAAAACACAATATCTGTCCACAGCTCTGCATTACGCCGTTGATACGTTGATCAGTTTAGCTTATCAACCTTTGTTCGTTAAAAAAATGAGTGAAACTGTTCTTCTTTTAGTTAACTAAGAGACAACGTAAATTTACAGTTACCCCATTTCTTTACTAATGCGCCCGGCGTTTAAAGGGAATGATTGTGAAAGTGAGTGACGAAGAACATGAAAAGTTAAATAAATTACAATTCAGGTTACCTGTTTCAGTCACATGGCAGTAGGTCCCATCATTTATTTACTTTGACCCATCTATTTATTTATTTATTT
>JAUESF010032125.1:0-21085 GCA_032274765.1 Malacoctenus tetranemus | reverse complement strand
CACACACACACACACACACACACACACACACACACACACACACACACACACACACACACACACACACACACCTGTGACACCCCGACTACAGATGTGCTGACACGATTCGCCCTCCCACTATCTTTTTGCTTCCTCGCAGAACTGTGCTGAGCAGCAATATTTAGTCCCTACTTGGATAATTGTTTTTTTTTTCCCAAGTTGAAATGAATAAATTAACACCAAGATGAAGCTAATAAACAGAAACTCAACGTCTCAAGCTGCTTGTTTCAGATCATTTTCTTGAAATTTTTCATCGTAATTCAGTAAAAAAGATGATTGTTTCACGGCATGTGTCACAATAGCAGCGGAAAGCAGCTCATCATGGTGCTTTTGTTTGTTGTTGTTGTTGTTTTTTTTTAAAGCCGGCCAGGGCTGTTTTCTTCCGGCCAACACAATTTCAGCGCTCACTGTCGAAAAGTCCACGGGGCACAATTACAACCAGCGAGGGAAAGGAAAATGTTGGCATTGAGAAGAAAAACGAGGTGTAATCTCACTCATTTTTCTTATCAGCAGAAGTCCCAGAAGCCACTGAAGGTGTGGCGTTTTCCCGGATATAAAAGCCCCCCCTCCCCACCGCACTGCCCTAACATGGGCGGCAGAAGCACAAAGCCATCCCTTTTTCAACCGCCGCCGCTCCCCATTGGTCAGGTGGCGGGGGGAGTACTCTCGATGGGTCCAGTCCCCCTGCTCTGCTCCACGCAGGACTATTTATGATTATTTTCAATTATGTCATCATTGTCCATCCCCCACCATCCACCCCACCCCCTCCAGTGGTGGTGAGAGCGCTCTCATATAAGACCGACTAGATCCTGTGATTGAAGACATTTGCAATGGCATGACTCGATTAATTCCACACGCTAGATCTTAATTAACTCAGCATAACCACACAGATGATTTGTGTGCCGAAGGGATTTGGTCAATGGGGATGACTGCTCGAAGTAGATATGCTCATTCAATATTCATTATCTCCCTGTCCCATTTTCTCACGGGGGGCCGAGCAGGTCCTTACCCGAGATCAAGATATCTTCCTTACGTCTTCAAATGCATAAAGAGTTCAATGTGAAGCCTTCATGTTAAATTAATGCCATCGAAACGGTGAACTACTTTAATATTTAATCGGCTGAGAATTTTATTTTTTTTTGCGAGCCCCGGTTGATCTGGCCACATTAAACTGACGTTAACCTTTCCTTTTGAATCAAATGTGGGATAAACACAGGAAAACTGAATTCTCTTTTTTTTTTGACTCTCACATGTGATCGCAGGGTCATGACATGACTTCTATTATGGCTGAGGACGAGTGAGAAGGCCCAGAGGAAGGGTTGATTTTTTTTATACTCAATCAAAAGTCCAAGAGAAGGCAAACACTTCATTTTTCTTTACTTTAATATGAAACCATGGGTGTCATTAACCTTATGTCTCCCCTCTCATGCAGCCCGAGCACTCTCCTCTCTTCATGATCACCATTTCCAGCCATTATGAGGTCTACAGCATCTGAACTAATTGCTGTCGGGTGTCGATTGTTGTTGTTGCTCTCTGTTTCTGTTCTATCCTCTAAAGGATAAAGGTGAAGCGAATATCCCTCCACATCTGAGTCTGGACTTGTTAAGGTATTCTTTATGTTAAAAGCGAGTTTTTTTCTTCGCCACTGTTGCTTAATGGTTGGGGAATTAAATATAAATAGCCATAAAATTATAATGTGGTCTTTGTGCTATTCAAACAAAAAATCTGCATGGAATATGAATGGTGTTTTGTTGGACTCCAAACAGCACAGTGAGAACGGAAGCGCGTTGAACGACTTTAAAATTTCTGAATGTTGTCACATGTTGTGTGTCCTCACCGACGGACTCTGTGTACTCTGAAACACAATCGCCTCCTCTCATTTGCTCTGTGTGTGGACCCAAACACTGTCTCAGTGGCTTCTCGCCTCCATCCCTCTTCGTTTGCGTGGTGCAGTGGAGGATGAAACAGGAGAACACATGAACTCCCACATCACCTTTGGCTGTTAGGGAATCTGGGAGTGATTCAAAGTAGGCAGACAGCCCACTGCTCATTGTTGTCATACAACCTTGGTCTTCTACTTGTACTGAGTAAACCCTTTGGTCGAATTTGAGTTGGCATTGCACAAAAAGACCGACATAATTTGCTCAACTTACTTTTTGAGTCCATCACTAAAGATGCATTCTAAAGACTTAACCACACATTTTAGTAATTGAGAGCCTGTTTTACTCACAGATTCAACAGTCATCAGATTACTGCTATTTGTGTATCAATATATTGATATCTGCTTGGTGAATATGCAGCACGATGGATAGTATTCACAAAGCAGCGTGTTGGTGGAGGATGACCAACTTTAGCAGGCTGCGCACGGTTATGTAGCACACAGGCACGACAGCAGCTTTGGGCTAAATGCTAATATTGTTATGCTAACACACTTACTCTCGCATTATACATGCAAATGTTAGGCATGCATACATTAGGAGGCTCGCAATCTCAATTTAGCCTACAAACATTTACAAATCAGTGAAACACATAAAGAACAAATGAGGTTGTGAATGGCATGTTTTACAGAAAACAAGGGAAGGCACAATCTTAGGAGACAACCAGGGTCAATACTGATCGTCAAGGTTAAGGGGCATATCTACATATAAAACAAACAAACACTCTGTATATACAAGTATTACTTGTGTTAATTTGTATTCAGTGAGACCTGGACCACTATCTTCACCCTCAAACTGAAACGTGTCACTCAGTGCTTGTGGCACTGCTTGCTTGTACAAGGACTATTGTAATCTTAACTGCTGATGCTGGTGCTGACTGCTACATGGTTTTTATTAAGATGATGGTACGGATTTGAATAGGTTCAACCGAAGCAAGACCTTTTTTTTTCATGGGTCACCGACGCACCCACTCAGATCACCCACTGAGTTGGACTACTCGCCGCTTTGAGTAATGACCAGGAATAACATTTTGCCATTGGACCGTCAGAAACGTATCGAATGGGTTTGGGATAAGCCGATTGAGAGGGTGTAAAGCCGTCCAGGCTTCTCTGAAAGGGTTAGACGGCTCTCCAAACTCGAGGTGATGGATGACCACGCAGCAGGCTGTCACTGCCGCTTCAACTACAATGGCCATCGCTCTCCACTCTCCCCCCGAGGTGACTACATATGTGGTTATGGTGATATCTTGGCCTGGGCCACACGTTGCCTTGTGACTGGAGACCATGGTGAAACATACCCAACAAATTACACGCTGAGACATTTACGGTGTCACTCCCACATCTGTGAAGAAATCCTGGCAGGGCGACTCACTCTTTTACTTCTTCAATTAGGATGTAAAAGAACTGTGATAATGTGTCATACATGAGACGGTTAACTGGGATTCACACGTGCTGAGTAAGGTAGCATTTCACAGACATCAGACATCGCAGCATTCAACAGCGTGCATAATTAACTCCCAATTCCAGAAATGTGTCTTGATCTTTGGTGAGCACCGCCTCCGAAACACACCATCCTTTTGGAAAATAACATCCTTGATTATTTTTTTCTTTTCCCATACAAAGCTGAATCAGTCATTGCGGGACCTTAGATCCCCCAAAAAGCACGTTTCCCACTCTTCTTTTGATATCTCTGTCACACTGCCTTCCTTCCAAACGCTCGTATCATCCGCTCCCTTTTTCTATTTTTTTTTCTTCCTCTAAGTCTAATGTAGAGGCTCCTCATTACGCTGGTGCTGGATGCAGTCTAAGCTGCGGTTTGATCTGACTGTTTGTCCCGCCTTCATTTGAAGGTGGAGATCCCTCTGTCCTGTGGGATTAAAAACCCACCCAGACCTGGCTGCTACCGCCGGAGCACGTGAAGCCTTTGTAGAGGAGCAGTGAAAATATCCTTCATGCAATATTATGAATGAAATCTTGAATTAAAAAAGAAAGTTAGGCAGGATTTTTGAACATGTTCATTGAACCAGTGTACAGGAGAAGAAGTTATATGACTCATGCAACATGTTTCAGCTGAAGATTGAACAGCAGCGAGTTAATTAAAAGCATTGGACTCTGTGGATCAAATGGTTTTGAAGACAAGAGACATAAAAAAACCATAGTATCTTGTTTTTTTGCAAGGCGCAAGCACGTGTCCCAAGTTTAGAGTCAGAAACACTATGAGAACGCAAACCACCGTCTAACTCTTCTAAAGGGCAACACATTCTCAACCAATGACCAGATCATGATCAAAATTTAGTCACGTGTCTAACCCCCCAACCCCCCATTATTCAAATGTCTTTGTAAAGACTGATCTATCATGGTAACAAACAGATAAATAAACTAAAGCACCCGAACACAGAACCTCTTTGGTGGAGGTGATATTTGTTTTGCAGCTTCTTTTTGCTGCAGGTGTGACTTGGAAAAAAATGGGGATTTGTTACAGTAACTATTGACAATTTACATTTATTACATTTATGAACTCCTTTCCAGCCCTATGTGTGTGTGTGTGTGCTAGTGTGTGTGTGTGTGTGTGTGTGTGTGTGTGTGTGTGTGTGTGTGTGTGTGTGTGTGTGTGTGTGAGCATGTTCCCCCCCACAGTCCAAAATTACACCATGAATATAAATATGTTGTGTGTCTCTGTGTTGCACGCACGCAGGCACGCGCGCACACACACACAGAAGTTCATATCTAATTTAGCACTTTCAGCTGCTCGTAAACATCATTTGGTCTGTCACTCAGAACTGACCAGTTATTCAGTCTGCGAATGGTGATTACATAGCTTGACTTAATCTTTTAGCAGTAGTTATTTATGACTATAAAATGGGGGGGGGGACCCAAGTCGGAGCAGCGGAGCTCAGAATCAAATGGATTATGATTTTTAAGCTGGCTGAGGTTCAGATTTGTTAAAAACCAAAAAAAAGAAAAAGAAGAATGCTTTCAAATCCCAAACATAGCTGCATCTCTCTTTGCAAGAGGACTCTACTGTATTTCTATTTCAGAGCCACCCTTGCGGAGGACGATGCCGTCGTTCCTCGCAGCAGCAGGGAATTTAAGCCAATGGTAAGATGATGGTTTGGGGGGAAAAAAAAAATCAGGGCGAGGCAAGTCTCTCTTTCTGGAGACGTGTGATGTATTACAGATCCTCAGATATAATCTCATAAACATATATCTCTCTGTCAGCTGACAGACATGGAGTCCTTGACAGTATGTCTTTGGACATGGGTGCAAAAAGCCAGTAGTTGTAAATTTAAAAAAAAGGTCTCCAATGATCTAAAGTCAGAGCTGGTGCTCCCAAACACTGCCAGCAAGATTATTTGCTCCCTTTGTCCATAAATATCCCCCACCACCCCACCCTACCCCTCCTTCATTCACCAAGAGCCCCTTTCAAGTCAGCTGGTGATGAAAATCCAGCCTAACCCTGAAATAACTGCAATGGCAAAGATGACTAATGTCACCGCGAGGACAACTTGTGGAGCTGCAATCCCTCACTGTCACAAAGTTTGCCTCACCCGGGCAACCCTCCGTGGAATTTTATGACAGTGGTCAGTACCGACTCGGAGCCGCTTTGTCATTCAACATTTATGGATGTGCGGGAACATCACATTTTTCTCCCTTCAAAGTCTCACAACGCTCCACAGCCTGCAGTAAATTGGCGAGCTAAGCCTTTTTCAAAGTTCATATTTGGACATTCGTACCATTCTCAATGCAAACCCAACAAATCATTTTCTATGAAATATCTGTCTGATGTTGGACGTTCATATTGAAAAAAGGCAATCGCATAAACAGAATCAGAAATACTTTATTAACATGATGTTGACTTCTGGCTTGAGTTACAGAAACTGTATTTGTTGGAGTGCATTTGGGTCAGCAGTCTGTTATTCTACACGAAGAGAGTGTGTAGTCTATGTGTGAGAGTGTTTTGTACAATGGGGCAGGATCCCACTGTTGTTGGGATCGCGAGTGACGGGAGGCAGTTTACCTTTGGTGCGTTTAGCCAATCAGTCAAATGTGAATCCGGTGCGATCAGTCGACATCCAATAGGGAGAGACTAGTAAAGTTTTAAATGGCGCAAGCGCGAGTTTATAATCATGGCGTTTCCATCATTGACGGAGGTGCATCACCGGTGAGTCATCTCCCCTCTCTCATTTAAGCCGCAGGTTATAACTGCTTTCTGCTTGGTTTACTTTTTGTTAGTTTGTGTATGCATCGCTTGCTTTGAGCTTAACGATCGATGTGATCTAACGATTTAAAATGTAATTTTTGCGAGCAGTGTTCAGCAACCTGTGTCGTGTCTGTGTGTTGCCCGGTGCATCATGGGAAATGTAGTCAGTTTTTTACTTTCTGGTTCCTTGGTTCATCTGGGTAATGCAGTTAATTACTTGTAATTGTGTGGCGTTGTGCTTTGGCTGAATGGGTGGGGGTTTGTTTAGTTATTTTGCCTTCATCACTAGAATATTTACTTTAGTTGAACATGGCCGTACTTATGTGTTTTGTTGTACTCCTCCAGGTTGATGACCTAACGAAACTGTGGGATCTTGAAATAAGCTGGATTCGAACACTAAACTGTGGAATGAAAATCAAAGAAATAAACAAACCCACAAGAGTCATTTCCATGTCTGCCGTCGTCAATCCGCTTTTGGGATTGACGACGGCAGACATGACATTAACCGAACTGACATTAACCGAACTCTGTGTGTGTGTGTGTGTGTGTGTGTGTGTGTGTGTGTGTGTGTGTGTGTGTGTATTAGAACCTACCTGTGTTACAAAGGGTGGTAGTTATGTAAGTACTACCAATACAAACACTGGCAGTTCAGTCTTTAATTACTCTTTGCCCTTAGGTGAGAAATTTGCTGTCAATATGATACAAGCATCTTGCTGAACAGTTGTCCCCAGTGGTTAATCATCTCTGAGACCTCAGCTTTACCCGGGTAGCAACAGCATCAACGCTGCTCTGCTGGCTTATATATGACCAATATATGTTAAATGGACTTTGACTTTAGGTGCACTTTAGTGTGCTGGCATACCTTTGCAAATGGAAAAGGTTATGCGGGATGAACCTTTGGAATGAGAGATGGCCTGCTGCATCAGCTGAGCCATCATGGAGTAAGGTCCCTGAAGGTCATTGGTTGAGTCCCCATCTTGGCCTGCAATATTTCTTTTACTTTGTAAAGAGCAATGAACGACAAGCTGTTTTTGTGTGTGTGTGTGTGTGTTTGAGTATGTATGGCTCACTGTAGTAGATCACTTTTTTAAATAAATCATGTTTTTCTCTTGCTGTCTCCTCCCCCAATTTACTCTCCTGGCACATCCAGGCCACAGAACGACAATGTCAGAATAAAGGATTATAAACAACTTATTTACGTCCTTTTGACATCGTTCGGGGGGAAAATGTGGAGAGAAAAAGCTTAGCTGGTGTTACTGCGGATTTCGGCAGTAGGATTCTTATCGCTGGATATAATTCATTAAAGAGCGACATTAATTGGGCACTCCTGAATATCTTTGGACTGAATAAACGCTTTTAATTTGAATTACAATCAGATTCACCTGTAATTAATTCTTCATGCTTCAGGTGAGTAAGTACAGAGAGCGGTCAGTCAGGAATAGTTGTCAAATTAGCCCTCATCGACATTAATTGCATGCACGACACCCAGTAGTAATTATTTTTCCTCCTCCCTTTTTTTTCGCAGAAGTGTCCCAGGATATAAGCTTATTCCATGTACATTGATACCTTTTGGTGGAATATTTTAATGTAGCAACAAACAGTGGAGCTGCTTGTCGGGACAGTGAGATAAAAGAAAACAATATTTTCCATTCGTAATGAGCTTACGAAGGGTTTTTTTCTTCTTCCAACAAGGAAGTTTTAAAATATCCAATCTTAATACTACGTCTTCCCACTTCTGCAACAGCTGATTGACACATTAATGTCTATTAGTGGTGCAGGCTGTGGGGGTTACATCACCTTTCCGGGCACTGGAATGAGACCTGAGTCCGGGTACAAGATGCTGAACTTCCAGCAGTAAATGTGGTTAGTGTATCACCAATTCCACCCCCGGCAAATGCACTGGAGCTTGCTCAGATAAGCAGCTGTCATTTGAAATGCTGCTATCTGCTGACAGTTTGTAGGGCTCAACGGAAATAGGGAATGATGCCGGCGTTCTCGGAGGACGGATTTTCTGCCTCTTATCAATGACTGGACAAACTGACAAGTCGCCCATGTAAAAAAGCTTGGGGTCAGAGTCAATCAGGCTCAGTCTTTTGCGGTGGACCACTCGAGCATGTTGTCATTTGATTTACCATAACAGGTGCTTATAGAGTAACAGGCGTTTTGCCCCCGCAGGGGGATGGCTATAGGATTTTTAATCTGGCAAATCCACAACAACATACTTCTAATGCAGATTTCTGTTTTGGATTTTCGGGGGAGCACCGTGCTGATAAACAAGTCCAGCAGGTGATAAGATTGCTGGAAACTCAGGTTCGGAGCAGTCCTGTGGCTCCCTGCAGGAAAGTCCCCAGGACTTTTGATTAGGGGGCCCTATCGACACACATTATTGAAATACAGGCCAAAAAAAAAAAAGTGTAGACCCCCCCCCCCAGGGGGGGCTGCACAGTCTTGGAGTGGTTAGCACTCTCACCCCAAGACGTGGAGGTCCCGAGTTCAAACTCAGGTGGAGCCTGTCTGTGCGGATCTTGTTTCGCCCTGTCTGGGTACTCCAGTTTCCTCTCACAGTCCAAAAACAACCATATAGTGAGGAAACTGCAAACTGCCCGTGTGTGTGTGTGTGTGTGTGTGTGCGTGCGTGCGTGCGTGCGTGTGTTTATGTGTTTGCCCCGTGATGGATGGATGACCTGGCCGGGTGTACCCTGCCTTCACCCATCAGCTGTGATCAGCTCCAGCAGCACACGACCCTTAGATTCAATCAGCAGTATAGAAGATGAATAATTGTAAATGCAGTGCGTCTTATGACACTCAAGGTTGCTTTAAATTTGATGCACGATTCATTCACGCTCACATCCACACATTGGTGGGTGTATGCCACTCGTGCAACCACAGCTGCCCTGGGGCCGACTGATGGGCAGACTGGTTGAATGAACTTAACATCTACCAAGGCTTGTAAAACATGTCTGCAAGGTGCTCCCAGCAGTCCCAGCGAGGGGTGCTAATGGGCAAAATGCAGCATCATGGATGACATAAGGAGTGAGAGTGCTGCTTGAATGTTGCATCCTGTGAGTGTTCACATGTGGTTCTACCCCAAGCTCCTTCCAGGTGACAGAGCTCGTCATGCTATAGTCTCTCGAAGGGGAAAGTCTTTTCGGCCGCTTGTATCCAAGGTTTAGTTCTTTCACTCAGGCTTCTCTTTCCTGCACTTTCTTCACCACAACAGAGTGATACACTGGACACACCTCTGCCACTGCACTGATTTGTCCGTCAGACTCCATGCTTCCTTTTACACAAAGATACACAAGTAGCGAGCCTATATATTCTATTTATCTGTTCGAAGCGCATCATGTACAGAGACTGGGTGTCCAGGTGAATGGCTCTCCAGCTCTCCTCGCTAGATGTGAACTCCTTGAACGGGCATCCTTCCAGCCAGTCCTCCTTCACATTCAGGTCTCCTGTTGCCTTTGAGCCAACAGACTGCACTGCATAACTTTCTTTATTCTCTCCTGTTCCTTTGTAGTTACGAGAACCACCAAAGGCTGCGATAGAGGTATATATCTTGTTTTACTCCAACCTTCAGCGAATTTTCTCTTTTTTTTCAACCACAAAATCCAATTGTACAGAGAAACAGAAGACAAAGCTGTCAACACAAGCATGGCGTCATTCATCCTCTATATAATCTGTGCTTTCTACATGTTTGTGTGTTTTTCACAGCAGAGTCAATACGAAGAGGTTATGTTGTGAAGCTGCAGTGATTGGGTGAAACTTGAAGTTTACTTGTACAGAGAACAAGTCACAGAGTGCAAACAGCATGACATCATTCTCACCAATGTTCAACATGATTGTCACAGAGAAGCTGAGATGAAGGCTGGGGCTGAGATACAAATTGCTCATCAGATGAAAACTTGCTTCTGTTTGTTTCAACGGACTGTTGAAGAGTGTCTCTCTGTGATCACCCACGTGTAAAACGATTAAAGCCTCGAACACTGGCTTGCAAACACTGATGTTGAAAATCCTGCACGGGCCACAGAAGCCAAATTTGACACCTTCTCGTTCTCACACTCTTGTTAAGAATTCATTTTGATTGGTAGTGTTGAGAACTTGCAGGAGCGCAGTTATTTACAGCTGCTCTCACAACATTCTTTATGGACATTTTTGTACCGGGCCCCATCGACCGCTATTATTTGAATGTGGGCAGATAACAAGAAACCTGAAAGATCTCCAGCTGCATTTGAGATGTCAGAAAAGTGCTTCAGAGTGTTGTTCAGCATGGGGTTGAGTAGAAAATGAAGGTACATCATTGTTTGGGTGTACTATTCCTTTAAGCCCCCAAAAAAGGGTGGGTGGGGGGGGGGTTCAGTTCGGGACAGAGAGTGCGTCTCCATTCTGGGGACTTCACACCTTGGCAGAACGGACCCTTCTGCAGGCTGGCGGCCCGACGGATAAATCCCCACCGAACATTTCTCGCCTCCCTCGTGTGCCGAAGCATTACGTCGGTCACCTCGCAACTGTGACGTTTGTCCTGTAGTCATGGGCAGTGATTTTCTTTTTGGTGATGCATTTGTTCATGTGGCTTCGTACACTTCACTGATTTCACCCATTTAGGTTAGCTTATAATTGTGTTCAAGGTCAATACTGACAGCAAAGATGTTTTTTTCACTCCTGCGGCTTTCCCGATGTGTGTTTGCGATAACTGAGCGCCTGCTCAAGGTGTAAAAGTGCAAAAGATCAGGACGTAGGCCGACGCCACCAATCATTTATGTAGCACCATGAAACTTGGGGAAATGGGAAGCTGTGGCGGATGCACCAGTTGGATCCTCACTGAGAGTGACGTCATTGACCCGGAGGATAGAGCCCCTGATGTGAGTCATGCTTACAGAATACAACAGCATGAAGTAGTTAGCATGTGTGCTCTAACTCTGCATTATTAAGCCCGTTTTCCAATGCAGCTGAATTTCAGTGTGTGTTTGGCATTTTTTTTGGCTGTTTTTCAGCTTTGAATGTCACCAATACCTGCCTACCTAATGAGCTGTGATGCTAAATGAGGGCTAGCTTACATTCAGGTGTCCCTAATACAGCACCCCTGTTGGTATTTTTTTTTCCTGTCGGAAAAGCACCCCACTGTGCCCACTTACACAACAGAGTGCATGCCAGTCAAGTGTGGAAAGTCAACACGTGCATGCTGAAACGACAAGTCATCCAAGCTAAGTGACTGTGTGTGCGTGTGTGTTTGTGGGGGGGCTCTCTGAGTTTACCAGCAGGAGATAAATAACCCCGTTTTATGATGTGACAGTGCTGCTTTGCATTGAATAAATCCATTTTGTCACAAATGGATGTCCAAGAGTGCACCTGCCTACACACACACGCGCGCGCACACGCACGCACGCACGCGTGCGCCTTTACAGATAACCCCAATAATAATTTCCTCTGCTCCACTTCCTAAAACACAGTTTAAAATAAACTGAATCAAAGCAAAGTTGCAATCAATCCTGCTGTTCTCGACCCTATAAAAAACAGTGGAGTTAAGCAGATAAATAGCAAAAAATATGATCACATTCATCATACTGATATTAGTCTAATTGCGCGGCACTAGAGAAGGAAATTAAACCCTACACCTATTTCTATGCCCCATTTGTCAGGAAGTGAATGGCACTTAGAGGTTTTAGCCAATGTTGATGAATTGTTGCTGTTAAATCGTGCGACTGAAGTGCTCGATCATCCCGAATGAAGTCTCAGGTATAGTAGGTGGCACATGCCGGGGTGGCAGCGTGGCGTTTTGCGAAAGGAACAAATGAAGGGCCAGACCCAGTCCCTTCAGATGGAGCCTGGGACGTCTCTAGTGGAATGACCTTGGCTAATACAGCCAAGGCTAAACTGGTTGCCAAAGATTCTGTCTGATCCAATCAGCATTTTGTTCAGAATCAAGGACTACCCCTCCGCCCCCTCCACCTCCCCCTGCTCCTCTGTCTGCCTCTCCTGTTCAGGGTATTGCCTTTGTGAGCTACAGTAACAGCCTAAGAGAATTTGGCCTCATCTGCAGTGTGAAAGCCGTATTTGTGTCCTTGAGAGTGAAAATGAAAAGATTCAATACAGATGCATTTATTCCGTCGTATACATATGACAGAGGCTTTCATTTGCTCCATACCGGCACACTGGCAGGCTGCATGGTAAGATGCGACAAAGCCAAATTGAAATGTAATTTTCATAAAGTGGGGGGTGGAGGTGGTGGGGGAGTGTTGGGGGCTCTTTGTAGAGCATCAGAGTGGTAACACAAAGCCCTGTTGAAAATGAAATTTTAATGATAATTGCCGATTGTGAATGAAAAGCGGATGCTGTGTGATTTGGGTCCTCTCGGACGAGATCCAATAAGAAGTGGATGTTTCCTTCTTTTTTTTTTAATAGCTGCAGGTCAGCTATTTTGGTTGCATTTGTGAATCCAATGAATTCAGCTTTTACTGTTTCAAAAAGGTGGATAATGGAATCCTTCAGTGAATTGCTCACTAAACCACAAACTTTTCTGGTAGAGTTTGCTTACAAACGATCTAACTTTTGTTTTCAGATGTGATGGCGAAACTGAATTTGGATTCAGTGGAGGCACACGCGAGCCTGCCTGGACATCCTGCTGCCTTCAGGTCACGCTGGATGTGGAACGGGAACAACAGCAAGGGTGTGTCAGTGGCCGGAAAAAGGTCCAGAAATGTTTACCTTCCCTTGACGCCAAAAGACACCATAGTTCAACGTCATTGGCAGAGTTTAACCAGCATGTGCTCGGACCAGAAGGGGAAGACTGTGCTGGTCTGGACTCATAAAAAAGGGGAAGGAAGAAGGAGGCTGGACACCAGGAAGGTGGGTGGCAGGAAGACTGAGGAAGAGGAAGCAGGAGGGCACCACTGCAGACGTTACGAGGATACTTACTTACTTAAGTCAAAGCCGCACGCACAGTCGGACACACAGGGTTTGGTCATTTGCAGCCAGGTTGCAGGGTCGCAAGTTGAACAACAACTACAAGTAAAGACTCACTCCTGAATTCCTCAAATACTTTATTTGACATATTGCTCTTAAGAAATGCGCAACACTTGTCTGTCTTAATCTCATCAACAACGCAACTACTCGCCGTGCTGCAGGTGTTTGGTTCAGGTGTACAAACGTAATACAGGTCGGTACGCAGCACACTCTTTTCTCAGTCTTGAGTCAAAACAAAGCAAACCTCTGTTTGGACTCTGTCTGTCTGACCACTGCCCTGCCTGGTTCCCCCGGATCATCTGCTGCCAACCTTGGACACCTTCAGTTGCCTTGCTTGCACTATTCTGTCATAGTTGAATTTTTGGATTACCTCCTTTTAGTTTTTGCTTCCCAGGATTTTTCTGTTACTATACTGGATTTTTGGACTTCTTGTCTGGTTTTTGGATTTGTGTCGGTATTTTTAAACTCACATGGACTTGTCATGCGATTGAATTCAATCCTCAACTGTGGCAAATTTCAGTTTCAAAGAATTGAAGTGGGTTTCTTTCAGTGTGTGAAAGTTCAAGGTGTAAGTTGATTTCATTAGCAGATGCAGATGTGTGTTTTACAGTTGCAACGCTATTGCCTGCTTTAGGTGCAACCCGACACAGCAGAGATTAAAATAACATTTACCCCAAAACAGTTAACACTGTTTGCACAGACAGCAGAGTTTAACAAAAGCTGAAAGTTCTAGAAACAAACTAAGTATAAGGAGCTTATTAGTGAATGAAACTGTACCAGCGCCGAAGTTCTTTTTTTTTTTTTTTAAATTGTGTGTATCTATGTAGTAGTCCTCTAAATGAGGACAAATAGAGTATCACGTTGACATTAACTTAACTTGGTACTTCAGTTTCTGTTATTTGAAAGATGTGATCAACAATGGTGCCACCATTTCAGGGCCCAATATTTCCTTCAACAATACTAGACAACAATTAGCATGGGGTAACCAATGCTAGCAGAAAGATATATAAAATCTGTATTGATAATGATAATCATGCCTCAAATTTTGATACATACAAAGTTGTGGCTTCCTTAGAGGGGAGGTCTTTTCTGGCAGTTGGCAACAGCTCGACGCATTACCGTGAAAACCTCACACGCTGAGGCGTGACGCAACTGCCATTGACACACAACTGGGATAGGCCGTGCCGTGTCGAGCAAGACTGAGGAAAAACACCGAAAGTAGACTGGAGACAGTGTTGCCATGGAAGAACTTCACCTTCTGTGCTTTCAGAAAAATGGCACAACTGATCGATGCTCTTAGACATGGTAACTCTTCCTATAAGGAATGTTGTCTCTATGTCAAACATTGGTTGGATTTCAGATTGCACATCTCATAATTGCAAAGCATTGTGGGATTGAAATGATTGAATCAGGTTACTGTGGTGCAAAACAAACCAAAACATGTGATCATATTATGCAGTGAGAGACAGAAAAGCTGAAATCTCGGTCATCAAGAACTGAGTCGGACTGGTGGAGCCAACATCATGTGATCACAGCCTCTAAGGCTGTTTTATCTTGTGGTGTCTCTCTGTCCACACTGCATATTTAGGAGCACAGGTTTTTGTGTTTTGTCTCATTTTGAAGTACAGTGTCATCACTGTGGCTTTTTATGGGACAGAAGCGGAGTGCAATTTATTCCTGAAGCAGCACCTGCAGCCTTATTTAGGTGATTACCCAAATAAACTATGTCCCACAGAGCAGCATTGGAGGTTTCGCTTCCTGAATGTCACCTACCACGGAGCTGCGTAACTGTAAAATCAATCAGTTATGCAAGCTGGCATGGTGTCACTGCATTGGCTAATAGTGCAGTAACCTCGAAGTAAGAGAAGGCGACTGGAGATTTGAAGGTCAACGCTGCACAGACAAAGCTTGAGCTGACGGCTGTGCTCACCGTTCATCTATTCTTCACCCCCTATGCACAACGGCAAGAAACAGTGATCAATGGCGTTGCGTCAGAAGGACAACACAAAGAATGCCTTATCACACTTGTGTAACTTGTCTGTATCTGTGCTTACTTCCCCTATAGGCGATGTGGCAGAGGGTTTCCATGAAATTCACTCCCTCCTCAATCCCAATGTTGTCCTTTTCATCTTGTATATGTTTGACTGAAAGATGTGACTAATGGAAGAGCGAGAGAAGCACACTCCTCGCAGATCTGGATCAGGCGAAGATGTTTGAGAAACGACAGACTCAGTTTTAAAGTTCCTTGAGTAGTTCTGAGCGACTTGCATCTGGCTGCCACGGCAACCAGTGCTCTGTGACGCTGCTACCAAGTTGAATTCCTGGTGCACTGTACATTTGGCGAAAAAAAGTGATTCTGAATTGTTCTGAATCCGTCCATTCGACTTATAATAAGATTAAATCGGAACACCTACGGCCGATTAATGTAATCATCCCCAGCTCACAGCAGCATTCATTCCCACGGTGCCACGGACCGATGACTCATGATCTCGCTGCGATCTTTACTGGAAAATATCATGGAATTCTAGCTGTTTATCTTTACAACTGCTTCTCGGAGCCGTAGGTGCCATTATCAGCCATTCCAGGGGTGTCAGACTCATTTCAGTTCAGGGTCCACATGCAGCATGATTCAATTTCAGAAAGACTGCAGACGAAAAAAGAAAAAATGAATAAATAAATAAATAAAACACCCCAACTGATAGATAATGACAACACCACATTTTTTTTCTCACTGTTGGAGAAACACAGAAACTATTATTGTTGGGTTTGTGTGGCCTGAAACCAAAAAGTGTTTCGAGCTGAACTGTTGTTTCAGCACCATGGACAGCGCTATTAATGCGCACTGGGGAGATGGTGTGTGCAGCTGCTACCGAGTCTGACGCACAGAGTTAAGAGTGTTAACTCCCTCGGTCACATATGAGCATCACCGATCCTCAGATGTGACTCTGAAGAGGGGGTTCGATGGAGGGGGGGCAGCTGCAAAACAGCTGCAAACTCCAGCTGTTTGATGTGGAACCCCTAATTGGGGCCAAATAGCAGACAGCATAAAGGAGCTCAGGAACAAAGCTTGTAGCCTGGACAGCGGCTGTATCGGCAGTAAATGATGAAATCTGATAGTCATGACCTGTAGCATCATGAACCTGGGCTACTTTATTGGCAAGGGGACTGATCAAAACTGCTGCTGCTGCTCTGCTGTTTGAGGGCTAGAAAACACAGGAGCTTTTTTTTTGTTGTTTTTTCAGGTGGTCAGGCTCCATCCTTTGCTTCAGCAACAACAAGACTTGAAGCTGGGAATTTGTTGTTTTCATTTTTGGTTTTGGTTCCAAGAAACTTGAGACACCACCGCAGTTGAGCACACATTTTCTACCCACTGAAGGCACGTGTTGACCAGAGCAAGCACACGCCGTTGCTAATGTTCCATCTTTTTTCAACTAAATTGAGGTTTGGTTATGAAAGGTAGTTTCCAGGCAAACGAAGCACTTTGCATTCTGACGTGTCGCCTTACCGGCTACATTTTCTCCCTCTGGCTTCCTCCCTCAACCCAAAGTTTTGCTTGTTTGTTAATACGTGCATACAGATCTACAGTGAAATACCTGGGTTACAATATGCTTCCACTGTTTATTGCACTAGATCGGATTAATCATTGCATCTACCAAATCATCGTCTACAGCATGTACAATGGTAGTGAGACAGGTTTACACCCTGGACAGGAAGAAAGCCCACAATCATGCAGAGAAACCACACACACACACACACAAATTGTTGTCAAGCCCAGAATCCAAAAGGTGGATATTCCTGCCGGTCATCGTCTTCCTGAGTGTGTGGGGTGGTTATCCCACTGCCCTCCCCTTGTGTGATGGCTTGCTCCTTAGGGTGATAGATGCCCCTAACTTGCTCGCAAGTGAGTGGGTGCATGCGGTCGTGTGTCTCTCAGTGTTTGCCGAGTCACCTGGTCAGCATGTCCCTGCCTTTCACCCACTGTGAGCTGGGGTCGGCTGCAGCACCAAACAACCCTGTGTTGATCAAATCACACACACACACACACGCACGCACGCACGCACGCACGCACGCACGCACGCATGCACGCACGCACGCACGCACGCACGCACACACACACACACACACAAAAAACACTCTGCAAATGCGCTTTGGTTGTACATTAAATGAAGTCAAGCCCTGAAGTTGACTGTGTTGTTGTATTTCTCCAAAGAATTAGTGCAGAACAAATGGGCCGCTATGAGCTTTTTAGTGAAAGGCGTCTCCTGAAGCAAACCTTGATTGATCTTCGTCATTAATATAAGTTTACGGGCGTGAAACCTGGAATAACACAATTTGTTTTATCTGCATGTACAGTGCACAGTACCTGCACAGGCTAAACACACCCGTGGTCCTATTAGGAGCCAAGAATCAAGGACAATCCATCATACTCCTCCTAGCTTTCTGAGTTAATCAGAAGAGGAAACCAAACATGAAGCAGCAAGCCACAGTTTGCCTGTTCAGCTTTATTTTGATCGTCTTAATAGTTCAGTAACTACTGCATTTCATCAGCTGACATCCGCTCACTTCCAGACATCAATCAGACACCATTTGCGCCTTGGAGTTTCGCTGAGCTTGATGACGAAAAGGCATGGAAGGCGGCGCCATGTCGTATTTGCGCTGCACCGTTTCCCCCCAGGTGGCACCTGCTGCTTTTGTTTCCAGTCTCTCCGCCCGGCATTCAACGGAGAGCAATTACGCACGAGGTGCTATCACTTTCAGACACGTCAGGAAGGCCTGAGCATTTGCGAAAAACTTGCAGGGCTGCCGAACACATGCTGCTTTATTAACGACTGAAGAGAAACTGAATTGAATCAGTTGCAAATTGAAAAGCAGGAAGAACTCAACGTCCACAAGCATGACATACATCTTATTACTTCAATAAACCCACATGCACTCGGAAAGCTAGATTCTGAGGAAAAAAATACCTGCGTGTGGGCTGAAGATATGAGTTGAGTCTGTTGCGACTGCTGTTTACTGGGATACAATTCCTGCTCAGTGAAACAGTGCATCTTTCACCCAGACACGAGCACGGCTGGGGACGTTGTTTACAGCATCTGTCTGCAATAAAACTCTTTACAGTGACTTAGGACAATGTGTTTTCTCTTCCTCGCTCATGTATCTTTTGCAACAATCCCCGGGAAGATGTTTGCATGGTACGGTTCCTCACATAGAACAAGGCTTCTCTTCTGCTCTGCCTGTTAAACTGGAGCTTGCAGTGAGAACCCGATCAGCTGCATGTCATCCATTGAACGAGTATCATTGTGTGGAGATCTTATCCTTATCTTATCCATTCAAAAACCATATAAGATACACCTTTTCAAGGTTGGACTGATGTTTCATGACCCATGCAGGTAAAATCTTGAATTTTTCAAGATGCAGACACTCAAACATCTTGTGATGTTAAATGTGGTGCTGCATCAAGCCCATTTATGTTCAGGTTTGCATGGTGTAAAACCTGCAGGACGAGCTCAGGGATGCATGCAGCACCGTTAAACGGACACTTCAGGTCCAAGGTTAGGCATTTGGATTGCAGAACAAGAAGTATTCATAAATAGAGAAACAGCAATGGATGCCAGTGCTGTCAGTAAGCGTTCTTATGCAATGCCTCACAAACTGACTGTCACATAAAAAATAATGAAGCATTGTTTTCCAGATGTGAGTAAATAAAAAAACAGAAACATATTTAGCATGAACACAGGTGCCCTGAGGGTACTGAGTTGCTTTTTTGGCCTCCAACTGTCAAAGGGGTCCAGACCCCCAGGTTGGAAACCACTACTGGGGGCCTCCAACCCTGTTTCTCCCATCCACTCACCCTTCACTTACAAGTTTTATGTTTTACCGTCAACTGACCACACGCAGCAGTGACCTTCACTGCCTTGTAAACACCCTCCTATTTGCTGCCTGGTCAGCAAAGAATCAGCTGACTTTTATTACTTGGCAGCAAAGGTCAGTGCCTGGTTAGGCAAAGGTAAGCGATAAAAAGATTTAACAAAAAAGAAAAGAAAGAAAGAAAGATGAAAATAAAAATGTTTTCACTTGGAGCGGAAAATCAACCTATTTCAGTGCAGAGGACGAGTGGTGATCGACTGTAAATTCAGTGATGTGATGCGACCATTGATTTTGCTCCCTGTTTTCTAATTAATTCATCTGTGTTTAATTAGAGTCCACAAGTTCTATTTAGATCACAATTTAGATGAGAGGTCCCTCTACGGTGAGTCAGCCTCGTAAACGTGACACTGTGTTGCACTGACTGTGCACACAAGTGCGTCCGCGGTAGTGGACAGCTGAAAACACGAAGCACACTGAAGCGCGTATCGTCTGGGTAACGGGGCAGTGCCGATGAGCGAAGGTTCCCACTGCACAAACGACCAATAGGAATTAAGAGCAGGTCAGAAAAGTGCTCCTGGTGGCTTCCTGCGCATTTGGGAGCCTGGACGGAGTTGCGCAACCCCAAGAGACACGCCAAAGACACCTTGACGGAAGCCACCTCCGAGGAGATCTACAACATGCTGTCCCTGTCATGTGGTTTCTTTACTCCTGGAAGAACACTAGTGTTTTTTTTGGGGCACTAAATTCAAGCGAGGGAACGAAGGACAGCACTAAACCTTACTTTTACATAATTCAAGGGTATTTAGGTGGAACATAATTAGTACTTTATGATAGTAATCAGCTACTCTGTGCTGGTTAAAAAAAAACACATTTATTCCAATGAAGGCACTCATTTTCTCCTTTGATTGGACTCATTTTTAGTCTTGGTCTGAGAACAAGCAATTGAACGCCGCTGATTACCTGTTTTATATTGATGCAAGAGTGCATGGTTATGACTTTTAAACGGCTTTTAGAAACACGCAAAAGCAATAAAAAAATATAAAACCAAAAAAAAAACCCCAGAATCAACGAATGGAGCAAGGCACTGGCCGTCCATGGCACACTGTTTTCGAGGTCGGTGACAGGTAGGCCGTAACGAGCAGCCAAGAGAAAGCTGGCGACGGCTCCCTCTGTGGCTTCATCCTGTCTGGCCCGCGCGCATCATGCCATGGATCAGGTGGACACTAACTGCTCGGACAGGCCATTCTGCGCCTGAGGATAGTACTGAGGAAGAGAGAGTACAGTTTGGCTCGTTAGGGTTCCGACAGCACTGCGGTGTCTAACAGCCACGAAGTCCATTTGCCTCCGTCTGCCTGTGTGATTCCGTGCTGACTGTGTGTGTGTGTGTGTGGTGGAGGGGGGGGTTTGCAGGAGCAGCCTGTGACCAGGCCACTGGTCCTTCTTCTGGCTCCAGACTTTTAACTGTGCTTTATGTGTTTGCAGTACAGTGCTATCTATCAATCCGACCATCTATCCATACGAAGCGTATGCACAGCCTAAATGAGGATAATGTGTTCATTCATCTCTGTCCTTCCCACTTTGTGCTGTCAAAATCACCTGATGGACCGCTCCGTGCGCTTTCAATTTTAATGGAAGAACCTCTGAGGCGCAACCCCCCTCCCACCCTCCTCCTCCTCCTCCTCCTCCACACCCCTCCCTCCTCACTAGTCCTTTATCCTGCAGGTCAGCCAAGGAGCCTGTCCATCTCTTCCTTCAGCCATCTGCCACTCCTCTTCACCACCACCTCCACCTCCGAGACCCCGAGGGGGGTTCGACTGACCTCCCTCTCTTTCACGCAGGTCATCGCTGCGATGCTGCCTTGCCGTGACTCGTCTCTGAACAAGACTCCGGTTTCATGTGAGCCTTCATTCAGTTTTAAATGGCATTTGCACAGCTCATTCTGAGCTGAACAAATGATGATTTCTGTGGTCAGTGTTGAATATTCAGATTGATCGCAGGTTTTTTTTTTTCTGACCCTGGTAAATGCTTGTAAACCAAATTTGAGCTCATGTCAATGCAGAACTGTTTTCGGGTGTTTATCA
>JAUESF010031958.1:5371-21142 GCA_032274765.1 Malacoctenus tetranemus | reverse complement strand
GTGTGTGTGTGTGTGTGTGTGTGTGTGTGTGTGTGTGTGTGTGTGTGTGTGTGTGTGTGTGTGTGTGTGTTTGCAGGCTCTCTACAAGGAGGAGTTTGAGAAGAACAAGGGGAAAGGGTTCAGCGTGGTCACCGACACGCCCGAGATGGCGAGACTGAAGAAGACGCAGGACCAGATCAGCAACGTGAGTCGAGCCGTCTGGGCCACGAGCCAGTCCGTCCCTCTGTCCGTCCCTCTGTCCGTCCCTCTGTCCGTCCCTCTGTCCCTCTGTCCCTCCGCTGCAACAAGTGCTTCTGTGCAGGTACAGGTGCCTTGGAGGGACAAAAAGGCACCTGGGCAGTGCAAAAGGTCAAAATGGAGCGAACGTGTCGCGCTGGCGTCAAACAGTGAAGCTTCACGGGCCAAAAACTCTCGTTTTTGAAGCCCCGCCCCCCGTACTGATTGTTACGGTGGGATAAAAGCGTCGCAGCAGAGTGCTGCAGACGCTGCTGCAGACGCTGCTGCAGACGCTGCTGCAGACGGCAGCTGGAGGATCCTGCAGAGACGCATTTCAGGCATTTCTTCCCCCACCGCCCGTCCGCCCTCCACCGAGCAGCAGCTGCCCTATATGGTCAAAGTCTCTCAGCTGTGGACATTCAGTGAACCCTCACACACACACACACACACACACACACACACACACACACACACACACACACACACACACACACACACACACACAGGGGGAGCCTCATACATACCACGCTGCAACACACAACTTTCTCCTTTCTCTCATGAGAGCTGCAGAGAGGAATGACGGGTGATAAGCTGCATGTCAGGAGGGCAGCGTCTCAGTGTTTCCACTGCTGCTCTCCTCCTCCTCCTCCTTCCTCCTCCTCCTCCTCCGCCTCCTCCTCCTTCCTTTCCCTTTTTTCTTGCGTTCGAGCCGGTTCCTCCTTCCTGCGCTCCATTTCCCACACAGTCCAGTTTGTGTTCGCTCCTCCTGAGGTTCACCGAGGACACGGAGGCCCCCGCTCCTCCGCCTGCTCCTCCGCCCCGCTCCTCCACCCCGCTCCTCCGCCTGCTCCTCCGTCTGCTCCTCCGTCCGTCCTCCTCTGTCTCGTTCCTCCGTGAAGTCCTCCAGTGAACCCTCTTCGTGTCACGTAACCTCGACTTATTCGACAGTTTGTGCAAAGACTCACAAAGTCTGACTATGAAACAGCCACAAACACACACGTTTCAGCTCTGTTGGACACTTTCAGTGGATCAGAAGTCTTCCACTCAAAAGCAGGTTGACTGAAAGCAACAATGAACTCACTTACAGCTGATTTATCAGCTCCAGTCTATTTGTTTTGATGATAAAAGCAACTGAAGTAAAGAAACAGTGAGCTGTGACTCGGCTGTGCTCAGTTCGTTTGCTCCTGGGCTCACGCTCCGCTCAGCATCTCCTAAAATGGTGAGCAGCTCCTCAAGGACGGTAAACAGAGGGACACGTGGAGGTGCAGCGCCCTCCTGTGGACCTCCTGTGCATATATGAACGTGTGTGTCCGTGTGTGTGCAGATAAAGTACCATGAGGAGTTCGAGAGGAGCAAGATCCGAAGCGACGCGCCTCCTCCAGAAAACAGACAAGGTGAGACGCAGCCTGAGGAACACACACTGCTCAGCAGCAGGCCTTCAAAATAAAAGACCCAGGCACATCCGAGACATCACAACGAGCCTCATCTCGACGGTAACATGTTACCAATGTGTGTCTTTCAGACTATGAAGGACAACCTGGCAACCCGCAGACCTTCAGTCAGCCTGCTGTGCAGATCCGGCCCGCTCCTGCAGCGCCACACGGTGGCACGGTGAGACCAGCTCTGGTTTAGGAGCGTCCTCAGCAGCAGCAGCAGCAGCAGGGAGGGACGCCATTGGTCCAGACCCAGCTCGTGACGCGTGTTTGCTTTGCGCCCCGGCCCAGAGGCGCTACCAGGCGCTGTACAGCTACGCGGCGGCCGAGCCGGACGAGGTGTCGCTGCAGGAGGGCGACCTGATCCTGGAGGTGGAGCCCATCGACGACGGCTGGGTGTTCGGCTGCAACCAGCGCACCGGCCAGCGCGGCATGCTGCCCGCCAACTACATCCGGGCCGTGTGAGGCACCGCGGCCCCCCGGCCCCCCCCCTCACTTCTGCTACAGGAAGTCAGCGGTCCAAAAGTGTTTATCTAATTTAAGGAAGCTTTATTTAAAAGTCACATTCATGACAAACAGAAGAGGGACGCGCGTTGCGCTGAGGAGTCGTCAGAAGAGACGGTCCAGACAGGAACCCTCCCAGCTCCTCCTCAGGTAACATTCACCTTCCTGTACAGGGCTTCTGCAGCGTCGGTGTGATCAGAGGTCAAAGGGTCGGCTCTTGAGGGGACAGTTGTGTTCAGTGACCACTGTAAATCTCTAAATGCTCGTTTTTCTATCCATTCTGTCCAAGCTTCAATTAAAGTGAATCATTTCCTGCGTGTTTCATTTCGCTGCCTCCGCATTTTTTTTTGGTCGGAAACAAAATCAGGACGTTGTTTTTTTTTTAAAATCCAGCATTTATTGAGAGACAGATTGCACGTCAGGTCAGCAAAGGTTAAAAGGAAAAGGCCCTCAATTGTACAGCGCTTGTTTAAAAAGAGACAAAGAAGAAGAACTCTGTCGAGTTCCCACATTAGCACCGAGTCAGAGGTAAAAACGAGCGATTTACTGGCGGGCGGCGGCGGCGTCACGTCCTGGGACTCCCGGAGCCGAGGCGGCGGTGGCGGCGGCGGCTCGCTTCTCGGCTTTGCGCCGCAGCTTGGGCGGCAGCAGGTGGAGGCGCCCCGCCAGCTGCTGCCAGTGTCTCCCGATGGACCCTTCACACAGTCTGGGGGGGGGGGGGCAACAACACAGTCAAGAGCGCTTTCTGCCAAACACGCGTGTCGACTTCAAAAACGCCTCCAGGACGCGTCCAGCCCCTCCGGGCTGGACGGCTGATGGAGGAAGCTGACGGAGGCTAGGCTGCGGCGCGGGCGCTACCTGCTGAGGGAGTGCGGCTGCGTCTGGAAGACCAACAGGTCGCTGCAGTGGTGGTGGGACTGCGCGGTCAGGATGGACACCTGCCAACGACGGGCAGAAGGAAGCGTCAGGTGCCGGTGCTGAACCCTGCTGCTCATCCCACAAATGCCAACGTGCCCACCGTCGCCACGTTAGCACGCTAACGAGGCGCCAAACTGTTGGACTGAGTGCAGTCACATGCTGCAGCCGCTCTGTACACACAAAGTCCTTAATCCACTTAAGCTGAACTGCTGCACGTCCTTCACGGCGCTGCTATGTTTGGCTCACGCTAAACATCAGTCAGTGAAGCAACACGGCTGAGTGCGCCGAGTCTCAAAGCCCCGCCCCCCCGCGGCGTACCGAGTCCATGGTGATGCACAGGTCGCTGCATCCCCCGAACACGACCACGTCGCCGTCGTTCCCCGGACACGCCGAGTGGCAGACCCTGAGCGGTGAGGAGAGAGCAAACGCGTGACTGGAGCGGCGTCTGACCATCACCGGCTCTGGCCGACGGGGCCGAGCCAGGCGGCGCTGGGCCGGCTCAGCCGGGGACGCGGCGGCCACCTGAGCGCGTCTCGGTGACGATGCTCCACCTCGGTCCACTTGCTGGTTCTGGTGTCGAAGCTCCAGGCGTCACCTGCAGGGAACACGCTCTGGGTCAGCGCGCGGGAACCTCAGAGCGTCCAAGCTGCTCGCTGCCGACGTCCCCATCATGGGTGTGCCGCTCCACGGCGAGGTCAGAGACGGGCGCTCTACTCCGCCAAAGACCGACACTCACTCAGGGTGCTTCCTTCAGCGCTGAGACCTCCGAACACGAAGAGCGCGTGGTCCGACACGGGCGTCATGGAGTGCATGGAGCGTCCCGGAGGGACACGGGAGGACGAGGCGACGCTGGGTGACACAAAGCAAAACGCACGTCTGGACAAGAGAAAGGCAGCGGTGGGCAGACAGGAGTGCAGCAGGGCGGGGGGCTTCACATTTCAGACCAGGTCCACGTCTCCAGGTCCAGGCAGAACACGTCCAGCTCGGCCACTTCCTGCAAGCACACTCGTCAGACAGGAAGGAAGAGCAGGAAGGGGAGGTTCCAGCAGCAGCAGGAGGAGCGAGCCTCCCTCCCGCACAGACCACCAGGCCACAGCCGTGCCGGTGGACTCACCGTCCCACCGGAGACGTAGCCTCTGTTCCCCAGCAGCGCGCTGGCATGGCAGCCTCTGGGCGAGGGGGCGGAGCCCTGCACGGAGCAGCGACAGCTTAGGACGCCGCGAGAAAAAACGTGCACCAATCGATGAAACCCTGGAGCAAACAGGAAGTCGGCGCGGCACCACTCACGCGCGTCGCCGGCTTGCTCCACGTGGCGGTCTGCAGGTCGAACACGACCACCTCACTGTTCCAGCCCCAGTAACGAAACAGCGTCGTTCCAATGGTGGACTGGAAGGCAGAGGGTGGCCCGACGGTCAGCGCTCGGACAGATCGAGGCACGGCAGGGAAACCGACACCGGGACGGAGCGACGACGCGCTCCGACTGGGTGGGAGGGGCCTGGACGTCACGCAGGCCAGCTGCTGAGCGCCAAGGTTACTTTACCCAGGACATCTCGTCCACGACGAAGCTCGAGGACGAGGCGCGGGCGTCCGCCACGGTCTTGCACCCGTATCCCCCGAAGTAGATGAGCCTGGCGCAGCAGAGGGCGAACACAGTGCGTGAGCGCCGACGGGCTCTCCTCCGACGGAGGCCGCGGCGCCGTGGACTGACCGCTTGCCGTGGACCCAGCAGGAGTGCTTGTTGCGCGGGGACGGCGTCTCTCCTTTGACGTCCGTCACTTTCCTCCACGAGCAGTGTTGCTGAGAGAGCTCGGCGCTGTACACCTGGGGAAACGCGCACGTCACTGAGGCTCCGCCCACCCCCCCACCGTGGCCGTTTCTGACTGTCACGCCGGACTGATCGGCGTCCTGCTGTCCTCCGTGTCACGCAGCCACCAGATCACATCAGTGTTTCCTCTTCCTGTTCAGCTACAGCTGCATTTTTCACCCCTCCCCCCTCCTTGCACCTGCTTGACAACATCAGACACTGGTTTTTCCTCCTGGGCGCTCACCTGGTTGGTTAAGCCCACAGCGTCCATCCACCCTCCGAAGATGTAGAGCGTGCTGCCCACGTTAGCGCCGCAGCACACGGCCATGCCGGTGGGCACGTCCCCGGTGGCCTGCCGCAGCTCCCTGGCTCACAAGCACATAGCAACAGGTCACAAACACAACACAACAAGAAAGAGAGTGGAAGTCCCAGCTGCAGACAGACAGGCTGCAGACAGACAGGCTGCAGGTAGACAGGCTGAAGCTCTGGTTTGTCTGCATGAAAGTAGAAATGACCGACTTTTCAGTAACGTGACCACTGTACGAGATGTGCAGGCCTACGTGTGGATGCGTTGTCTCCCTGTGAACATGCAGTTTGTTTCTTTATCAGACAACATGGCCGCCACCGCCGCCGCCGCCGGCTGGCGTGTCGGGGTGAGCCGGCGTTCCCCGTCGCTCTTCCTCACCACGCTCCGCTGTCCAGGTCACACAGCCAGATCTCGTCACTGGGCAGCAGGACGTCATCGCCGTCCACCACCTGAGAGAGAGACCGCGTTCAGTTACAACGTCAACCTGAACGAAAAGGGCCAAAAAAAACCCGGAAACTTGACATTTAGTTTGACATGTTGAGCTAGCTGCCGAGCTGGACCGAGCTGGACCGAGCTGGGCCCAGCCTGTCCAGCTGGCTCACTTGTCAAAGTGAAAAAAAAAAACCTGCATGTTGCAATTTGAAATACAGCAAATTGAACGGCTTCGTAAAACACTTTGTCGCCACTCTTTTAGCAGACACACGGTAGAGAATTTGTAGTTAAGTTTCAGTGCAAAAGGTGAGGAGGACGGAGGAGCAGTGAGGAGGACGGAGGAGCAGTGAGGAGGACGGAGGAGCAGTGAGGGCAGCACAGCAGACATTTGTCGGGACTTGAGCTTGTCAGCTGAAGGCTCGAAGCAGCGTCCCAGCATCTGGGAGCACAGTCACAATGGCTGCATCCCGTCTGCTGGGACGTGGCTTCTCGCCGCTCCACCTGCGCAGGTGCACCGCGGCTCTCTTACCCGGTAGCCTCCCCACACGTAGAGCGTGTTGTTGTCGATGAAAGCCGTGTGACTGCTCCTCTCCTGCGGGCGCTTCGCGGCATCTCTCCCGGCGACATCCATCCCGGACCCCCGTGGAGGGAGGGGGGGCGCTCCGTCCTCTGGCTCCGCGGGAAGCAGCGCCTCGCCGCTTGGGTGAGGAGACCAAGGAGGGGGGGGGCGATCGGAGGAGGAGAGGAGGAGAGGCGGAGGCGCTCCGGCGCCTGGTCGGCAGGAAGAGTCGCAGGTGGAGGTGCTGGGTCTGCCCGACGGGTTTTTCTGGCTCGCTCTCCGCGCTTTACTCCTCCCATCGGTCGGATCCTTTATGCAGGTTCACCTGCGCAGTAATCCGCCGCAGTCACCCACTGACATCCGCGTGGCGCGGACTTACCTCAGCAGTGTGCAGACCGCGTCACCCCCGCTGGAGGAACTGAGCAGCGCCACGGTCCAGACGGAGAGCCGCAGGTGGAGCTCGTGGCTTTAACCAACGGTTTATCGCGCAGGCGTCATGTTTGTTTTTTGGCCGACGCTGTGCAGATGTAACGGCGCCTTTCGCTGATGCCTGTTTCACGGATCACCGGAGCCTGCGTGCTGCATTCAACGGTCGCGCGGTTGTTCACGAAACAAACACCAACTGCCAGCTCAGCGCCAACGGCTCGCCGGGAGCGTCGGAGGACAGAGTTAACGTCTACGCAAAAAAAAAAAAAAAAAAAAAGCGTTGACTAAGAGGGAGCGCGCGTTGCCATGGAGATCACAGCACACAACAGAGGAAGGATGTCGTCATCAAAGGCGCCTTGTGCGCTCGAACGAAAACCAAACAGTGAAAGCAAAATTCAGCTGAGGTGGAGGTCAATTGTTCAGACTGTATCAACAGCGAGTTCAACACACAGAAGTAAAGTCAAGTCACTTCACGACTACAACGAAAGCGATGGTTGTATCTGAAGAGGAGAAGAGAGAAGAGAACCCACTCGATTGGTGGATGGACAGAGAGCTGGAAGCGCTGTGCCTCCGATTCTTGGGGTACGTCGCACCTCATCGGGCGGTGGAGGTGCAGTCCAAAAAGCCGGACCTGAGCACCTTCATGCAGGAATTCATCAATTCCATGGTGGACATATCCGTGTTGGCGTTTGCCCGGGACGAGGACGAGGACAAAATTCTTTCCAGCATTGTGAAGGATTTTTTCTGGGCCCTGATGGAGATGGTCTGTGAGGAGTCAATCAGGGATTTCCCCTTTAAAAAGACCCTCAACATGCCAGTCCTGGTGTCGAAGACAATAACTGATCTTCCTCAGGCCGAGCAGTTGATCACCCTGCTGAATCAGGAGCTCCACAGGTGCATCAGCTGCAACAAGCAGGAGGCGTCATCTGGCGGCGTCACCTCAGTAACGACGGCATGGAAGATTGCAGAGTGCTTCACGGAGCTTGTCAGAGAATCAAGCTGCAAAGTGCGACGCATCCTCAACCTGAAGCAAATGCACCAGTTTGATTTTGTGATGGCTGCACAAGTCCCACATGATGACGAGCCGTTGCCTAAGACGCCCGAGGGCCCCCCCTCGCCTCCGTGCAGCGACAGGAAGCTTCTCGATGAGCTTCGGGTGGTGTGCAGGGACTTCCTGAGGAGTCTCCCTAATGCCACGCTGGAGGAGTTGGTATCCAGAGAACCGGATCCCTCCATGGTCATCACCCTGGGGGCACAAATGCAGCAGTTCATCCAAGCAGCGTCCGAGTCGTTCGTCGCGGCTTTGAAGCGCGGGAAGCACGACGAGGAGAGCATTCTTTCCCTTATTGGGGAAGAGTTCTGCAAAAGGGTGTTGCAAGCTGTGTACACCGGGTCAATGGAGCACTGCGACAACTGCACAATGCTGATCATCCTGCTAAAGCAGGAGCTTCTCAGGTGCGTTGACACCAACAGGCACGTGGTGAGGTCCTACGTCACCCCTCCGAGCAAGCTGAAGCAGTTGGTGCTTCACTTGTGCTCAACTCTGAGGACGGCAGCCAAGAAGCTCCAGAACTGCGTCAGGAGGAGGAGGTCGCGCCTCGCGCCTGCCTCATCCTCAGCGAATCGTACAACTTCGAGTGAACGGGAAACGCTGAGGACACAAAGCAGTGGTGTCCCGTCGGATGCTAAGAGGTGCCTGCCAAGTCAGGAAGACGAGGGAAGTGCAGCGGAGATCCCCGTGCAGCCACAGCCCACCCACGTCTTGTTGCCCCGAAGTGGTGACGAGGCAGAGGAGGAAAACAAGGCAGATGGGGACGATGAGGCAGAGGAGGAAGACGAGGAAGGTGGGGCGTGGATCCCCGTGCAGCCACAGCCCAGCACCCCTCTACCTCAGGAAGACTCATCGCTCTCAGACGAGTCAGAGGACGAAGATGCACCGTGGAGCCTGTCGTGGAAGCCCAGCTGCTTGTCGCACTCAAACCGTGTCGACAAGTCAGTCCAGGAAGGTGCATCGAGGAGGTCAGTGCATTTTGGGAAGGTCGAAACTCCGACACCCTCCGGCACCAAACAGCGCCCCCTGCCATACAGCAGATTTGCCGACGCAAAAAAGTTGCTTAAAGTCCGCATGATGATGGCCAGGATGATCAGTCGGGTGTACAAGAAGCTAAGGTTGGTCCCTGGTAGGCAAGACACAGCGCCAATCTTAGACTGGTTGGTCGAGACGTTTATAGCGACTGTTGAGGAAAACAACATCGACGTCACAGACAGGATGCTGGACAACTTCGACACGCTCCTGCTTGATCATCTCACCAAGCATTACGGGTCTTGGGCGACCATCTTGGTCTCCATGGAGGTGTATGATGGGACACTGGAAGAGCACATTAAAGCTTGTGTTGCGGTCCCCATGTGTAAATCCATCCGATGCAGAGCCATCAGGAGCTTCTTTGTGGCCACTGGCAGAGTCATCGTAAACACTTTCTACAAGCTTTGGCCATTGCGCTGGACAAAGCAATATCTCCTTACGCCGAGAGCAACGGCTAGGATCTAGGTGACTTTAAGCTAAGTGCTTAAAAGAGGAAGGTTTTTTTTTTCCTTCTAGGGACGATCCGGATCACGTCCCTAAGAAAAAAAAACCTTCTTGGGAAAAAAATGCTTTTTTTCCCAAGAAAAATAAAGTGTGCTTTCAGATAAGCACACAAACAACCAAAAAAAAACGCTGAGCTGGCAGTTGGTGTTTTTTTTCGTAAACAATCACACGACACATACAAGGTGTTTGGGTCCACTGGACCCGGGGCTAGTTAAAGTGTGGAAAGTTTGTCTAGTGGTCCTTCACTCCCTCTCCCTCATGTCTTGGGGTGCTGGGTGCTGTGTGTGTGTGTGTGTGAATTTTGTGACAATTCTGTGGGAATGTCAGGGGCAGAAACAACGCACAGACACACACACAGCACCCCCAAACAGGAGGGAGACAGAGTAGAGGTACACTGGACAAACACTTTCCACACCTCTCTTAGCCCCAGGTCCAGTGGACCCAAACACCCTGTATTACACACACAGGGTGTTTGGGGGTGTACAGTGTGTGGTCATTGAAAATGTGTTCTGATGTATGTAGTAGAGTAAAGGGCAAATATTTACCATGTATGCTGTTCAAATGTCTTGTAATAGAGATGAAATAAACATATATTGAGTATCAAACATAAAATTGTTTGATTGTGTTGATTTGAAAACCCAAAAATGCAGCGGGTCCACCAGAGCCGCGAACACTGGCTGAGTAACAAAAAGGTTAACGCCACACAAGGGTTAAAGCCATGAACTCCACCTGCAGCTCTCTGTCTGGACCTGCATAAAGGATCATTTTATTTATCTATGGTCGTCGCGTGCTGAAGTACCACTGCAACAGTTCACCCAATGTAAAGAAAACAGACACATCCAGGCTGATGCACCACAGCAGACTGGAGGAAGGATGGGACACACAAGCAGCGATTCCCCTTCTAGCTTCATGTAGCTTTTACCCTTTATTGGGTTGTTTCCTAACTGACCTGAATTTGACCAGCACTTGAAGTCATCGTTGGAGTCACTGACAGACTGTAAAGAGACCGTTTGTGCTGGACAAAAGCACCAGTATAATCCTACGTCACTGAAGGTGGAAGTTTCTCGCTCTTGTTTCGTCTTCTTGGCCAACGTCCTGTGAAACTCAATAGGAAACAACTAAGAATAGATTAAAGGTGAAAGGTTAGTTGAATAAAATGGGAAAAGAAAACCAAGCAAATTTGGTGAATTCAATTTTATTTCTTCAAATCAAACAATGTACGCGACGTGCTTTGTGGAGCCGACCCTGAGATGAAGCGTGTTAGGAGGGGTGTCACAGGAAGTCAAAACCTGCCTTTTGGTTTGGACACACCAGCAAAGCTTTGGTTACAGCGTCTTACAGCCACAACAGACTGTCCCCATCAGGCTCGTGCAAAAAAACACTCGTTTACTCCTAAAATGAAGTCAGCGAGTTCAATTCTCCAGAAAACGGAGACAAAAGGCAACGTACAGTTTCAGATATCATTCAGTTCTGCTCATCAGGTCTTTGGTCTTTGATCAGCTCCCGTCCACTGTCTCCAAGACACTCAACGAAGCACCGGGTGATTCTGTCCCTTCTGCCAACAACACAAAAACAAAATGCATGGCAGAGAATACACAACATATATATATGTATAAGCAGCAAGCTACCCACAGGGAGCAGAGGCGTACAACTGCACCTTAACATTGCAAAGGGTACAACGTAACATGGATTTCTTCATGTGTTGAGTAAAGAGGCAGCGTCACAGTGTGCCACCTCAGACATACAAATCACACATGTTGAAATTTAACACAACTGCGACACATGAAGGAACTACGTGACACAACAATCCTCATCCTGACTAACATCAGCTTGCCTTTGGAGTCCAAATTAGCAGTAAAAAACACACTTCATCTGCATGCTTTTAAAATACTTTCTACTAACTCAAGGATACACCTTACGAAGTACTACTTGCTATTGTGCAAACGAAGGCTGGTGCTCCTCCTGCTACTGCAGGAAGAAAACAAATGTCATGACGAGCAGCAGTGACTCATTTCACACGGTGCTGTGGTCACTGGTTCCAACAACACAGCGTTGGTTTCCTCTCAAAATCATCAGGAGACAAAACCATAACGAACTAGTTGGACCTGGTCCCTGCTGAACTCAACAGTTCACAAAGGGAAAGTGGCTGAAAGCAGTTCGTTTGAGGTTTTACCAGGATAAGCAGACAAGAGGCTAATATAGGCAGCGACAACCCGTACAGAGGCAGCATGAATACATGAATACATCTGAGCCGTTTAGGTTTCCTAGTCTGGGGTCGCGGCTCAACTCGGTGTCACATTGAAAACAGGTCGACGTGACGACCAGTGGAACCAAGATCCGCCCGGTCGGACGTTTCCTTTAACGTCCAGCACACCGCTAACGGCGGCATCTGTGTCCTCAGCACTCGAGCTTGCGTCCCCTGGGATTTTTCGACGTGGGTTAAAAGCGGTTTTTAAAAAGTCGCCGCCGAAACTGGTCCGAGCCGCGGGGGAGCCACAGACACGCCTCCCGCCGGCCGCTCTCATCGCGGACCAACCGGCCCGGGGCGGTTACCAACAGCAGCTCGCTTACAAAAACTCACCTTCGGGGGTGGGGTCGCACGCTCATAGCCACGTCTCCAGTCGCGGTCGGCGAAGCGAGCAAAGCCGCTCCGTGGAGCAGCGGACCGTTGGAGGCGTCTCAAAAGGAGGGGCGTCGCGACGTGTCGACGTCACGCACGTTTCCAACGTCAACTCGTCAAGCTTGTTCTGACTGTGACGCAAAACCAACGACCCCTCAGTAGAGACAATCACCGAGTAATGCGCTAAATATAAAAACAGCTGTGATGTGTGGCATTAAAATCTTCTTGGCAATAAACCTTCCACTCACTCGTCGAGCTCGCCTGCTCATCCCACAAATGCACGTTTCCTGAAATCTTTAAGAAGTGAACTTTGCAGCTTTCCATTAGAATAGAGAGCAGCAAGTGTGAGTGGATGTGGTCTATTCAGTCCACAGAGGAAAAGACCGAGGCCTCCTCCGGCCCCGGCTCGGAGGAGGCCGATGGGAGGAGGGAGGCAGCGCGACAGCAGACAGAGCTCGGCACCACCGACCTTGTTCAGGCAGTTTCCAGGGAGACAATTTCTTCACATATTTACGATCCAGCGAGCCGCAGCAGAAGCAGTTCGACAATCGCGTCCATCATCCAAAGTCAGCATGGCAACAACCGAACGGCACAGCTCCAGCTGGCGCCGAGGCGTGAACTGTGCAGATAGCCCGGTGATGCAGCTCCTCTGGGCTCAGAGGAGAGCAGCCTCCTCTGTGATGAGAGGCATCTCACTCTGATTGATTGGGGGGTGGTGGTGATGGTGGAGGGGGTGATCCGCCAGATCCTGTTCATGCACTTTGTCTGCTCCTCGTTTCTTTGCTGTGAAGGATCTGGTAGAAATGTGCATTTGTGGGATGAGCCGCAGAGCTTTCGGCTCCACGCGCAAAAGATTCTCCTGTGGTCAGTGTGGGTGAAGTCACTGAGGTGAAGTCACGCTGACCGCACGCCTCAGACGCGGAGCAGAGCTGCGTTCAAACCAGGTGCCCGCAGGTGAGGAGTGTGCTGATGCGGGGAGGCCGCCGCCAGCGGAGGAGCCATGTGGCTTTAAATGGGAGCTGTTGAATTGTTTGCGAAGAGGCAGAGCTATAAATACTCCTCGGGCTGCTCGCTGCCGGCGACACCACTCCGCCGCCCGGCTGAGGAGCGGCTGCACACTCCCGACGGTCGCGGTGCTGGTTTCAGTTTGGCGGCCAGATTCACGGTGACTCAGGCACGCGTGTTCCCGCTGACAGCGGAGACTAACGCCGCTACTCCCGCGACAGCACCACCACCACCACCACCACCATCATCATCACCATCATCATCATCATCATCATCCCACACGAGTGGAGCTCCACGGTGCGCGGTGTGATGCTCAGTCCTGCTCGGTAGCCGCTACAGGAGGCGTGCTTATCACTGCCACAGGAGCGCACAGCGGGAGGAGGAGAGGAGGAGGAGGAGGAGGTGGAAGAAGAGGAGGACTGGAGTGAACAGCCAGCAGAGCCGCCCCCCCCCTGCCCCCCGCCCCCCCACCTTCTCCTCGGTTACCCGGCGCCTGGACGCACCGTGAAGGGAGAGCGCCGCTTGATTTTTGGGGGGGGTCGCTGCCGGCTGCGCCCCCTGCCTCCCACCCTCCCGACAGCGATGGCATCCGCGGATCGATCGACCGGGTGAGTTCTCCTCCTTCCCCCGTCTCCGTGGCGGCGGACACGCGCCGTGCAGCCGGGCTCCGTGTCCCCGCCGGAGCGCAGCCTCCGCTCGGGGCTCGGGCCGGACTCAGCGGACCTCCACAAGCCTCCGTCCGCCTCTTTATTCCTCCGTTTGCCGAGATCCCAGCTGATGCATACATCTTCGCTTTAAAGGGGACGCGCGCGCGTGTGCGTGTGGCGCGTGCGTATGTGTGTGTGTGTGTGGAGCGCGCGCCTGTGTGCAACATCAGCACCACACGGAGCGACGCTCCTGCTGGCCGCAGGCAACCTTCAACTTCAGCCCGGCGCTGATGGAGAGCGGTCAGGCAGAGTGGAGTCCATCTGTCGGCGAGTTTGTTGTCTCACACGCACACGCACGCACACACACACACACACACACCTGCTTCTCATCATTGGTGTTGTGTTTGGACATCAGGTGCATGGTGGTGCTGCTGTGCGGCCGCTGACAGCCTGCTCAGGGCGCCCCGGCTCGGGGGTGCTGCAGCCCCGGGCGAGCAAGCAGCTCCCTGAGATCTCTGAGCGACCCGCTCGCCTCCCTTCCTCCCAGAAACACCGCGAGAGCGCGGTGAGATGGTGCGCGGCGACGCTCGGTCTCTCTGAGGCGGGCGGGGGGGGGGGTCACGGCGCGCCGGGACGGTCTGAGACGTGGACGGGAACGCCGCTCGCCGTCCAGCAGACGCTGGTTTGACCGTGGAGGAAAGCGAGCAGGCGGAAGTGGGAGACGGAGCGACGAAGGTGCAGGCAGACGTTCACAGATGCAGGAACAGGAACTCGCAGTACTCTTAGGTCCGCTGGATGACTGCAAGAGGAAGAGGCTTGACTTGTGTCGACAGATTAAGACGTAGGAACTCTTTCAACGGGCAGAAACACGAGAAACTGAAACACGGTTCCTCTCTCACAACAGTCATGGTTTCACCTCAGTGGCTAGAAACTTGGAGCGGACTCCACTGATGTGTGGCGGCGATGAAGCCTCGTTTAACGCTGTTCTTGTACTTCTGGTGTTGTGTTGTTGGGTTGAGACGGGAGTAAGAGGAGCTCCACTACATGCTGTCCTCCCTGGGTTTAATTGGATTGCCGTTGTCGGACTGTGTGAGGGATTTTGTGTTCCTAATCCTCATTTTATGGGGATTGCGTTTGAAATTTGTGCCAATTTTTGCCTGGTAAATTGTTGGCGTCGCCTGAAGAGCTGCAGGATCAACTCCAGCGTCGCAGGGACCTTGTTTCACTTTGTTTGGGGGACATTTGGGGTCGGACGGAGGACGTCTCAGGTCAGCAGGAAGCAGCCCTGCGAAAACGGGGAAATCTGGCAGCGAGACCGAACCGAGCGCGTCGCTTTGAGGAGGACGGTTTCAGAGTTTCAGCAGAGAGAAAAAGACAAAGAAAGATCCGACGTGCGGCCGCGGCTCGGTCAGAGCGCCTCCTCCAGAGCTGCTCAGGAGGCGAAACGGCTCCAGAAATACCCGAAGAGGACGGGAGGGAGAAATGAGAGCCTCCCTGGCTCGTAGGGACAAACAGCAGAGGAGAGGAACACGTTGTTCACGCTCAGGCTCGTGTGTGTGTGTGTGTGTGTGTGTGTGTGTGTGTGTGTGTGTGTGTGTGTGTGCGCAGCTGCACTGGAAACCGTGATCACGATGTTTCAGCCTGTGTTGTAGCGGCGACTCGCCGCTTCCCCACGCACAGTTTTCTGGTTGCTGGGAGCGTGGACGGCGGCGCGGTGCTGAACCCAGCTCAGTTCCTCCACACGGGTCCCACCGAGGCACACGGGGATGCCAGCTGACCTGGAACCAGCAGGAAAGAGCCTTCTCGCATTAAATCTCTCACAAGTTTGGTTTAAAAAAAAATCACAAATTGTCTGAAAAAGAACGAGGTGGGCGTCAAAAACATGGCCTGTAAACCTGAAAACATCCAATCCGGCTCCAGATGAACCGTGCGAGTTCAGAGTTAATCGAGTGAGTTTTACTTTCAGAGTAAAAGCCCTTCACTAGCACCTGCAGCCGGTGTCATTCGTGCCTCCGGATTAGCCACGGATGACTGATTTTATTGTGGAAATGCAGAAGAATCACTGGATTGAGCTGCTTGTGATTGAAAGTGTGAGTTCAGAGTTAAACGAGTGACTCTCACTTACGATGCAGGACAAAAATAATGGTGCAAACTGGTGTCAGTGATCCATCTTATTGTGAAAACACAGGACGGCTGCGTTTGAGCTGAGTTGTCCCACTCTGTATGCAGCGAGCGAGTTTAGAGTTAATTGTGTGAGTCTCACGGGGGGGGGGGGGGGGGGGGGGGGGGGGGGGGGGGGGGGGGGGGGGGGGG
>JAUESF010031928.1:8962-21153 GCA_032274765.1 Malacoctenus tetranemus | reverse complement strand
GTGTGTGTGTGTGTGTGTGTGTGTGTGTGTGTGTGTGTGTGTGTGTGTGTGTGTGTGTGTGTGTGTGTGTGTCTTTCTCTCTCTCTCAATATTTTTTTAATCCAAAACATCCGCATATTTCTATTTGATCTTCTTCAGAACTTACACTTTCCTGAAGAATGCGAACATGCAGACATTTTTCTCTTCAGCATTTTGGACAATCATCATCAGCAACAAAGCAGATTGGGTCTTGGCACTGTTGTTTGGGCTTCAACTGAATACCTTTGGACTACAGTAACAACAATTGAACTAGACGAACAGGGCCCCTTTCCAAATCTCCATAGTGACTGACCAAACCTTTGGAAAGAATCCAGAGCCCCCCTTTTTGGCGACCTTTCCCTTTCTTTTGGTCCTCTTTGTCCCCCTCTTTCTTTGTCCAGCTGGGTGTAATTGCAGAGAATGAGACCTTGCATGCACAAACACTTTTCTCAGCATTTACAGAAATCTGTGTTGTTTAACCTGTTGAATAACAGCAAAAACATCCTTTCCTGAAACTATCCCTGCAGTAATTTCAAAATTGACATCTTCTAACTACACAAATGTCCAGATTGTCAATACCAGTGACATTTGTAATCTCCCCCTGCACAAGCCTCCTTAAATTGGACAGGGTGCCTCAGTGACAGTGACAGCTGCACAAGACACTTTGTCAGTTACAACAAAGTAAAGCCTCTTCGAAGCACATACTTGAAATCTATTCAGTTCCATCTGCAAAGTCAAAGTAGTTGCAGTTTTATCATTGATATTTTATGCTCAAAGAAATTTGAAATACACTGCTCAACAAAATGGGTTTGTCCCAGAGAACTTTTGCACCAAGAATAAACTTTGGATTAACCCGAAAATGGTTCAGAATTACACAAAAGTCACATATTCGGAAGAATCCAGAGATAGTAACAGAATGGATTTTTTTGTTTTTTTACTAGTTTCAAACCTCAAATGTTGAAGGTAAAGCTCTCAGGTGGTTCCAAGTTTAGTTTAGAAATAAGAATTGACTGATTGAATGGATTGAATGGATGTGCTTTCCTGGCAGATAAAACAGTCCCACACACATTATTTTACACATGACTGCTTCATGACTTGATGTGACACACACTCACAAGGTCGTGTGTGCATCTTTCGACTTCTCCTGTATGACTTGATTTGCCAGAGGTTGCTTTCAAGATTTGGCCAGTTTTCCATCAAGTGCCCTATGCACCCACATTAGGACCTGAACCTCAAGCTCGCCTACATTCAGACAACAGCTCAATCATGTTCAAAAGTTGCTGTTGTGAGGGAAAAAAATCTTGACTGTGACACCCCGGGAACAGAAGTCCCAGCGTGCCGACTTAATTCATGAACACCGGAGTTTTTCTCTTGCTGGTTCTTTTTTGTTGGGGGATCCTCAGGACAGACGGACGGTCAATAAAATGAGAGCTGACACTGTAGAATCAAATTTAGCAGTATTTACTGATGTTTTGCAAAGGTAGGTTGTAACCGACATAATGAAGAAACAAAAGCTACAGTGCTTGGCTTTTCGTGCGTCTGCACTCGTCACAAGTTGTCGCCGAAAAGCGCCGGGTCTTCTTCTGCTGAGGTCCTCTTGCTGTTCTGGCTACGCCTCGAAGGTGGGCTCCCCCTGTTGGTACGGTACTCTGCCATGTGAGTGTGCTGTGTCGGTTGCAAAATACAGTGTCGTGTTTCAGTTGAGTTCATGCGTAGATAAAAAATTAGTGGAAACTTATGAATGTGTTGTGTTGTACAGTGGGAACATGTGTACAATAACAACGTTTAGAATGTAAAATCACTTCACTGATAACTTGATGTTAGTGTAACCCAATCCTGGAATAAAGAGGCTTCTCACTTCTAGGTCCTAAAGGAGCAGGGAAGAATGTAATGACCACCACAAGACCAACACTCACAATTAGTGGCACTTTACTGTACAGAAGAACAAAATATGTACATTGGTATGAAAAATAACAAACGGCCTTTTGAAAGAAAATAAAATGTCCTATGGTAAGTTATTTTTTTCATGTTCAGTGCTTTAAAAGTCAAGTCAGCTTAAATGCAGTTTTTGATCTGCAAGTCTGAAGTCAGGGGTCCCTATGTTCTTTAAGATATCGGATCGTGTTGGTACAGATATTGAAATCGGCACATTCCTACCGCAAAAGCAACCGGGGGTTTTGCTGTTCAGCACACCGCAGATTGTGGTTCTGGATTCACACAGGGGAGGCTCGACATCTCTTGGAACGTCTTCCTGGTTCGCATCACTTTTCCAACTTGATAGAAAACCAGAAGATCTGAAGACTTGAAACCCTCAAGGCCTGTAGACCTCAAGACATGAAGACCAGTAGGCTTCAAGACCTGAAGACCGACAGGCTTCAAGACCTGACCTGCATTGGAAAATACAGGCTTAAAGTCTGTTCTATTTGTCTATAAAGCATTTCTTCCAGTCGTCCTCTAAATTTTCTCTTTTGTTGTACAACACATTCTCAATTTCTATTACAGTAGGATTACATCATCCCAGTTATTGAAATATTAACCACATTCAAGTTCAACAAGAAAATAGTATTTAACTATTTTCAGCTTAACCACTGTCAGTGGGAAACTGACAACTTATTTAAAGTAGCACGCAATGCATTTAACTTAAAGTATGAAATTTCTTTTAGTGCAAAAACATTTACTGTACAATGATCAACACTTAAGACATTAATATTTCCCAGAGGCTCACATTTAACACAGCAAAATATACCATTTTACCTTAAATGTACTTTCATACACATACAATAATATTTCCCATCAACATGAATTAGTTCTGAGGCTGAAACGTGCATTGCATGGATCTACTCTGCACACTACAGTGATGCATCATGCAAATAATTGCAGAAAATGCTGGGTTAAATGTAACATTTTTTTTCTTCAAATAATAAATAAACAGCTGCAGCTTGATTGTGGACAGCCATGAGATCTGACATCTCACTGACTGTGACTGACCCTGTGACCCAGCAAGCTGCGTTCAAGTGCATCACTGCTTTGCACCAACACTTGTTCATTTCAACACTTAAAAAAAGCTGTTTTTGTTGTGCATCTCTGTAAATAAATTAAATGACCCAAATAATATCAATTAGTGAACCTCGATTTCACCTGGGTTACATTAGCATTAGTACAGATTAGAACAAATATATTGGCTGCCAGCTATTCTTATGTTATGTGGAGAAGCTTTATTCCCTGTCAGAGCTACTGAATCAATAAAAGTCCAGAAGCTCTTCCCACCATGTAATCAAGTAAAGAGTGAACTGACTTTAAATCAATTGACAAGCAAAAGTAACCAACAAAACAATATATAAAACTGTTTAAAATGAACAAATAGCAGCCAAGTCTCAAAGCGCACCACAGCTCATTGTAAAGTGTCTTTACTGTCATAGTATGGGACAGTATTGGCCACATCTCACATGTAACGCCTCCAATGAGTCCTGTGATTCCCGTGTGATCTCTCCGCCACTAGATGTCCTTCTTGCCTGTGCCACCATTGAGGTTTCCCTTTCTGGATGCACTTTTTTTTCCGGGATCCTAAACTCGACTGATGCAAAGGAGGACAGACTGCCATTCTTGTTCATCCAGGTTTTGGAAGTATCAACAACAGGTGACACCCGAAAGCCTCTCCCTTGAACACAGCCCAGGTCTTTCTTTCCACTCTTGATGCTGGAGTCGTCTAAAAAGGGGTCGGAGTCACTTCCATGAGGCATGTTGTAATAGGTACACTTTGGAGTTGAAGGCTTCGCCATTTCCTCAAGCTCTGATGAAGATATGGCCACAAGAAGGTTAGGGTTAGGGTTGTGATGATGTGGGGAGTCCTCACCATTGTTGTCAGGGTTGCTGTCTGTGGATGTGCTGTCCAATTTACTGTACATTCCTTGGGAGACTGGAGGGGATTTCCTGATTAGATGGTTCTCTTTTAGCAACCATCTACCTTGATCGATCAAAACCCCATCGGGTGAGCTCTTCTCAGAGGCTAAAGGAATGCACTGTGCAGCCTTTGCCTCAGATTCAGCATCTGCTTGTATGGAGCTGGCAGCACTGAAATAGGACAGATCATTTTTTAAAGCTTCATTCTCCGAGTCGGTGGAGGAAAAACTACCATTGATTCTCGATGTGCCGTTCAGGGTTTCCGAATGACTTGCGATGTCCAGTTTAGAGTTCGCCTGCTCAACAGTTTTCTTCATGTCCGTCCAGTGTGCTGAATACGTGTGCGTTTGAAAAGGTCTCTCTGAAGCTTCGCCTCCACTGTCCGACACAACATCGACAGAATCCTGACTTTTATATCCACCGCTCTCGGTGGTCTCAGGCCTGTAATCAGATAAATCAGATGTGCTTGGGCTTGGCAGACGTTTCATACCATACAGACTATCCGCTCTACCATTTGGAATCACTACATGTGTCGTTTGTATCATTTGGGAGCCATCAGGTTCTATCCTCAAGTTTCCCTGGGAATCATATGTGAATATTAATTTGGAAGACTTGAGGGCGCAGTTTACAAAGTCAAGTAACTCCTGTGATATTTCCACTGGATGGGATAAACTGTTGCTCATTTGCGTGTGTGGCTCTCCTACCCCGTCATCTTCAGACTCACCACCAGAATATATCTTGTTTCCTTTGCCATCCTCGGACTGACCTTCAGAGAAATCTTCAGTTTGTGACTCTACTCTATGGATCCCAGACGCCTCTTCATTGCTACTTGTGTTCTCTTGAAAACTGTGAGCCTCTTCTTTCCTGTTTTGGCAATCCTGGGCATTATCATCCCCATCAACGATCTCCCCCGTTCTCTCAATCTCTCCAGCTTTTGCTTCACTGTCTGACTGCTCAACTCCTGCTTCTATTTCCTTTTTTGTGCTTTTCACTTCAACGTCGTCGTCGTCGTCGTCCTCCTCCTCCTCCTCCACCTCCTTCTCCTCCTCCTCCACCTCCTTCTCCTCCTCCTCCTCCACCTCCTCCTCCTCCTCCTCCTCCTCCACCTCCTCCACCTCCTTCTCCTCCTCCTCCTCCACTTCCACCTCCTTCTCCACCTCCTCCTCCTCCACCTTCTCCTCCTCCCCCTTCTCCTCCTCCTCCTCCACCTCCTTCTCCTCCTCCACCTCCTCCTCCTCCACTTCCACTTCCACCTCCACCTCCTCCTCCTCCTCCTCCACCTCCTCCTCCCCCTGCACCTCCTCCTCCGCCCCCTCCTGCTCCGCCACCGCCTCCTCCTCCACCTCCTCCTCCTCCACTTCCACCTCCACCTCCTCCTCCTCCTCCACCTTCTCCTCCTCCCCCTCCTCCTCCTCCTCCTCGTCCTCCTCCTCCTCGTCCTCCTCACATTCTGTTTTTTGTTCTTGCTCTTCTTCCCTTTCAATACTGTTCTCCTCTTCATTAGCCTCCCAATCACCCTCAACCTGTACTCCATCCTCCATTACGTCCTCTTCTCCAGTTGATTGCCCATCAGCTTTACTAGCCCTCCCAACACCTTCCTCTTCTTCATCTTTTACACTCTTCATTTTTTCTACATTCTCCATCTCTTCTTCTGTAGTAGATTCCACAGCATCTACCTCATTTTCGGATTCGTTCATCTCTCCCTTTTCTTTTTCATCAGCCACACAAACAGCTTCTTTTTCTTCTTCTTTTTCTAGGTTATCATTGTCTTCCTCGCCTGAAATTGATTCCCTCACATCTATCTCGTGTTCTTCATCAAACAGCTCTTCCTTTTCATCTTCACTAGCCTCCCTCACACTATCTTCTTCTGCTCCTTCATCTTCTTCTTCCTCAACGTTTTCCATATTTTCGTCTTCTCCATTTGATTGCCTAACAGCTACCTCGTTTTCCTCATCAGTCAGTTCTTCTTCTTTTTCATCAATCTGCTCAATGGATTCTTCCAAACCCTGATCGAGCTCAACAACCTCATCCTCATCCTCTGTGAAGTTAGATTTGCGTTCATCCCTTTCTACTGCTGTTGAAATTTCCTGCTTGTGCTTCCCCTCAATTTCCTTCTCTCCTCTCATTTTCTCCTCTTCTGCCTCATCTTTTATTTTGTCCTCTTCCTCTGTCTCTTCAGTGCCCTCTCTCTCATCCGTCTCTTCAACACTCGAACTTCCCTGTGCTTCTTCATGCTCAGATTGTCTCTCTAGCTCAGCAGACTCATCCTTCTCTCCACCTTTTCCCACCTCTTCTTCATCCTCCGTAACTTCAACTTCCTCTTTTTTCTCAACAGGGTCTTCAAAGTGTATGTTCTGTCCGTCCCATTCCTTCTGCTCACCACACTCTTCTGCCCCCTTCACTATCTGTGTCTCTCTTTCCTCAGTTTCCTCTTCATTTTCCTTGCCAGCTGTAAATGTCTCTTTGGAATATGAAGATCTTATAAAGTCTTCTACTTCTTCTTCAACCTCTTCATTTTCCTCTCTATTGGTTGACTTTTTTCTTTGAGGCTGAACCGTTTGAGGTTCACAGTGCTCGAGATTTGACTCTCTCAGTAATAGATCTGTGCCTGTTTCATCACTGCAATGTTTTAGGTCAGCATTGTTTTCCTCCACGCACAGATTATCAACCTTTGCAACTTCTTCATTTTCATCTTTGCTCGCTTTGACAAAGTGCTCCACCTCTCCTAACTCCGAGTCGTTTCTGTCCATTTCCACAAATGTGCTTTCCTCTATCGGGTAAAAATGTTTCACCTGTTGGATTGTTGAAGCAATTTCTGCTCTGAGGTCTTCTGGCATATCCAGTTCCTCCATAAGCTCATCAATGTGCAAATGTTGATCCTCAAAACCCCCACTCCCTTCAGATACAACATCCAGAGCAAACTCAGTTTCTGAAACCTTTGGTGAAAGTGGCTCACTTTCCAGCCTTTCCCGCAAAATCACAAAATCTCTCCAGCGGTCTCTGAACTGGGATGATGTTCTGCTTTGCAGATCAGTTAGGCTTGCCCTCTGTTCATCTCCATCTTTAATGGCAGAAATTTTCTGCAATGATTCCATCATTAGCATGGCCTCTGAGGTAGATCTCAAAGGACAGCCATCTTGGAGAGGCGAGCTTTGTAAGCCGTCCTTCAGAGTCATGATCGACAAGAATGACAGAAAGGCTTTGCATGATGAGCCAAACACTGAGGCGACTTGTGTCGGGAAATTGGGCAGGCTGTTGGACTTCTCCAGGTTTGTTGCTGTGTGGGTGTCAGATGCTCTCCTGATGCACTGAATAGATGAGCAAAGTTGCCTCAAGACAGGTTTCAGCTTCGCTTGGGGGCTCAAAAAATTAGATGTAGATGTTTCGTTGTCATCTGGACAGATGGCCTCTGCAGATTTGTGTGACCTTAGTTTACTCTCCAGATACTCCGGGTCAACTCTGACACTTGGCATTGAAACACATAAACCACGAGGTCTCTGTTCACCGGGCACCAGAGCTGCCCCTTGCCATTCATGACAAAGGGGAACTGACAAACAAGAGGTGGATTTACTAAAAGCATCACAGTGTGATTGATTACATATGTCTAAATGAGTCTGTTTTTCATTTTTCTCTTCCGATTCAGAATCCCCGCCTATCTGAAATACCACCGTAGTATGAGGTTCTGGTTCATCCATGAGTGCTTCCTTGGTGTTTGTTTCTGGCTCTTGGCTGTGTCTCTCCAACCAGTTCTCTACATACTGGTGGACCTCAGCAGGTGAAGGGTCAGAAAAATGCATTGAAACACTTGTACTCATCTCACAAGAATTTTTGGGTGATGTTGTTTTATTTTCGGCCAAGGACTTTGGTTTGCTAACTGTCCTTGTGGATTTTTTGGTTTGTAAAATGTCTGACATGTTCTTTTTCATTTGTGGCCTTCCAAATGGAGTATTTACATTATGGCCGTTTTCCCGAGCAACGGCAATATCCATGTGTTGCCGCTTGGACATGTTTGTTTTTACGTTATCAGTTCTAACGACTGCCGCTGAGTCACTCTTTAGTAACTTTTCATTGTGAGCTGGATTCTTGACCTTAAATTTTCCTGCTTTGTTTTCTGCTCTTTTATCCTTTTGACCAATTTCCAATGAATTCAAACCCCTTTTGTGAATGCTGGCATCACTGCTTGACTTTTCCGTTGATGAGTGTTTGGAACTTTTATCTCCTTTTCTTTTCATTTTGGTAGATTTCGATGTCACTTCTGTGCTGCCTGTTGGAGTTGAACTCTTCTGGCTCCTGGCAGGCCACTTTTTCTTCACATTTTTAGGAATGTTGTCCTTGTTGACAGTGTCTTGGGTTTGGGACTGTGGAGACAGGTTGTTTGTCATATGAGTTTCCAAAGGCACTGGCTCTGAGGACAGTGACAACATCTCTTCTTTCAGCTTTTGTAGTGAGTCTGCAGTCGGTGACTGCGAGCTATAGTCTACATCACAATCATTGTTTGATGAATGAAGCTTTGAGTCAGTGAACTGTTTGTTTTCCGAGAGAGGAGTGAAGCAATGTAAAGGAACACTATCTACACTACAATCCTCATTTGCAAAGTAGTTGGCATGGCAACCTTGGGTCTCATAGATATGCATTAATGCCTCGGTTACCTCCATGCCATTATTTTGTATCTGAAGCACCTCAGCTACTCCTGATGATCTAATGGATGAGTTTGAACATTTGTTGCTTGCTCCTGTGGACACTGCTCTCCGAGGTTTGGGAATCGGTTTGTTGCTGCTGCTACTGTGCCTAACAACGCAGTATCCCTCAGTTGTGCCGCCATCAACTGTCCTCTCCATGTAGGAATAATGTCCGAGAGTACTTTCCTGAACGCCAGATTCAGTAACCATCCTGACACTCTCAACAGAGGCTTTTTTGTCAACATGCCGGCGACCCGGTGTCGGGGTGCGTGTCAGACTTGGTTTTACTTTTCCCATAGTTGTTGAAGCGAAGCCTTCATTTATGTCCTCATCCTTGAAACCAACGCTCTTTTCACCCCCCGCGGTAGCATTGTCCTCTTTCGTTTCACCGTCGCTCACATTGGAGGACTTTCTGATGGTGTGGTTTGAGTCAAATGAGCTGTTGCCTGACTCAGAGACAGAACCAGAAACAGTCCTCTTGCTAACTGTTGAGCGGCTCAGGGTTGTTGTCCACTGCAGCATCTCCTCTTCCTTGAGGGTCAGATGAACCTTCATCTCCACTGTCATGCTGCCATCTTGATTGACACGAAATGATTTTTCAATGTCATCATCCCGAGGGACAATGCAGGAATGGCGCCCACTTTCATATTTATCAATGGATGTTGGAAGCCGGTTGAACTCTGCTTCAAAGGACCCACTGTTGTGGTTCAGGCCACCATTCACACTTCTGTTCTGAGACTTATTAATCTGGTTGACAATGTATCGCTCCGAAGACAATGAGAAATTTCTTGAGCTTCTTCCATTTGAGAGGGTTTTGTTCTTCTCTTTAGTTGGAGGTATTGGTTTAAAAGAGGTTGAAGACAAAAAGAAGTAAGAAAATCAGTATTTGAACAATTAATACGTCATTTTTCCACTTGTAAAACAGGATCAATTGAAAAAACTGCATCGATTTATTTGGTTTCTTTAAAGTAAATGACTAAATAGGAAGGCCGATAATGCACATATTGATAGAAAGAATGAAAGAATGCTCGTGCCTTTACTTTGATTCATTGTTTACATTGAAAAAGATATTTTTTCCCAGGTCCATATTTCAAAGGTCTGCTTGATCCAGAGTCTCTTAGTTTGTCTGGAATGGATAAACAAGGCTAGATATCACATCAGCCGGCAACATGTTGCTTTCTTTTGGAGTGAGTCAGGCCAACTGTTTTCGCTAGCCTTGAGCCAAGATAATCTGAACACTTAAGTCAATAACAAAGTCAGAGTTACTGTACAGCCGTGAACAGATATTCAATCATCTTATTTGACTCTTGGCGAAGAAACAAAAAAGCTCATTCAAGTTATTTCAAAGTTAGGACACATTGAAATAAACTAATGCTTGTTCAAAGACAAACTCCTGAATCTGAAACGTCTAAATTACATGTGACAAGTGCACACACCAAGTTTAGAGGGGAATAATAAAAGGGGAAAATGTTAAACAGATATTGTTCACTCCGTCAGTCGCTCTGTTAATCACTGACTGTCATTGTCAGGATCTTCCATTCAATTTATAACTGCTAACTTTGCTGTGACGGTTGTTTGAACAGCTTTAGGAGATTGACATCACTGACTTTGTCGTCTCAAGAATACTACCAGTGATACAACAGTATGTTGGGACCCCACCATGTCTCCATTCAGAGTACATTCATGTCCTCTCCCTCTCAAACACAACCCAGTTCAAAATGGCGGTCCCCCCACACATCTGGCCCGTCATTGGACCCTGAAGTGGGTTACATTCCGATCCCTGTCCCTCATTGGCCAGACCCCGTCAGCGGTTGGACTCTAATTCATGTTCCCCATTGGCCGAGCCATGAGTTCCGCTGATGTATATATCACGCAGCACTTAATGCTGCTCTTCCCTTTTAGTCCCGGTCACTACATGAGTACGGAGCCTGACGGCTGCAAAGAGGGGGAGACGCCAGACCAGGCTTTGCACCCCGATTGGGCCACAGTTTCACCCTGGACAACCACGTTTGCCTGGTGTTGTAATGAACGATTGTGTGACTGTGATTTCAGGAGTTCACCTTAATAGACAGCTTTAGACTAGTGTTTATTGATGGTGTATGGATCTGGATGACATACATTTTGTAATAAACAGTTGTGTGTGGAAAAAGAAGCCTCTAAGTGATTATTGTGTACATTGTTGTGGTAACTGCTGGTTGTACGGTCAGTGCTCGATCTCACCCTTCAATGTAGTGATTTCTTTGATAAATCCTTTTCCTTTAGACTGACTGGTTTGGTCATTGATCCATGTTTCTAGGGTGGTGCCCCGAAATGATTTAAATTGTAATTGATAATTAGAATTTACACATTTGCTGCTTTGCAATTAATTAATTTCCAATCACCAAACTTAACCTGCTGGAGATCCCAACAATTGGTGCCCTGAAATTATTAAATTCTAAATGGTAATTGTAATTTATATGTATTGTTGCTTAGCAATAAATTAAATTGACTGTCAATCACCAAACGCCCTACTTGAAAGCACAAGTAAAATACCTGCAGTTTAGCCAATGAACTTACCAGCTCTTGGCTGCAACGCACGTGGTTCCAAGGCTTCCACAAAGGTCGCGTGTGCCATCTGGCCAGCTCTGTGAAAACTGTAGCTGGCTAATCGGAATGGCTCAGTGCCTGCTGCCACCACGACTCCAGAGCACAAAATGAGTGCGGTCAGACTGTCAACCTAGGAGCAGAGGAGAGATGAGAGGTGAGACATCTTCAAAATCAAACATGGCAACATGTTTTCTTCCATTCTCCAACAGGAGCTACGAGGCAACCTGTTTATCTCATGAACACTCTCGTCAGGTATAAAGTCTTCTGATAAAAACCACCTGCGATATGCATCAATAATATACCTTTAGAGTTGTACAGTATCTTTGAAAGAAATGCATTATCATGATAATGGAGCTCTGGCATAAACAAATTCTCAGCGCTCAAAAATTGAACCACTTGACTGGGTAAAAAACACAATTTGTTTTCCTGGGACATTTAAAATTTTAGTTTTCATCATCCGCCAGTGACATCCAATCCCATTGATTCTGACAAATAATATTTAGTCAAAAAACACTAATTCAGCAATTTAGTGGTAAAGTACTGCAGAGACTCGCGAGGAAGGGTGTCCCATGCTGGGCCTCACATCAGTGTGGGTTGAGCTGGTGACCTGAGAGCTTATTTTCATTTTCACAGTTTGTCACCAGCATGATGTTTTTGCATCCTTTTATTTTAGGTCCGTTCTCCATATGTAAAGCTTTAAGGGCTGTCCATAAGACAGCCGAATTAAGCCTTGGTAGTCTGCCAAAAACAACAACAATCACACAATGAAAAAGTGGAACGTGAGGCAATTAATACCTCTGGGTTACAAGAGGGAGCAGTGATGACCATGAAGGAACCACCTGCTGCTTTTCCTCCTCAGCAGTACCTTTGGTACGCATGCGTACGTGCGTGCGCGCGTGTGTCTGTCTGTCTGTCTGTCTGTCTGTCTGTCTGTCTGTCTGTCTGTCTGTCTGTCTGTCTGTCTGTAGAATAGCTGTTGCCAAACTAAAGCATTATAGAGTTAGTGCA
>JAUESF010031733.1:0-21215 GCA_032274765.1 Malacoctenus tetranemus | reverse complement strand
CCTTGGGATGTAATAAGGTCTGCATTTAACCATCAAAAACTCTACGTCCTGTGAGCAGTGTCTCTCGGTGATAGCAGAGTCTGTGCACCAAGCTTTGTTAATATAAATGCACAAACCCCCACCTCTGGTCTTGCCGGAGTCGTCTGCTGTCCTGTCGGCACGATGTGTGTGGCGTCCTGTTAGCTGGATAGCATTGTCTGGGCAGTTGCTATTTAGCCATGTTTCAGTGAAAAGCATGACATTTGAGTCCATAATCCGTCTGTCATTCGTGATGCAGTCGTAACTCGTCCATTTTATTGGCCAGAGAACGGACATTGGCGAGGAAAATGCTGGGTAAAGGGAGCCGGTGTGGTGTTAGCTTTAGCCTAGCTCGCAGCCCTCTATGCTTACCCCGCCTCTGTTTACGGTCTCGACGCCGTCTGCGTGCACTTCCGCCTGGCCGGGAGGAGTGAGCAGCCTCCGGTGTTCTGGAGATCTCTGGGATGAGTCGGAGATCGGCGATAAAGGTGTCCAAGTTGTTGCTCCTAAGGTCCAGTAGTTCATGTTTGCTGTAGGACAGCAACGCAGTGCAGTTCTGGACAAAAAGTCCGGTGAGAAGTAGGTAGAAAACCACTAAATAGCAGGTTCTGGAGAGACGCTGAGCCTCGCGTTGTTCACGTGCCGCCATCTTGATATAGCACAGCGCTTAGCGCTGCTCTGCCCTTTACATTCCAGTGAGTATGTAAGTACGGAGCCTGCACGGCTACCAAGAGGGGGGGACCCCCAACCACGCCATGCACCACGACCGGGCTGTAGTTCCACCCTGCACGAGGGGGGAACTGTGAACTGTTTTTGGCAGACTTTCCTTTGGACTTTGTAGGAAGCCAGACGGCTACGTGCTCATCTGGCATACGGGGAGAAAAGACTTTCTCCCAGAGAAGCTGCAGAGACGCCGCTTCTCCTGTGGGTGACTCCGCTGGTTCCTCGCTGCGCCTAAGAGCCAGCCAAATTCACCCTCCCGCAGAACACTGCAAATCCACCCCGCACATCCTGCCGAAGGATCGGCAACGCCGGGAGGCATGCTAGTCTCAATTAGCGACGTCAAGTAAGAGGCTTTGTGTCTGGGCACAGACTGTTAGCTTCCTCTTAGCTTAGCGTGATCTTGTGATCTGTGTTCGTGTTGAACCTATTTCCGAGTTTGGTTTTGTTTCTTCTTTTGCTTACTTGCTTCCAGGACCCTCTGTAACTGAAGCTGTTGCTGCTAGAAGCCGCGTTGTTGATCCATCGGGTTAGCATCAGGCCACTAGCCATTTGTGTTGTGCTTAGGCCACAAAACGCTAATCACACTGTTTAAGTGTTTCCCTCAAGCCACTGTGGAGTGTACGCGCTTCTCTTTGTCCCTCTGTCCTCCACTAACCCCATGCACTCGTACATGCACGTACATACGCACACCACTCCACCATGTAACTCCCATGGCCTGCTAGCAACTCCGGAGAACCCGTGATCGCCAACATGCACAATACGGTCGCCGAACTATCCTTTTGTGAGTGTTTAAGTGTGTTCAGTCGCTTGGTGCTGTGTCTTGGTGTCCCTTTAGAGGAGCTCTTGGAGCAGGCAGAGCTTGGGTCACATGCTCCATCTTGTCAAGGCAAGGCAAGCATGTACATGCACAAACTTATGTACAGATGCAGTATGAATGACAGGGTTATTTTTATATAATAATTCATGATTTCATTGTTTTAAATCAAGGTTGCTGGATTTTCTATTTTGCATGATGTCAGAATCATATGTGGTGGATGACACAGAATATTTAGTGGGTACTCGCTGCCTAAATATCAACAATCGATGAGTCTTGTTGAGATTCGAAAAACAACCTAAAGGATTTTGTTTTGAGTAAACTATGGACGCTACCCACTCAAGACACTTGGATTACATTGGACGAGCAGCATGGAGCAATATTGACACGTTTTTGTGGACTTTTATGGATGTTTTTGGCTCAGGCGCCACGGATCTCCATTAATTGAATGTGGGTAGATAGCAAGAAATCTCCCAGATCTCCACCTGCATTTGAGATATCAAAAAGGTGCTTCAGAGTGTTGTTCAGCATGGGGGTGAGTAGAAAATGAAGACACATTATTCTTTGGGCGTACTATCCCTTTAACATTGGGAGCAGTTGAGGATTTAGGGGCAGTTGATGATTCTGACACCTTGCTGATGAGCCCATAGTGCTGCTCATGAGTTGGGAGACATGCAGCTGCATCCTCTTTGCTGGACTGAGATTGGCAGCTCTTCAGCTCAATTTTTTTTTTCACCTCTAGTCCCTCACTCTTTTTGAGTAAGATATTGGCCGCCAAGACTGGCTACTGTCATGAAATGTTTTGTCTGAAGCTGCAAGAACACAGAAAGGTCCACCTGCTGGGAACAGGTCTGGTCAGTCATGCAACTAACACCTGCTTAAGCTTGGTGAGATTGCCAGTTTTTGGTGGGGCACAAAGCTGTCCCAGGTCAGTTGAGGAGAGGCTGCTATTTCCTGATCTCAGGCGTAGCGAAATGTCATTTCTTAATTAAGTCCCCACCTGATTTGAGAGTATAATTGAACATGTTGCAAATGGTATGGGTTTGCACTATTGGCTAGCTCCTCAGCAAGGCTTGATGTTCATTTATCTCAGATGTGCTCAGGGCTCACACTCATTACAGTAGTAGAAATCAGGGCACTTTGAATTGATTATGCAGCTCTTTTAAAAGAGCACACAGAGAAAAGGAAAATCAGTGGCACTGCCTAACTGATCATCATCCACAATCACTTCAGCAGGGTTAATCACAAGCATTGAAAAAATGCAAAGTGATCACTTGTCCTTCAGCTCTCAGTTTTTTCTTACATGATTCTTAAACTGATGCTTGCTCAGTTTAATCTGATCACATATTTTTTTTAAATTGTTCTGTTTGATTGCACTTACATGTGTTTTTATTTTGAGAGAAAACAACAAGCCCTGAGACAGGTGTCAATGAAAATTGAATTGAGCTCTTCAATTAGTCAGCCTGTAATCAGAAAAAAGCCCTTGATGTCTTGAATAAGTGGGAGATGATGAATGGATGGATGGATGGATGGATGGATGGATGGATGGATGATGTTTAGAAACTTTTCACATTTAAATCTGATATTTTCACAAACACTGGTGGAAGTTTGTCTACACATGACGGTGCACAATAACACACCCCATGAATGTAGAAAACATTGGGGGTAATTTATAATAAGAGAATCACACACAATTTGACTTACTATTCCCCAAGTAAAAAATTGCCCTTGTAATTTATAAAGGAGGCACAAACAAACATAGCCTGAAGATGCTGCTGTTATTGTTCTTCGAGTCATTTCAGCAGCTGAAGTTTACTGGCTGAAATTATTTTACAATAGTTTGTTTTTGTAGCCCATTTCTTCTTAGGTCTCTTTCACCTCTTCTTGTTTTTTGTGTTGTCAAAAACAAAGCATTGAATGAATGACAGATGACCTCCCATAATGTCTCTTTTCACCAGTTCAGATTTCTTTCTCCTTTAATGCTTTGCTTTCTTGACACTTTACGCCATTAACAACTCCTTTTATGGATCTTATCAGGTGAGACCCTAAACCTTTGTATAGTTGTAACAAAACTTTTCGTACAGTTGAAATGGAGATAGCGGTGTCCATGCTGGTAGTTAGCGTATCATTCGTATCATCAGCGTATCGGGCGAAATGATGTAGTGCGATGTGCTCAGCTCGTGTAATATTCTCCAGCGTCAATGAGTATGTAGGTACGTATGTGCACATGACTATGGGACAAGACATGGCAACATTACACTCCCCCTCATCTCCAGAGTCACAGTTTGGCGACAGTTCATGTTCACACAACAGGTCCAGGAGTACTGGAAAGTCACACCCCTAAATGGCATCCACAGGCAGATGCTCCACCACCCCAACAAGCGGCTACAAAATATATGCTCTGCTCATATGACAAACAAATAACTTCTATGGACTTAAAGTACTTTCACACACAGAGCGCTAAATGGACCCGACTTACCTCGGACTCCTCTGTCCCAATACTGACATCTATCAGGCGCAGCTGATGACGTAGTCACGCCAGCATTAAGGAGGTGGCACCCAAGAGCCATCATACAACACACAATGCAGAGTACTAACATAACACTATTAATAATGGCAAGTGGAATAATGACTATTTGCTCTGTTACATCAACATGCAGGAGGCTGATTGGTAACTCCAAATTGTCTGGAGGCGTGAATGTGTGTGTGGTTGTCTGGAGGTGTGAATGTGTGTGTTGTTGTCTGTCTATATGTCTATATGTTGCCTTGTGATGGATTGGCCAACTGTCCATGGTGCACCCTGCCTTTGCTCAAATCCAGCTTGGATCAGCTCTAGCACATTGGTAGATGAAATTGGCTTTTATTGAGCAAACAAACCTGCTTTTCATGTCTTCGGATTTAACCTTGATGAAAAAAATTAGAACACCCGTTCTTTATAGAACAAATGGGAAGACTTCCCACAGAGATCCTTTGAAGAAAGGGTGGAAGCTGTTTGAGCTGGAAGCTGGATGATCAGTTTGACCGTGTATGTATTGTGTTCGATCTTAATATCAAAACATTTCCTGTTCCAAAATCGGTCAGGTGTCTCTCAATACTTTTTCTCCATATAATTTGTATGCCACAGCAGCATTGAAAAGATACAAGCAAGTGCAAATAGGAAAAATTAAGGAATAAAAAAAGAAGGTATGTACAAAAATAACAAAATATAGACTAATGAAAGTTTACAGTATTTACACAAACAGAAAAAGAAGATGTACAATTTTCTGTGCAAAGATAAACTGTATGGAGATCATAGCTATGACTTGTACAGCATCAGCCAGTGATGCTGATGTTGTACAGTCTTGTTGCAGATTGAAGGGATGACCTGCAGTCGCACTCCTTCTTGGAAGGTGGAAGCCTGAGTCTGCTGCTGAAGGAGCTGCTTAAAGCCCTTACTGTCTCATGTCGTGGGTGAGAGGGGTTGTCCATGATGGATAAGAGCTTTGCTAACGTTTGCCTATCACCCACCTCCACAATGAGATCCAGGGAGCATTCCAGGACAGAGCTGGCCCTCCTGACCAACATGTTCAGTCTCTTTCTGTCCCTGTCTGAGCTCCCTGCTCCCCAGCAGACCACTGCATAGAAAAGAGCTGAGGCCACCACATTGTCATAAAATGTCCTGAGCAGAGTCCTGCACACTCCAAAGGACCTCAGTCTTTTCAGCAGGTGGAGACGACTTTGGCCCTTCCTATACAGGACATCTGTATTGGTGGACCAGTCCAGTTTGTTGTTAAGGTGAGCACAGGTATCTGTAGGTCTCCACCATCTCAATGTCCAGACCTTGGATGTTCACCTGTGCAGGCTGGGCCGTCTTCCTGCGGCGGAAGTCAATGAAGTCGTCTTTCTGGCGTTGACCTCGAGATGGTTCTGCCCACACCATCTGACGAAGTCCTTGATGACGGTCATGTCCTCCCGATCGTCCCCCTCAGACACACACCCAATGATGGCTGTGTCATCAGAGAACTTCAGGAGGTGACAGTTCCCAGAGTTGTAATGGTAGTCTGAAGTGTACAGGGTGAAGAGAAAAGATGAGAGCACGGTCCCCTGTGGAGCCCCCATGCTGCAGACTACCAATTCTGACTCAGAGTCTTGAAGCTTCATGTACTGCAGTCTATCGGTGAGGCAGTCGATGGTCAATGCAGCCAGGCCACTCCTGCCCCTTCCAGCTTCCCCCTGAGCAGTGGAGGTTTGATCATGTTGAGAGCACTGGAGAAGTCAAAAACATGACTCTCACAGTGCTGCTGGTGTTCTCCAGGTGAATCAGGAAACTGTGCAGCAGGTAGACCACTGCGTCATCTACTCCAATTCCCGGTTGATAGGAGAACTGCTGTGGATACAGATGTGGATACAGATGTGAGCTCACCAGGGGGCGGAGGTTTCTGAAGATGATCCTTTCCATGTTCTTCATCAGATGAGATGGCCACAGGTCCAAAGTGCTTTGGGGTGCACTGTCTTCGGGACAGGAATGACAGAGGAAGTCTTCCACAGCGATGGGACCCTCTCCAGACTCAGGCTCAGGTTGTAAATATGCAGAAGCACATGACAGAGCTGGTCTGCACAGTCCATCAGGAGTCTGGAGCTAATGCCATTGGGACCCGTGGCCTTTCTTGCTTTCATCTTCACTTCTCACCTGGTCAGCTGTTATGGAGAGGCTGGGGGTGGTGAGGTGGGGTGATGGGAGTGATAGTCAAGGCGGTGTGAGGAGGAGCTGGCTGGTTGGTGCTCGGAGTAGGGGGGGAGATGGAGTACAATCAAATCTGTTAAAGAGCAGATTTGGCTCGTTGGCCCATATCTTGTCTCCGGCTTCAGGTCCCCTCTCATGGCCTTTGCTGTGACCACAGATGGTTTTGAGGCCTCTCCAGACCTCACTTGCGTTGTTCTGTTGCAAGCAGGTTTCCAACTTAGTCTTGTAGCTGGCCTTTCCTTCCCTGATCTTCTTCTTCAGCTCCCTCTGTACCCTCCTCAACTCCTCTTTGTCCCCTGATCCAAAAGCCCTCCTCTTCTCCATCAGGACGGCCTTTAGCTCAGAGGTCACTCAGGATTTACTGTTAGAGAGACACCGTACTTTCCTGGTGGGTACAGTGTTCTCTACACAGAACTTTATATCGTCCGTCATGCAGTGAGTCATGGGCCCAATTCCAATTGTCTTCCCTAATCCTCAATCCTCCACCTTAATTCTTAACCTTCTTCCTTGACCTTAACCCTCAAAAGGGCTAGAAATGGGACACTCCTTAATGCAGCTACTTCCTTGATACTGAAGGGGGCAGCATTACGCCAAAGCGGTGTTCAGTCCATCAAGTCAGAAAAAGAAGAAACCGTAGCAACAGCAGCAAAAGATTGTAAAAGATTGTAAAATAAAATCAGTGTTACGCAACAGCGAGGTAACAATCCATAACATGGGCCTAAACCAAGAGAACACGATGTTTTCGCAATATTAATATCTCCATCAAAGAAATGTACATTTGAAGCTCGTCGTCTTCGCCACCATGTAAAAGCGCAATACATTCTTACTTTTAAGGAAGGTAGCAGAGCTCCTCAGTTTACAGGAATGATTTTTGTTCCTGAAACTCGCTCCTTAATTTACCTTCCTACGAATTGGGACAGCACTTGACTTCGCGGGAGCACGCACTTTAAGGATTAAGGTTGAGGACTGAGGATTCAGGAAGAAAATTGGAACGGACCCATGGTGTCGATGTCCTCACCATGTGGGCTGCACATTTCATCCCAGTCCGTGGTCTCAAAGCAGTCCTGCAGCGCCTTAGTGGCCCCATCAGACCACTTCTTCACATTCCTTATTGTGGGGGGTTGTTTCCTCACCATTGACATGTTAAAGGGCTGCAGTATCACCAGGTTGCGATCTGAGTGATCCAGCGGGTTGAGGGGGGAGGAGCTGTATGCATCCTTGGTTTCGCATGCAGTAAGTCCAAGGTTCTGTTGTCTCTGGTTGGGCAGTCCACATAGTGGCTGAATGTTGGGAGAGTGGCAGAGAGCAATGTAGGACTAAAGTGTCCTGAGTTGATGATTAGAGACTAAGGGTGGGATGTCTGCAGCTGGATGAGTTCACAGGCCACAGCAGCATCAGCCAAGGGGAGGTTGTAGACGGTGACTGCAATAACGTGCGGAAACTCCCTCGGCAGGTAATGTAGCCGCAAATTAACTACCAGCAGTTCAACATCCTTGGTGTAGCGCTGCCCTTTAACACTGGCATGCCCAGCATTACACCATTTCTCATTCACATACATCGCCAGTCCCCTGCCTTTCTTCTTCCCACTCTCCGGCATGCTCCTGTCCGCTCTGACCAGCTGAAAACCGTCCAAAGTTATGAGCGGGTCTGGAGTAAGCCAGCCATAACTCCGTAAACATCGTGAGGCTGCACTCCCAGTACTCCCACTGCAGCTGGGAGTATGTTAACTCCAGCGCTGTTAACTCCATTCCATCTTGTTAGGGAGAGACCTTCTGTTTCCCATGATGATTGACGGGACAGCTGGCTTGTAGCGTCTCCTTTTCTCCCGACGCTTCACTTCCGTGCTGCATCCCCTCTTTCTCACCAGCATCGGGGATGCCAATGAGCATTCGAACACTGTTTCAAGCACTGACAGCTTAGCTGAGCCTCAACCCGGTCCGTTGCATTAGGGGGATGGGCTCCTGCTAAACACCTCTCAATGAACCCATCTTTGCATGGCCATTCAATGAGGTGTAGAGCACCCTGCTGCAGCATGAACACTGTGGCTCCATCTGTCATGGCAAATGAAAAGGAGAAAATCATGTGTTAGAGACGCGCATGTGTGTGGGCGTGCTGAGACATTAAAAATGGAATTAAGGTCCTCAATTGAAAAATGAGCCATTGTCAAATGTATCACAATCTTGTAACACTGCGTGACTGACTGCATGCAATCAAGCTGTTTCCTGGACAATTTCTCACTGCAGCCGAGTAAGTGGAGTTAATGACTTGTGATGTACAGTGTCACTCTTCTTTGTACTGGACCATTACTGTCTACCTTCCCCTCTGCCTGCCCCTTTCTCTTTAGGCAGTATTTTGATCTATCATTCTTCACATTCAGCTTTTCTGCAATTCCAGCTTTTTTTTAAAACCCTGTACATCTGACAATGTCAGAGAAAAAAAACACAGATCGTGATCATTTTAGCTTGCACGTTTTTTGAAGGATTGGGGGGGTGTGGCATGTGTGCTGTTTATACAGGTTGTGATGTTGATCTTGGCTGCCTGTAATGGCTCTAGGCCATTAACCCTCCCTGTCATTTCAGTGATGTGTGCTCTTGAACAAGGAAAATTGCCCTGCCCACATAACTTATAGAGAAGACTCACCATCCCAGCTGCCAGGCTGTGGCTTTGTGACATGCCATGTTTCCTATCTATCATCAGCACAGCAGTCATATTGTACCTTAGAAGCTCCCATCGGCTTAATGTCTGTTCACTTCCTGCAACTATTGTTGTAAGTGCAATGAATTGTGAGTTAAAAATAAAAATGACTGTACATGTATAGTATTTCCCAATTTGCAAATACTAATTAAGGCATCTTTATTGTGGTCTTTACATTAAGTCTTTTGAAGCTCTTTGTCAGCAAAGCTTTGTGTATTGAAATGCTTAAAGATACTTAGATGTTTTGTTCCTGAATAGAGCTGAAATGGGCATTTAGCAATAGCACTGACGTCTGTAATGCCATTGTTTTTTTACTGTGTGAAGAAAAAGGAATTAGAGCTGTTAATGAAAGCCCCCAATTGGAAAGAATAGTAAGACATGACGAAGACTGAACTGGAATACAACACTGCATTTGCATTTACTCATTGAAAGGCAGTATGGTTTACAAGCAGTAAAGCCCACAGGATACCCCTAACTTTAATGGAGCTGGAACGTGTTTGAAACCATCATGTCGTAAAAAATTTTTCCCCTTTAATAAAATGTTCATCTTTAAGTTTTATTACTACGTTTTCTCTGGAAAATTTCACTGTGGTCGTGACTTGTATGTCTCAACATACATTTGTTGAAGTGTTTTTCTATCATGCCCACAATCTTCCTGTTCAGTACCCTCACTCCTTGGTTGCTGAATCCAGATAATAGATGTTAGAAACACAAAGAGTAGCTGGGGTCGAACTAAGAAAGGCAGTACACGGACTGCTGACCTATTTAAAATGGCCACCAAGATCAAATAAGAAGCAATGCGAGTAGCAAGGAAAAGCTAATTATCAGAAACATGTTTTGTTTTTTTTTTTTGCAGCCAACATTTTGTGGCAAGTTGTGGGACTGCATTTTCATGTTACGGGAGGGGTAGGAGCTCAAGTGCAAGACAAGACCCCAGAAAATATGTGCAAAGAATGTCATTTACACACCTAGCAAATCCAACAACCAAAAGTGAGACACAAAACTGAAAGCAAATCCTTAAATGGGTGAAAACCAACAAAACAAGAAAACTTCCTATGGAGAAAACCTACTGCACAAGCGAAGGGAATAGCCGGGCTCGCGAGGGAGTGGCGGTGGGTCACCAGGACGGCCCAAGGAAGATGGAGAGTGGACATGGAGGGGCAGAGGCAGAGCAGGATCCTGGCTGGCGCGGGAGAGGACAGGGAAGGCAGGCTGAGGCTGACGAAGCAAGGAGGCAGGTGGAGCAGGACAGACTGACGACGGAGAAGACTCAGCACTCAGGATGACCTAATCTCTGTAGCAGGGTAATTCCAAAACAAGGGCACCACGGTGTAGGGGATTACGGTCCATTTTTCTAAATAGTCGGATAAAATGACAATGAGCATAATTTTCAAGTCATTTGCCATTGGGGTATAAGTTTAATTTTGTTGAACAAACCCTGCAACGACAACATTTTTTTAAAATAGAAAACTGTAAATGCACTGTTCCAAATTATTATGCATAACAGTTTCAAACATCTAATAGATTATAAAGAACTGAAAATGATCATTGTGGATTTGCAGAATTAGGGCATCATATTTCATGACCTCACAATCTATTCCAATGAAAAACTTCTAAACGGGTCAAGTTACATTTTGACACAAGACCCCTTTTTGGATAGCAGCCCCATTATTCTTGTATCCATTGAATTTGTGAGTCTTTGGAGAATTTCGCCTTGAATCGCTTTGCTGGATGCAGAATAGTCTCCCATAGCTGTGGTTTGGAGGTGAACTGCCTCCCACCCTCATAGATGTTTCGCTTGAGGATGCTCCAAAGGTTCTCTTTTGTGTTGAGGTCAGGGGAGGATGGAGGCCATACCATGAGTTTCTCTCCTTTTATGCCCAAAGCAGCCAATGATGCAGAAGTATTCCTGTCATGCATGAAAATGATTTTACTCTGGAAAGCACGGTCCTTCTTTTTATACCATAGGAGAAAGTGGTCAGTCAGGAACTCCACATATTTTCAGAAGTCATTTTCACTGACCAGCTCTCTCCCCATGAATCCAGTTCAAAACATGACTCCACCACCTCCTTGCTGACGTCGCAGCTTGTTGGGACCTGGTGGCCATCCACCACCCATCCACTGCTCCATCCATCTGGACCATCCAGAGGGTTGCATGGCACTCATCAGTGAACAGAACTGTTTCAAAGTTAGTCTTCATGTGTGTTTGGGCCCTCAGCAGCCGTTTCTGCTTGTGAGCTTTGTTCAGAGGTGGCCAAATTGAAGGTGTACGCATAACTGCAAGCCTCTGGAGGGTCCTGCACCTTGATGTTTGTGGGACTCAAGCAGCACCAGCAGCTTTAAATATCTGTTTGCTGCTTTGTAATGGCATTTTGGCAGTTACCGTCTTAATCCGACGTATTTGTTTGGCAGCAAACTTTCTCATTGAGCCTTTATCTACTGGAACCCGTGTGCTCTGAATCAGCAATAAATCTCTTAATTGATCACGCTTGAGTTTTCATGAATTATCTATAGTCTTCATCCCTTGTTCAAGATTTTCAATGATTTCACGCATTTCCGCAGCAGAGATCCTTTTTCTTTCCCATATTGCTTGAAAATGTTGGTCTGCATAATAATGTGCAACGCCCTTTTGTAGTTTTTCCTTGAACTGGGCTCACCTAGCAAACTATTAATCACAGACGTCTGCAATTGATATCAGCAATCCAAAGAGCACTGAGACAAAATACCGTCCATGAGCTTCATTGAAAAACAAAAAAAAGTTATCTTTGTGACACTTAAATACAATTTGCATAATAATTTGGAACACAGTGTATAAAATAACTGTATGTGGTCATAAGCTATCCAATTACAATCCAATCAGAATTCATGGCAGGTGTAAAGGGGCCACTAACCAAAAGAAATGGAAAGAAAGAGAGACATAAATAAATACATTTAGAAAGGAGGCAACAACCTACTAGGCAGATAACCAGCCAGCAAAGCAGACCAGGCGCAACCCCATCCCCCAGTATCCCACTGCTTTTGTAATCTAAAGTTTGTTTTATCAAACTGCTGCTGAGTTTCCTTTTTCAAATTGTGTATCGGTAATTAATTCTCCAAAGACCTTGGGCAAAATTGAATCAAAGCAGCATAGATTGTCATTAACATTTTAAGGTATCTTAAAATATTAATCTTGTCTTATCTTAAAATGTCATTAACATTTTAGAAGATAAACTGATATATATCTTAAAATGTCAGTTTTAAGATAAAGAGACTATATTGTCGCTGTGCAGTTGTACAACAAAATCTGGGCGGAAGAACATGACAATTTGCGGCAGTGCAAAAATGAAAATAGAAATAAACATGAATAAAAAGGATTAACAAAGACTGTGTACACCAAATAATATATACATACAAAAGATGTTATATTAGCATAAAAAAGTGATTGTAATGCAAGAAAGGGAGTCCAATCAAGCTGGGGATGGATGGGTGGTAAGGCAGTGTGTGGGGGGGTGTGATGGGGACTACAGCTCTGGGGAAGAAGCTGCTCTGCAGTCTGCCAGTTCTGGATTTTAATGTCCGGAATCTTTTCCCTGATGGACGGGGAACAAAAAGTCTGTGACCTGGATGGGTGGGATCCCTGGCAATTCTGCTGGCCTTCTTCCTCAGCTAGCTAACATAGACAGAGTCCAGGCTGGGAAGCTGTGCACCCACAATCCACTGTGCTGTTTTCACCACACAGGCCAAGTCCCTTCTGTTCACTGCCGTACAGCTGGAAAACCAGACTGTGCTGCAGTGGCAGAGAATGATCTCAATCATACTCCTGTAGAAGTTGAGGAAAAGCTGTGAGGGGAGCTTGGCCTTTCTCAACCTTCTCAGAAAACAAAGTCTCTGCTGAGCCTTCTTCACTTAATGGGAGGTGTTGGTGGTCCATGTGAGAAAATGGGTGAAGTGGAGACCCAGAAACTTGATGTTGCTGCCCCTCTCCACCTCTTCTTCATTTATGCACAAAGGTGTTGGGGGTGGGGGTGGGTGGCATTTTCCATGCTCTCCTGAAGTCTTCAATGATCTCTTCACCACATCGATTTCAGAGCACCAGCTGACCAGGTGCTGGACGTCTTCCCTGTAGTGGGTCTCGTTGTTTTCAGATATTAGACCTACAAATGTGGTGTCATCAGCAAACTTTACAATTTTGTTTGAGGGGTGGATGGGGGTGCAGTCATGTGTGAATAGACTGAAGAGGGCCAGGCTGAGGAAACAGCCCTGACACAGCCCAAACACGGCAACCCAGTTCAAAAACGCGGCCCGCCGATACATTGGGCCCGTCATTGGAATTCCTGAATTCCTGTCCCTCATTGGCCAGACCCCATCAGGGGTTGGGTTCCAACCCGTGACCCTTATTGGCTGAGCCACAGCCTGCTGCAGGAGTTCCGCTGACGTCACAGCCAAATATAGCGCCGCGCTTCGCGCTGTTCGCCCCTTTGCGTTCCCGTGACAATGTGAGTTCAGAGCCTGGCGGCCACGAAGGACGGAAGACACCCCCAACCCACGCAGGGCACCAAAACCTGGGCCGCAGTTCCACCCTGGATGAGGGAGGAAATGTGAAGTGTTTTTGCCAGACACTTTTCTTTGGATTTTGGAGGAAGCCGAACAACCTGGATATCTTCCTCATCTGGCAGACATGTAGAAATGGCTTCCTTGCCAAAGAAGCTGCACAGGCCACTTCTCCCATGGGTTGACTCAGCTGGTTCCTCGCTGCCCCTTAAAACCAGCCAAATTCACCCTCCTGCAGAACGGTGCAAAACCGCCCTGCACATTTCCCATCAAAGGATCGGCAATACCGGAAAGCACGCTCATCGTGACAAGCAACGTCAAGCAAGAGAGCTTTGTGTCTGGGCAGAGACTCCTAGCTTACCGTGAACTGTGTTTTTTTTTAAACGGTTTCCGTGTTCGGTCTTGTTTCTTCTTTTGCTTATTTGTTTCCAGGGCCACCAGGTCCCTCTGTAACTGAAGCTGATGCCACGAGAAGCCTCTTTGTTTGACTCGCCGGGTGAACATCTTGCTACTAGCTGTTTGTGTCGTGTTTAAGCCGCAGGACGCTAATCGCGCCATTACGTGTTTCCATCAAGCCACTGTGGAACGTATGCACTTCTCTTTCACTCTCTCTCTCTCTCCTCTATTAACCCCATACACACTGCACACCCATATACACAAGTACATACAGTATACACATCACAACACTGCATACCTGCAAGCGACGCCGGAGAACCCGCAATCGCCAGTACACACAACTGGGTATACAAGCTACCCTTTTGTGAGTGTTAAGTGTGTTATCACTTGGTGCTGTCTCTTGGTGCCCCTTTAGAGGAGCACTTGGAGAAGGCAGAGCTGTGACCATGGTGTAGCTCAGACTTGGCACGCCATGTGACGTGACTCCGTCACGTGCGCCATCTTGTCCTCTAACTCTCCGTGATCATCTGCCCTTTTCCCCACTCGCTCCCCCTCCTCTCTCTCTCTCGCACGCGCACACACACACACTCAGGTACTCCTCAACCACTTGTACCTGATGCTGCTGTGAATGATTGTTTGAGTGTGATTTTATGTGTGTTTGATAGCTTTAGATTAGCATGTATTGATCGTGTTTGGATTGTAAATGAAATACATTGTGTAATAAATGGCTTTGTGTGACAGAAGAAACCTCTAGGTGATTATTGTGTACTGTTGTGCGTTCAAGTAGGGTGTTTGGTGATTGACAGTAATTTTAATTACTTGCTAAGCAACAAACATATACGAATTACAATTACCAATTGTAATTTAATAATTTTGAGGCACCAATTGTTGGGATCTCCAGCAGGTTGAGTTCGTGGTTAGAAATTAATTAATTACAAAGCAAAAGTGTGTAAATTATAATTATCAATTCCAATTCTAAATAATTTCGAGGCACCACCCTGTAAATAGGGATCAATAACCAAACCAATCAGTCTAACGGAAAGGGATTTATCGAAGAAATCACTAAATTGAAGGATGAGATGAGCACGGACTGTACAACCAGCAGTTACCACAATAATGTACACAATAATCACTTAGAGGCTTCTTCTTTCACACACAACTGTTTATTACAACATGTATTTCTCCCACATCCATACATTATCAATAAACACTAGTCTAAGCTATCTATTAAGGTGAACACCTAAAATCACAGTCACACAATCATTCATTACAACACCAGGTAAGCGTGGTTGAGTGGTACCTGGGTGTGTGTGTGTATGTGTGTGTGTGTGAGTGAGAGAGAGGAGGGGGAGTGAGTGGGCAAAATGGTGGAGAATGAGTGGCCAAATGGTCCCTGTGACTCCCTCACGTGGTGTGGCGCTAAGTTTGAGCAGACAATGGCCTCAGCCCTGCTGCTCCTCTCCAGGAACACACAATAAAATGTGTGTTTGTACATGTATGTATGAGTGCTTGATGCGTGTGGAGTTAGTAGAGGGGAGGGAGAGAGAGAGAGAGGACAGAGAAGCATGTGTGCGCCAGTGGCCTGAGGGAAACACTTAGCAGCATGATTAGCCTCTTGTGGCCTAAACTCAACAGAGCAGCTAGTAGCCCGATGCTAAACGCAATGGATCCACAACGCGGCTTCTAGCAGCAACAGCTTTGGTTACAGAAGGACCCGTGGTCCTGGAAACAGATAAGCAAAAGAAACAAAACGAGTGCGAAACAGTTTCTTCGCAAACACAGATCACGCTAAGCTAAGATTATGCTAACAGTCTCTGCCCAGACACAAAGCCTCTTACTTGATGTCGCTTGCTGCGACTAGCGTGCTTCCCGGAGTTTCCGATCCTTGATGGGGAAAGGTGCTGGCGGTTCTGCAGCGTCCTGCAGGAGGGTGAGTTTGGCTGGTTTTGATGGGCAGCGAGGAACCAGCGGAGCCACCCTTAGGAGAAAGTCTTTTCTCCCCCTATGCCAGATGAGCAGGTAGCTGTCTGGCTGCCTACAAAATCCAAAAGACAGTCTGGCAAAACAGTTCACAATTTCCCCTCATCCAGGGTGAAACTGCAGCCCAATCGTGGTGTACAGCGTGGACTGGGCTCTCCCCCTCTTGGCAGCCGTCAGGCTCCGCTCTCACATAGTGACCAGGACAAAAAAGGGGAGAGCAGTAGAACACCACTCTACACGTCAGCAGAGCTCATGGCTCAGCCAATGAGAGAACGTGAATTGGAGCCCAACCCCCTGGCGGTCCGGCCAATGAGGAACGGGATCGGGGTGCAACCCATCGGAGGACCGCCATTTTGAGCTGGGTTGTGTTTGAGAGGGAGAGTACATGAATGTACTCTGAATGGAGACATGGTGGGTCCCAACAGTACATCATTGTGATAACTGCTGGTTGTATGGTCAGTGTTCGATTTCACTCCTTCAATTTATTGATTTCTTTGACAAATCCCCCCTTTTTTAGACTGATTGGTTTGGTTATTGATCCCTGTTTACAGGGTGGTACCCCGAAATTGTTTCAGTTGTAATTGATAATTATAATTTACACATTTGTTGCTTAGCAATTAATTAAATTAACTGTCAATCACCAAACACCCTACTTGAAAGCCTGCCTTGTCTGGGAACTAGTGCTGGGGAACCTGATGCTTTTTACTGACTCGAATCCTCATGAATCCCTCACCAAAGTGTTCCGAGTTTGTGAGTCACTTGATTCACTTGAGTCAGTGTGCAAATGCTCATGCGCAGTTTATGCATGCAGCTTCCATATACTCCTGCTCCTTGGAGATCAATGCTTTGAAACGGAAAATACTCCATTTCATTTTGAATTAAAAGAGAACAATCTGAAATCTTCAAGAGTGGAACAATTATTCTTTCTGTCAAATTCAAACATAAACAAATTCTAATCATACAATGCATAGTGTTTGCATACATGTAACATTTCGATGAATTAGGTGTAAAACAACCCCAAAAAGTAGTAATATATTAGAATTTAGGTTTAACCTAAAAAATAGGCAACGCCACTCCCTAAACACGTTTTGTTTATTAGTCATTGCCATTGCTGACAAACATTACGTGCATGCACAAATCTGTCTGTCTCTCAAAGTCGGATTGAAGACAAATGGGTATGTGAGGTGCTGGGGGCAGAGGGTGACTCTGAATAATACACAACAGTGGAACTGGCTAAATATTTTTAATTTTGACCACTGACTACATTTGCTGACAAAACCTAATGTGTACAGTGAATAATTCCACTTTCTGACATCCCTACCAGAGCTGAGCAGACAAATTTTAGCTCAGATAATATGCAAGGGTTGAGTCGACTACACCGGAAAAAGGGGGGACTCGAAGGACTTGAACGACTGGAGTAGACTCATAAGGATGTGACATCATGAGTCAGGAACCGGAGATAACTGGGTGAACGATAAGGAAGTGAACCATGAGTCATGTACTACTGAACGATAAGGACAGTACTCATGAGTCAGGAACTACTGAATGATAAGGACAGCACTCATAAGTCAGGAACTACTCAGAGAGGGGACGCGCTCATACCAGATGAACCAATGAGCTCACAGCAGCCACCATGAAAGAACAAAAACAACTTTTTTTGAAAAATGTTTTAGTCGAACAAAAGCAATACATAGTGCACTGCAGCTTTTGATTTATTTAATACCAGTAAAATCACTGATTTTAGCATAATGTGTTCAGTAAATAGTTTATTCCACTGTTCACTCAAGGAGGTAAACAGGTGGCAGGTGAGTCCATTGCTGCAGTGTAGGGGGATTTACTGAGTAGTGAACAACAGTGGAACGGGATAAACATGTTTAGTCTATGTATCATTCTGTAGACAAACTCAACATATCCATTCAATAATTTGTCTATCTGCTGTCAGTCATGCTACTAAAGCTGAGTTTCAGCTTAGGTACTGTACCGTCAACCCCCCTCTTTGCAGGGTTACCAGACTGAATGGTTTGGCAGGCAGCAGCCCACTCGCAGTCTGTTGCTCGCTGCACGCTGTCATACATGCATGCAGGAAGAGACAGATTTAAACAAAAAAATTGTTTCTGTGTTTTTCACAGGACTCATACAGTCAATAAATTTATATATTTCTACAACTGTTAGCAATGCAATGATGTCTGTTCTCTTCTTAGCAGCAAGTCAGTTAGCTGTAGCATGAATGAGTCAGTGAGCGAGTTAATGGAGATGAGGGTTTGGGTTAGGGTCACTAGTTCATTACTTGCACATCGCTCCTGGGAATGCACACGGGTGAAAATGTTCAGTGGCTACATTTCTGCTCTCAGTTGCCCTCAATTTGTAAAATTAGGTAAAGCACTTTTCTGCTGCTGGATCTGGGGTCTGCAATTGTTACAACAACAAGAGCCATTTTTGGCAGGTCCCACCTCATCAAATCTGCCTGTTTGTCACAAAACATGCTTATTCGACTTTCACAATGACAATCACACAGGATGACATAGCAGACACGTCCATTAGTTGACAAGATGCTTTTTTAAAATACTGTTTGTAGCAACTGGTAATGTAATAATAGCCAATAATGTAATAACTTTGGCCATTTTAAATGTAATCAAGCCAAGAATGTAATAACTTGCCAATCATGCAATAATGTTTTGAAGGCAACAAGGTAATTTTTCAAGAATGTAACAAGTCATTATATGATTGGCTAGTTGTTACGTTATTGGCATAGCTCTTTTCCAATGTTGTTTTTCATCATGTATCTGAAGAGAGTGGGTCCTGCCGTAATTGGCAGCTGTTTTATCCTCCTGTCCTGTACGTTCATGTTTTTATTTTTATGTGTTTAACATTGGACGCATAATGGCATCTCGTTGGTCCACTGGTCCAATGGAAATGAATTAATCCTTTCTAAAAATATTTTTGAAATGTCATAACAAGGGCTGGGCAAGTAAATGCGCTATCTCCGCGTCAATCCATCAATCTATTAACAACTATTGACAATTATTTTATTGCGCATTCGCGTATGTTGTTCACATGCGTCTATTTTGTAAACATCTGTTACTGGCTGCTGTGGAACCAGAGGAAAAAGGAGAATGCGGAAGAAAACAAAACAAGCATGGGGGGGGTGTATATAATTTAAAGTGTTGTTAATATTTCTTCAGTCAAACCTTTTGCAGATGTCAGCTCTTGTTATGCCACGTTTTACTGTAGAAATATATGAAGTCTTTCTTCAGAGATGTTTACCGAATTACAATAACACACACACACACACACACACACACACACACACACACACACACACACACACACACACACACACAGTCACTACTTATCAAATGTGTCAACATATCCAAAATCAACCCCTACTTTGTTCACCTCCCAGATCAATCAGTGGACTCCCATCAAACAACGATCGTGTAGATAGCATCTTGATTGACAGCCTTCAAGCCTCTAGCATCTCACGTCAAAACATCTAATGCATTCATAGACATTGGACATCACTACTTCTGAAAATGTTGATTCTCTTTTTGTTTCTGTTTTTCTGTTGCTTATTTTCTGACAAATTGACCACAGTTTCTATCCAGCACAAGGCAAATAGAACCACTGACAGAGTGGCATTAACGTTTCTGCTCACAGGAAACGTAGAGTGAACTGTCCCTAATTAAACTTTGAAAACTGATGTGGTGTTCATTATTCATGTTGGCATTTGTTTTAATCTGTATGGTTCATGCGTAATCAGTGCAGCTGGTAAATGAAAAAAAGGCTAAATAAACCATTCACACTCTTAAAAAGTATTCAATATTACATTTTGTGGTTTTGAGTTGGCCAGGAAGGTACACAGAAATCACGACCAGCAGCAGTTTGTTTTATCATTCTCATATCTCCATGTTGTTCATCAGCCTGTGCATGTGAATGTGTCAGCTCTGCCGCCACAGTGTCAGGCTCCACTGGTCTGTAAAGTGTTCGCTCATACTGTGTTTCCTCTCCAGCCACACAGGTCAGCCCCTCAGAACTGGAGGACGTGTTTCAGGAGACATCCTCCAATATCTTCCAGATCAATGCCAACGGTAAAAGAATTGCCAATTATTAGTAAAGTGTGCACATGTTATCAGCATCTGTCTGTGAGCTTCTTTCTGAATGCAAATGCTTTGAAATGGGAAAAAAATTGGAGATGATGAACTGTGAGGTGAAATCTGAAGTGTGTTGGTGGATGAGAATTTGGCTCATTTGTGCTGCCACACAGGCATTTGTACAGGAATAATTATTTGTGTTTCTTTGGTTTACATTTGATTTCAGATGATTAGATAGGCTAATAGCAGCCAATTACAAAAGTCACTTACTTTTCTCGTCCTTTTTGGATCGTCTCAAGTACGGCAGACATGTGTGTCATCTGCTGAAAGTCATCATCGGGTTGTTAGGAACATGGAAATAAACACGTTGATAAAATAGAGTTGAAAAGGTGGTTAAAAGTAATTTTATTTACATTTGTTGTAAGCTAAACTTTCGTAGCTCCCGTGAACATCACATAAGCCTGTGTTCTGTTTCTTATTGAGTTATAAGTGTCGATACTGATTGTTTTTATTGCTCGTTTACAGTTTTCACGTAAATGAGGACGTGTGACAATAAATAGTGTTGGAATTCTGTCCTTATATTGACCTCTTACCCAGAATCCCCACGTGTTTGTTAATTGGATTAAAACAGAGTCATTAATCAATTCAAAAAATACGTAATTTACTTCGCCAATCAAAGAATAATCTTACAATCAGAATTGATTGTGCAGTTGCAGAGCTCTGGTTCTTTTTTCCTAACCAACCAACATTAACCGTCTTACTAAGGAAAAAAGATGCTAATTCTCCCTAGCTCTGTGTTTTTAATCCTTCGTTGGCCATGGGGGCCGGTTCCTCCATCTCGTCTCTCATTGGCAGGGGCATCGTCAAATCATGGCATGATCAAATTCCAGACACATGATTGGCTCTTTCACAGGTGTCCTCCGGCATTTCTACACTCCTTCTATCAAAGATATAATCACAGTTTAAGGAAGGGTCATAAACTGGGGTTACAGCTGTAATCTGCACTTTTTACAAGACTGTTTGTTAATCACATGGAACAGGACACAATCATCTCCTGGCACTTAAAAGGAGGCCAAAACACAAAGAACTGAGAAATGTAACAATGATCAAAGGAGTTCCCCCAGTGAAGATATCAACAAGGGAAGCTCCAAAACCCCCACACGACAAGTCAACTTAAAGGAATAGTACACCCAAACAATGATGTGCCTTCATTTTCTACTCACCCCCATGCTGAACAACACTCTGA
>JAUESF010031681.1:39529-49832 GCA_032274765.1 Malacoctenus tetranemus | reverse complement strand
TGTGTGTGTGTGTGTGTGTGTGTGTGTGTGTGTGTGTGTGTGTGTGTGTGTGTGTGTGTGTGTGTGTGTCTCACAGGTGTGTACATCAGAGGGCTGTTCCTGGATGGTGCCCGCTGGGATAGGAAAGCTAAACAGCTGGCTGAGTCCCACCCCAAAGTGCTGCACGATCCCATGCCCGTGGTGAGGAACACACACACTCACACACACACACACGCGCACACGCTCTCTCTAAACATGATCATAAGCCATGATTTGGTGTGCAGTTCTGTGCGGGTCCCTACAAAGATAGAACAACTAGTTCTGTCCGTTCACGGACGCAGAAAAAGAACCAAGTGGCTGTTTTGTATCGACTGTCCGAGGCCGGAGCGTTCGAGGTCGTCTGGGAAGTTTGTTGAAACCCTCGCTCCAAACAAGCAACTCTCATTTGGACACGGGAGCGTGTGTTTGGGAGGCTTCGCTCAGCCTCCCGCCCACCTCCTCCTCACTCCTCCTCACTCTTCCTCCCTCGCTGCCACTTTGTTTCTCCAACACGGCCGATCGTTCCCCAGACTGGCAGCGCGAGACGCACGGAGCAGATTCGCCTGACGCTGGGAAAAAAAACTCCCGTCGCCGTTCGAACTGAAAGAGAAAAAAACAAAACAAAACAGAAAAACCCAAAACGTGTGGGTTTGTTTTAGAGCGACCGACGCCTCAGCGTGGGCAAACTGTGAGGCCTGAGTGTCAGCTCCAGCTCTCCTACTGCACTGCAACACTGCAACGATTCAAGCAAAACAACAACAACTCCGCTTTTGTCGCCTAAGCGATTTGTACACGAAGCTGGAAGAAGAGACACATGATTAAAATGGGGCAGGTTCCACTGAGGTTTAGTGGGTAACACGCAAACGCACACACGCGCACACAAGGTGTCAGTTTGATTTCCTCGCCACCGTGAGGAGGCGATCAGTGGATGCGCAGCGTCACCCAGGAGGACGTCGGCTGCTCCTGGCGCGCTGCTTTACATTCCGCCTGCAGGACCCTCGTCTCCTCCACTTCCCACCCTTTTATTAATTAAGCCAGACCGACGCGCCGCATGAAAGGCGACTGACAGGAGTGATGGAAACATTTGCCACTGGCGAAGACTGACGACTGATCAGGTCTCTTTTTTTTTTTTTTAATCCCCCCCACCCACCACCACCACCACCCCCACCCCCCCAACCCCTCTGCTCCTTCTTCCCCACAATACAGCCGAGTGACGATGAATAATGGAACAGACCGACTTTTTTATTATTCCGACATTTCGGAGCGAGTTATTAACAGAATCAGTTTTTGACAAGAGCGGAACTCAATTAAAGTGTGTTCATTATTTGGGTTGGGTGGAGTGTGTGTGTGTGTGTGTGGGGGGGGTGAAAGGAAATCAGACAGAGGGCGCTCTGGCGGACTTTGAAATGCAAATGATGAGCGCGAGTGGGCGTCGTGGCACCAGGCGAATCTTTCGATGCAACTTTAAAAACTTGTTTTGTTTTTGGATTTTTTTATGAATCGACTTGTTTCATCGAATTATCGTGTTTACTGGAAGTTCTTAAGATTTGTTTGGAAGAAAATATCACCTGAAGGAGGAGGGGGGATCTCTGATTAGCTCATGACACATCTGGAGAGTTACCGTCCCCCCTCTTGGTCCCAGCTGCCCCCTCCCTCCCCTCCCCTGGGTGACACTCCCTTCTCTTTCTGACAGATGTGGCTGAAGCCCACCCGGCGGCAGGACATCCCCCAGAGGATGTGCTACCTGGCCCCCGTCTACAAGACGAGCGAGCGCCGCGGCACCCTCTCCACCACGGGCCACTCCACCAACTACGTCATCGCCATGACGCTGGGCTCCAGCGTGCCGGCCGAGCACTGGATCAGGCGGGGGGTGGCTCTGCTCTGCCAGCTCAGCTCGTAGAGCCGCGGGTGGTCCGACGTGAGGGCCCTCCTCCGAGGGACGCTGGGTGCCCACCTGCAGGGTGTGACGGTTCTTCTCAAAGTTCATTTCAAATCTTAGTTAGAAACGATTTGTAGTTATCGAGCGGTTCGTTATTTTACCAGTTCACGATTGAATCAAACTTGTTTCCTGGATTTTTGCTAAAAATTGTCGCATGTGTATGTTTACACGCAAGCTTTGTAAAAATATAAATCGGAATAGAAAGGATTTTTTAAAAAACGAATGTTGTAAAAAGTCTAAGGAAGTCCAATAAAATTCATTTTAAAAAGCTTTAGTGAGCAACTTTAAGTGTTGAATGCATGTTTTGTTGAAGCTTCTATAAGTTCAGTGTGACTCCATCTGTATTTTCAAAGTAAAAGCTTCTAACTGGCATCGTTCAACTTCCACAAAGATCTGTTGTTCACTGTAGTGTGAATGTGAATTTCTCGGAATGATCTCAAACGACACCAACGTGAGAATCCACACATCCAAGTGTGATCGCAGACGTTTCGGTTTTAGATGTGAGAAGCTGGGACTAAAGTTTCCACGGTTACCCAACCGCAGCCCGGCCCGGTTACTGCTGCTCTCTGCTCAGATCCCGCGTCGCCGTGGGAACCAGCTCCTGCAAACACCAGCGGGGGATCAGAGGCAGGAGGAGCAGCGGGACGGCCGCTGATGAGCCGCGCCACAGCTTCACCCAGTTCGTCTCCGCGAGATAAAGGCAGCAGCAGCAGCAGAGAGCCGGAGTTGGGGGTCTTTTTTTCAGAGTTTATTTGCCTTTCAGAATGGGGAGATCGCACAGACAGGCAAACAGCAAGGATGTCACGTTTTGCAATTCAAATCCAGATTATAAACAAATGTACACATAGAAAAACTAAAGAAAAAACGACCAGGGCCTCTTTTTTTGTTTTTTTTCTTGGAGCCCAAAGACAGCGAGGAAACTTTGGGGCGTAGTGTTTCCAGCATCACTGAGTCTCACTCACTGTCCAATGAAAATGATTCTTCCATTGGCAAAACAAAGCCCCCCCCCCCTCGAAAAAAATCTTCCAGCATAAAAAAAGATCCCAAGATTGTAGAAAATGACTGAAAAAAGGAGGGAGAGGGAGCTTCTCTGGACAGAAATACATTCATGTTCATTTGACATATGAACACAGGATGAAACAACACGTATGTAAAAAGATACAGTACATCGACGGCATCGGTTGATCTTCGATTTAAAGGAAGAGGCCTGTAACGCGGGTCACACTACGCCCCAAAGGCTCCCACATGATCGTCTCACGTTGGTCTTTAAAGGTAACGAAGGTCATCCATGTTCCAATGGGCGAGGACAGGGCGACAGCGGGCACGCCGCCCGTACCGTTGGGGGCTCATGCTCCATGCACGACTCAGTCACATCCACACGCACCAGCTGGACGAGACCAACAATGATTCACAGCCAGTTAAGACACAAACGATGGACGTCACACAGTGACAGGATCGATGAAGGCACACACACACACACACACGCAGCGTCTGAGTGTGTGCGCCAGCAGCTGAAGCCACGTCAGGTAGCTTAGCACGAGAGCCAATGGAATGTCAAGGAGGAGGGGGGTGGGGGTGGAGGAGGGGGCGGGGCAGGGTGTCAAGCACCAGCCACTGACCATCCACAGTCAGCAGAGCGGCTGTAAGGTCCACCGCCGCACACGCGCGCAGGAATGCTCCAACATACAAGCAGTGACAATAAATAACCTGTGTGGAAGGATGGCTTCTGCTGCCTGACGGCTCGACTCAGGCTGTCGACTGAACGGAACCAAAAGCAACATGGGCAGGAACGCACGTCTCCCCGTTAGGCACACAACTACCGACGCTAAACAGACATCATGTATTTACAGCACATAAGGAAAAAAAAAAAACAACAACAAACTTCTTCGACGTACCGACTGATCGCGCGTATCCAGCGCAGGCCACGCCCACTGGACCGACTCGCCTGCACGAGTAAACTACAACACTCTGTGATTAAGACTAGTACAACTAGCTGATCTGAATTCACATTTTTAAGCTGTCGAGTCTCACCAGCAAAGACAAAGACACTGGGCACAGTTTCCACTTGGCTGAAGATCGTCAAACCTAAGAAAACAACTAAGTCCGTCGGGTGTTTGTGACGCCGAGTCAAAGGGAAACAAAAAGCCAAACACTGATTACGGCAAGAACTGTTAATTGCTGGAGGCTTTGGCAGCAGTGTTAGCAGCAATCGTCGCTATTAGCAACAAGTTCAAATCGTCTCGCAAAGAACCAAAGAAGAAGAAGCGAACACTTTGATAGCCATCAGAATCAATGATAAATTAAAGTTCATCGCCTCATCTTTTGTAATTTAACCATAAACATGTGATTCTTGAAATAACAACTAATCAAACACTGTTTAAAGGCTCCGAGTGACACCAAACGCTCAGAACTGGCTCGTCACAGCTGAGTGACGACTCAGCTCCCACAAACATCATGTCAAACACCCGATCATCAAATGAGCTTCAAATCACGACCTGAGTCGATATGAATGATTGAAAGGATTCCTCTTACCACAACTTAACCGACCACTCACACACAAACACGTGTGAACATAATCAACCCGCTCCCTCCAATCAGAGGAGGAGAAAGACACGCAGGCTGTTCAACAGCTGGATAATACTGACGACAACAATCATCCTTTTTCAAGCCTAATACAACCTGTTCGTTGTTCTCAACATATTCATCATAAGTCAGTGCTAAAGAGAAACAGAGTTTAAATAAGCATTAATTTATCATTTGTCCTTGATGGTTATAGAAAGTGTGATCGAACCAAAAACATCATGGGTCACCATGACAACGTGCCCCACGCTGGATCAGAGCACCTTTTTTGTTCCCACGCTGCCGTGGTGCAGCCGCGCCCGGCTACCGGACGCCGTGGCTGTGGAGTGCCTCCAGTGGCCGGGGCTTAGCACGGAGGGGGGAGGGGGTGTTGGGGAGGGTCACATCGGGGATGGCAGGTGGAGGGAACACCATGGGTGAAGGAGGCGTGGACGATGGGAGACGGATGAGAGACGAGGACACGATGGCACGACGACGACACGGTAACACCAGGCGATGGCGGATGGGCGGCGAGCTGCAGGGCCGTGACCTCCGCCTCTGTGCAGGAAGCCCCCACCCCGCACCACCTCACTGCTGCTCTCTCTCCCTTCCAAAGGTGGAGTTTTAGCACAGGAGAGCAGGAGGAGGAGCCAGGGTGGAGCCGTCACTGGCGGCGTCGGCACGTCTGCATGTTTGGGGATGGAGGCCATGAAGGACGCTCACACTGCATGCAGGACCGAGGCATGATAAGGCCAAGTAGAACAACACTGATACATCCAGCTCTCCCCCCCCTCCCCTCCCCTCCCCTCCCCTTCCCCTCACTGCACTCCCTCCCTCCCTCCACCCCTCCACTAGAAGCCAAAGTCGAAAACGATCTGGTCTTCGAAGATGGCGATGAGCAGCATGATGGCGAACCCGGTCAGCAGGCCCAGGTTCTGCAGGACAAAGTGTCCCAGCTGGCAGCGCTTGTGGTCCTCGCTGTCCCCGTGCAGCATCTCGGGCAGCTGTGGACGAGACAAAGTCGGGTGAGGAACCAACGAGGGGACGGTGAGGAAGAGGAGGAAGAGGAGGAGGCGGAGGCGGAGACCGTGAAGCCACCATATCCACCACTCACCATATCCACCAGAGCCACGTAGAGGAACATGCCAGCTGTGATGGCGAAGATCCAGTTGGTGACGCTGTTCGTGTACTGGCCCACAGCTGTGCCGATGATCATGCCAACGTAGGCCATGAGGGCCGACAGCAGGTTGTAGACGATGGCCTGCTTCACCGACATGCCGGCTTTCAGCAGCACCGCAAAGTCACCTGTCAGAGGGCAGACGGAGAGCGTTGAAGCGCCGCGGTCCTCCAGCCTCAACACACACACGCACACACCTACACACACACACACACGCTCTGTTCTTTTCACACACTGTTATTGAGGCCTGAAACCCAGAGAGAGAAACGCTGCAGCAGTGTGTCCACATTATTCAGAGTGACGTCCTCTCCCAGCAAAAAGTCCAACATCAGTTTATTTAGTTGAACCTGACTTACAAATTGTAACCATGGAAACAGTTTGTGATCCCTCGTGTGATGGAAATGATCTAATCATTAGTTGACATTAGTTGTCTAATCTAATCATTGCTGTAAAGCGTGATTATGCAGTAAAAGAGCGATAACTACAATCTATTAACATTTACTGGCACGTCTGTTGCACTGGATAAAGATACGAATATGTTTCACTCAGTTTATTGAAGTCACGACTTCTCTTTTCCCTAATTCATCAAAACTCCACAACAACAGTCTTGTTGCTTGGCATTAGGTGTGTTTGCAGTTCACCTCGATGCATTCAATAAGCTAAGCAGCTGACTGGTGTTCCCAGTGATGTTTGAGCTCTTCTACCTGCTGCCATGATGCAGCAGCATCGGATCCAAGCAGAGAAACAGGATCAGTTGTTAACAGCAGGTTTGGAGAACGGACCAGAGTCACTGTGCTCGTTTGTGGACTTTTGGGGAACAAACAAACAAGCACATCAGCGAGTGGCCCGATGGGCTCCACCCCCACCCCCCACCCCCCTTCACGTCACTCCACAGGCTCCTCCACTCCACTCAATCAGGTGAAGTCTCTCCAAACAAACGAGTTCTACTGCAGCAGGTCCTCCTGTGGCTGCACTTTCTAAGAAATGTATGTGTACCCCCCCCTCCTCCCGCACCCCCCGACACGATTACACATGCATGCCGTAGCCTCGGCGCTCTCTTCAATCATTGCCGGGCCAAGTGCGAGGCGAGGCGAGGCCTGAGTCTCAGTGGAAACGCCCTGGATTTGGAGAGAGAGATGAATACTGAGGAGGGGGGTGGCCTACATTTCCTGCGCCGTGTAACAAGCGTCCTCTTTTCCCGGCTAATTACCACAATGAATATATTACCAGTGCGCTCTCATCCATCAATCAGCTCAGAGAAACGAGGGGAGAAGTTAAAGAGAGACTCGCAGCGCACCTCACTTCAACGACTTTCTTTTTTTTCCTTCCTCTCCTCTTCGACTTCAACCTTCAGATTTTCTCCCCGCCGCCCCAGTTTCCAAACCGTCACACACTCACAGGCGCCCGCCGCCGCCGCCGCCTCATCTACCGCAATTAACACACCCATCACTGCCAATTAGCTTCACTCTGGGTGGTTAAAGAACCCTCATCATCATCATCATCTTCTCCCATCCAGCTGCCAGTTGAGGGACGGCTGAGAGGTGCGCTCCCAAAAAAAAAAAAAAAAAAAAAAAAACAACGCCGGGCTCGTGTGACGAGCGCCCGGCAGGAGGTAAACGCCGCCGGGCGCAGAATCGACAGGAAGTGTTCGAATGGCACCAGGACAAAGAGGCCCGCTCTCACAGATCTGCGAGTGCTGCGGAGGACATCTGGAACCTGGACGAGACTGGAAACACGGAGCAGAAATAGCTCGTCTGTGGCCCTGAAAGTCCCAAAATGAAGAAGCACAAAGCTGCGTTTGTTCAACCAAAGTGTGCTTCATCCTGTTTCTTTTCTTCCCCCCCCCTCCTAAACACAACAAAAAGAGGAGCAGGATCCCCGTGGATCCACACAGGAGGGAGCAGCCAGACAAACCGGGGCTATTATTCACTGCTCCACACACTGAGGTAATTGACACGACTCTATTCATCAAGCGCAGAGGCGAGGCGATGAGAGAGCGGCGCGGCGAGACACATCATCAGTACTGATCCGCTGTGGATGGGCCCATTGTCTGTGCTTTGCTCTGCCTGTAAACAAACAGGGAGCCCAGCGATCAGCCCCTGCGCTCAAACGCTCCCTGTGGCTGCAGACCAGAGCAGCGGAGCGGGTGCATGACGGTGGCCGACGGGGCGTCTCACTGCTGACAGACAGACAGCTAGACAGACAGGCTGGTGGGCTGCGGGGATGTTTTCTCCTGACCTGATTAGAAACAAACTGATGCATATTTCATTCATTTTGAAGAAGGGCCTAAAAACGGCTTCGTCGTGGGACTGGAAAGAGAATTTGACGGAGCAGGAAATCGCCCACAGATGTGTCCCCACAACGATGACGCAACTCCAGACCGATCGCAAACTGTGGTCTGTTCTGACGTCACTTATGTGCTCAATATGCTGCCAGAGGTCATGTGGCTCAAGAGCAACATCAAAAGTACCCCCCCCCCCCCCAGAATTGCAGTTTGTAAAACGTCAACAAGAAAATCTCTTCGGACACACCGACATCGAGGACCTGACTCGCTGCTGGGCGGTTCAGGACTCCCCCCTGCACACTTTCTGAGCACTTACCGAGTTCATGAGGTAATTCGTGGCAGAACACGGCCACTGATGTGCTGATGCCACCTGTCAGGCCTGCACTGAACGCTGCGCCTGCAGAGAGCAGATCAGAGAGTCAGAGGGGCGACAGGAAGGAGCAGCCAGATGACACGGCAGATACAGCTCTCCTCGCCGCCACAGCTGCCAATCTTCTCATCTCACTCAGAGAGCAGAATAAAAAAATAAGAAAAAAATCACCTTCCTCAAAGAGCCAAAGAAATACTTCATATTTTCAAAGTGCAGCCAAAGAAAACTTCACAGGCCGATAAAGCTCGTCTGTGTATGAGGGGTTTTCAGTCTGTGTGTTGTGCAGGCTGATGGAAGGAATCAGGACCATCAGACCCTGCAGGTTCAAAAAGTTCCCTCCAACGACTCAAACCTCATCACAAGATTTCACCAGAATAAACTGATGGAATCAATTAAATAACACAGGATATTTCAGATGCAGCTTTTCTTTTCTGAAATGACCACAGAGCTGCATCCATAAAGAATCTAAGTGAACGCTTGAAATGTTTGAAATTGTGTGGAATAAATCTACAGTAGATGTGTATCACTGATGAATTCAAGTGATCAACAGAAAGTAATGAACTTTTTTTAGACGATTGCAAATCAATTATTGGAATTAATATTAAATATAATTATCAACACAAGCGAATGATGATTTAATTGATCTACAAAAAAAGTCCAATGTCAATACAGTGGTGTTTATGTTTGTTCTCTGGTGGCTAGAAACTAAAATCTGGTTCCCATGACACTCTGATCTTGTTACCGATGGCGAGGCCGTCGCTGAAGTTGTGCATGCCGTCCCCCATGATGACCATCCAGGCGATGCTGGCGATGCCGGCGTCTTTCATCTCCTGGTCCGAGTGGCAGTTCCCTCCGTGCGAGTGGCCGTGTCCATGCGAGTGGCCGTGTCTGTGCGACTTGGCTTTGCGGCCGTTCTCCTTCACCGGCGAGGAGCGGTCCTGCTGGAGGCTCGCCGGTGCCAGCGGCGTCTTGTTGGTGGGCGAGTCGGGCGTCTGGAGCTCGGAAAGCTGCGTGTCGTTGTGACCGTTGTCACAGGAGACGACTGTGCTGTCGGGGTCTGGGGGTGGGAGAGGAGGCGTTAAGGGGGAGGAGCCCTCAGGCACCGAGCTGCCGAAGACTCCACGCTTCCTACCTTCACCGATGGGCTTGAGGTGCAGCCACTCTGCATCCGAGCGCCGGTTCAGCTTGTGATCGGACAGCTTCCTGCCGATCTTTCCCTCCTCGTTCGCCTTCTTCAGGCCCTGAAAGTGAGCAGAGACGCACTTTGATGCTCCGCACACAGATCCAGCAGAGGAAGGAGACTCCTGTGCTGTCGACACAGCCAGCTCAGCTCACCCTCTGGTCCTTGTAGTGCTTGAACATGCCGATACAGTGTTCGATGATGAAGAGGAGGTAGATGCCAGCCAGCGCTGTTAAACCCTTCCACACGCCATCAAAGGCTTTCATCAGGTCAGTGTTGGCGCTCGCCCCGTGCTTGCTGTGGTCGTGCTGCCCCTGAGACTGAGGGACGGCAGAGACTCGTGTTCGTTAGGACGTATTTAGCTTCTAATAAGAAAAAACATCGACTGGAGAAGAAAAATTACACTGTGTGAGAAGAATACGAAGGGAAAGTTTTCAATGTTGATGTGATGTGGAGCAGCAGAAGTCCTGATTCTTAGTGTAATTTAGAGGTGAGTGAGCAGCACATGAGGATGTTTGAAGCATTATTGACTATGCTCAGCCTGCCTCACATTACCAAAATAGGTGAAAAACTCGTGGACCCATGGTCGACTTTCATACTGACACTTTCCTGTGATGAATGTTGTGTCCTCACATTAATCCCATTGGCTGCTTTTCCCCAAATGTCCACATTGAAGCAGCTTGAACAGAATTTCCCTGCTTCAACAGTTATGCTTGTTATTCTTGTTATTCTTACAGGACGCAATGTCTACTTTCCCACTGTAGCTTTAACCTGAT
>JAUESF010031681.1:15342-29487 GCA_032274765.1 Malacoctenus tetranemus | reverse complement strand
GTGATCGTGTTCAGAATGATCATCGTGATCATGATCATGAACGTGATCGTGTTCAGAATGATCATCGTGATCATGATCATGAACGTGATCGTGTTCATGATGATGGTGATGGTGATGTTTTGTTGGCGCGGCAGCATCTGGACCAGCTTCAGTGGTCTCGCTGCATGGCGTGGGTCCTTGTTCTGCATGTGTATGGTGGGATTCTTTCTTTGGATGTGGATGACCATGTCCGTGACCATGGCCATCACTGGAGGCTCCGTGTGAATGAAAACCCTCCTGCATGTCCAGCGCATCGAGGTGAGCCACGTGGTCGTGACCCAGATTTTCATGCTCAACATTGACCACCTTCACTTCTCCCAGACCCAAACTGAAAAGCAGGCTCTGAAAACCCTGGAAGTCCAAGCGGTCTTTCTGCCCGTAGCGCCTGAACAGCTGCTGGATGTAGAAACGTTGCTCCTCCTCCAAAGTGCCACCGTCTGCACTCCTGGATATTGGGGACACAGTGGCAGCTTTCACGTACGGAGCTTCGGAGATCTGCAGGTCGTTGTGGGTGTGCTCCCGGTCAGAATGGTGATGCTCGCCGTTTTCATGGCTGTGTCCTCCATGGCAGTGGTTGCACTGATGGAAGAGGAAGGTGAGCACACACAGGAAACAGAACTTGGTGTGCACGTGGACTCGCATTGTCCCCTCACTTCTGGTCCCCTGCAACAACAGGAAAGACATGGCGTCAGGATCGGAATCACTACGAAAATGCAGTGGGAGGGATCGGAGTCGACCTGGTAACACTTATACTGGTGGTACCTGACGCAATGAGATCCTGAAAATAAATCACTCAGAACAAAGAGGCTTTTGTAACAAATTACAACCCAACAATAACAAAGACTGAAAGCTCGAACACTCAATTTGTATCTTTTCTGCCGAACAGTGAAAACACAGTCTTCCACATGCTCCTGAAAGAAATCTTTCCAGGTGTGATTGAATTGGTTCAGAGAATAAAAGCTTCACCTTATGTGGGAGATGAAATTGTCTCCGTTTTGATTTCCCATTTCATCACAGTGCAGACATTTCAAAGGATGGCTGATTGATGCAACATGTGAAGTGTTGATTATCTTGCCACATGAGCGGTGCAGTGGCTGAAGTAAAACACTTAAAAGTCATTTATTTTTACATTTAAATGTTAAATGAACTAGAAGTTTTTAGCATTTTTAGACTTTTTTCAGATTTGGATTATATTATTATTAGGAATATAATGATCTCAGGTAAAGTAAAAAAAAAACACTGAACTTTTTTTTAATGGAAGCTTCACAGCTTTAGCAAAACAGTCAAAAAACAATGAACTTTTACATTAAATTGTATTTTTAAAAATGTACCTGTAAATTCCCTAAAACTTGCAATCATTCTTACCATCACAGTTTGTTACTGCGTGTACAAGTGACTGGTAAAAAGTCAAAACAAACCATTAATTCTGTAAACTAGCCGTATAAAATCTGAGTGATTAAATCAGTGATCAGCAGTTTACATAAAATTGTAGGGAGGACTAAAACAGTGTAACTGCACATCAGAGCAATCGACACCAAACCTTTCAGCTCAGAATAACAGATCTACTGTAATAATTGAATCACGGAGCCTCTGCAACACAATAAACTCTCTGCAGAGAATTCCATAACACCCCCCCAAGACACAGACACACAAAGGCGCGCACACAAAGACACACAGACACAGACACACACAGACACAGACACACACAGACACACACAGACACACACACACACACTTTAAAAAGCCTGAAGCAGCAATATCATTCCAGTCAAATGACCCTCATAAGGTCTCCTGTGAAGCCTGTGGGTGGTTGATGCATGTGGGGTGGGGAGGTGGAGAGAGGCAAGCTGAAGAGTTCTGCTGGATAATGGCAGGATGGCACACAGCAGCCACACACACAAATGCTTGTTAGTTTAGTTTCTACTGAATTCACAGTTCATCCGTCATGAGGGAATGACTGTCAAGTGGGCCAACAACACACTGTGCACTCCAGACATGTGGGAGCACCACAAACAAAAAAAGAACAACAGTGAAGTGTAACATCAGTGATTTCTTTCTGGACACCAACAGGACAGAGAGAAATTCTAAAACATAGTTTAAGAGTCTGAACTGCAAACACATGAGCGAATTTAGAATCTATTTTTTGCGAAAAAAAAAAAAAAACTATTAATCAGCTCTGACCAACTAATATTTTGTCACAAGATAAGAAACTTTATTAGTGGTGTATTTTTATGTGCATGACACCAAACCGGCAAACACATCCAAATCCTTCATTTGTGCGTCTTAGTTGAGAAGAATAAACTCAAGAGAAATTCAAAAAAGACAAAGTTTTTGCTTTTTCACACTCAAACTGATAGGATTTGTTTTTTGAACAAAACCAGAACAAATTAAAAATAATCATTTAACAAGAAGTTTATACACTGATTTAAGAATTGATTCTGAAACTGAAACGTGTGCTACTTACCACTGTGTTGGCTTGAATGGGAAGCTACTCAATTTTAGTTTTCCTTGGAACTGATTGATGGCGCTCAGACAGAGGCCTGCAGACGCTGAATGTGGTTACGGACTGGAATCACTAGCAAGACAGTGTTTATAAACATGCGGGAGCAGTGACCTATGAACCTCGCAGCAGATAGGCCGAGACAAATCCGATCCCACTTCGAAGAGCACACCCTCTCTGTAGCCTGCAGGGTTTCCTGATTAGACTCCGGTGTTCACCCTTTAGTGAACAAGACGATCTGCAGCAGCCAAGTTTATTTGTGTGTCACTTGAACTAATGCAAACACAAGCAGAAGAAATTGATTTCAAGGTGTGATCTTTGTCCAATCATGAGCCTACTTTTAAGCAGGATTCCAAGCTTTAATGAATCTGAATAAAAAGAACACTGAGTTGTTGGAGATGTAATCACAGCTTTCCTCTTAAACAGAAGGAAATAATCTAATCATGACACAGGTAACAGCAACGCTGTGATGACTCACCGGATACTTGTCCTCCTGTTTGCCCCCCCCTGTCTTGGTGCAACACTGTTAGGGGCTTTACAACTCTTCTGAATGTGGCACTCTGCAAAGAACAATGAAGAAGAAAGACGGGTTACATTAAGACTCATGCCAACAAAGCTATTTTTTTCTCACTTTCAATTTGTTTTGAGAACTTATTTGATGTTGTATGAAGTGTTGCAAACAAACACACTCCAAATTTCCTTTAGCAGGCTTTGAAAGTGTACTGAATAAAGTAGCCAACAGTTCAAACGGTTTGGTTTTGTTTGACAGCAAATACCACCAGGTGATGTGGTGCATGTGTGTTCTCAACTGGTCTGAATGATGCCACAAAGTTGAACATGTGTTGGAATGAGTTCTATGTTTAGTTAGCATGTGCTGTAATTGCGATGTGCCTTGTGTTTGTTCTTTGTCTGTGCCTCACTGTAAATGCATCGATTGTTCAGTGTTTTGAGACTGGAATACAAAACTATAAATACTGCAACATACAGTAACTTCTTCCTATACATTCATCCTCAGAGATATTTCCTCGTAAAGCTTGCGACGGTCTGAGGAGCAACTATTATTTCTCTGGAAGAAAAGAACAACTTCGACCCCTAAGCTCCTTCATATGACTCTCACACGACCTTGCACATCCTTCTCATATAAGTAGCGAGCCGACATCTGCAGGGAAAAACAATCTTCTCTGGTATTCCAGACATCTCACTAAAGACATCATGCTTGGTTGAACAAAAACAGTTTTTGGATTGTTTGTTAGAATAAGAAATAAAGTAATGATTGGATTTGTTAGCCTGAGTAATATTTACAAACCAAACTTAGATTATGTAATAAATTTTACAAGTTTAGTAATATTTTGATCCTCAAAATGTGCTACAGCCATACAGAAAAGCAAAGCAGACTCCTGGACCTGTGACTGATAAATCAGAGGATTAATCTTCCACTTTCTGACCCCCACAGTTCAGCCAAGAAGCTAAACAACATAGTAGGGGGTGCAACTTGCTCCAGAACAAAAAAAAAGAGGAACACGTGACAGTGAGGGTTTTCTTAGTAAGGCCTGAGGGTCGTAGGCACGGACAGATGTCTGTCGCCACATGGACCCAAATTTCAGCAGATGGTCACCGGGAACTGTGAAGGACCACGATCTGCAGCCGTGTGATGGGACTCGGTTGAGCGAGAAGCACCACCGGAGTGACAAATCCTAGACAATGACGTGCGCGGCTGAAAACATAATAACTGTTTTCGCACAGAGAGATGTCAGAGTGCTGCAGCTCAGCTTTTTAGTTGTTGTGATGCAGAAGCAGTGACAGCATCCTACTCCAGTGGTTTCTGTCAGAATACAGACAAGCGTCTACCTGTGCTGCAAAACAGCGCTCAAGATGGTCATTTCCACAGGTCAAACCAACAATCCTCTGACTCACAGCAGCTCTTCTGTTGATTTGTTATTCACCATGCAGCAATGTCCTACATTAGACGGCCAAAATATTTGTGGTTTGGTTGAACATACCATTTATTTTGCAGCTCGCCTCATTTCAGCCATGACTCAGCACAGGTGGTGAGCAAAGCCACACAATTGTTTGAGCTGACCCCAAAGTACCCGTCATCAGCTGAATGAGCCACGATTAAATTACGGCAAAAGATTAAAAAAAAAGCTTGTTCAAAGAGCCTTCAATGACATTGTGACTGAAGAAGGCTGAGCAAGCAAGACAAACCTCCCAAGAAAACACTGCTGGCACACCATATGGTTAAGCAAATTCCCAGAGCCCTTCTGGGAAAACAGGCTTCCATGACACGTACAGGTTTTCAGAGAACAAGCAGGCCACGACCTTACCCAACTTCTCTCATAAAACAGGATTCCTGCATGACAATAAATACAACACCGCATTCTGGTTTTGCAGGTTCAAGTTGCGCTGTCCCTTCTCGCACGAGACATAAGATTTCTGCCAGTGGCATAAAGGAACCGCAACGCGAAGTGAAGTGAGCCTGCAGTGGCGGGACGCAGGTGCACAGATTTTGCTCCGTGGCCTGGAAACATGGTTGATGCAGAGCAAAAGCGCTCTAGCTGGACTGGACTCAGAGAAGTAAAACAGAGAGACGAGTCTACGAAAAAAACCTTTACAGTTGTTAAAGCAACGGGAAATTAGCAAAAACACGGGCAGGCTTACCTCTGATCACTAACAATCCACGTTCAGGTCACGCCACGGCAAAATGAACATCAGTAGCAGGTGGAATGTTTTGAGTCAAGCGACTTAACCGATTTGTAGACTGAGGCAGGGAGGGATAGGGAGGGAATGTGTGTGTGTGTGTGTGTGTGTGTGTGTGTGTGTGTGTGTGTGTGTGTGTCTGTGTGTGTGTGTGTCTGTGTGTGTGAGTCCAGGATCAACCACCTGACCAGCTAGAGTATATTTGTGTGTGTGTGAGAGCAGGAACATGTGTGCTTTTGAGTTGTACTTTCAGCACTTTGCCTTGATAAAATTAGACTGTTTACACAACCACATTATACCAGAACGTTTTGTTGATGAAAACATAACCCGTCTTCGGGTCCACACCCAGCACTACAAGATGAGCCTGACTGACAAAGCTTTCAGTTCACAGCAACAAGGGACAGATAGAAACATTGGTTTCACTTACTACATGTTTGTTAGAATGAATTAAACTACTCAGAAATAGGACAGTTAGCCATACAGTGGTTATATGTGTGATAGAAATAACATCTACAGCTCTTTGATGACAGCGCAGGAAAACATTGTTTCACCACATTACAAAGTGAGAAGACGACCAGCAGCTGTGTGTGCTAACAGGCTTTTCACAGCGGCAACAGAGTAGCAGCAACATCAACACTTGAAGGCTTTTGAAGAACCACGACCAAATGTTCAAATGTTGCTCTCAGGCCATGTATTTCATCACTTCTTGTCCTACTACAGACCAAAAGAACAACTACACCTCAACTGCATATTCATTAGTTCTCAGAGCAACACAAAGTGCTAAAATAAACACAGCCTCATGAGAAACACATACATGTAAAGCAGCTTGTGGACACTGAAAGCCTCAAAACAAACATTTAAAAAGATCTACGTTTGGATTGGCAGGAACATAAACTTCAACTAAAATATAATGTGGGTACTTATAGCTGAGCAATGTAAAGATACAGGCATCGAAAGAAGACATAATGGTAATAATTGAGACAGACAACGTAGTCCACTGAAGTGTTCAACAGGAAGCTGTGAGCCAGCATCTGAAGTGCCATTGTAAACGACGAGTAATTGTAGATTTGTGTTCAAAGTTAGAAAAAAATATTTTCAGAAGGTATTTCTTGGATTTTGGGACTTTTTTCAACATTATTGTAGCTTAGCGTAATAACCTCATACTGTACAAATGTTCTGACTGAATCAGAAACAACAGAAAGTTCAAGGAAACTTGGACAGCAAACAAGCCAGTTTGAACAAAAGCCGTACCACAACCACCGCTAATTAGCTTCAGGGTAACACCAAGTAATCCATAAATAACCATGTTTTTTTCCCACTCATATTGTAAGCCTATTTTAGGAGTTTAGCAAGCAGATCTGGGACTAACAAACACAATTTTTCTACTCACAGTATTCACATAATCGTGCATCTTTCAATGAAAAAACAAGCATAAACTCAAGGGGTCCCATCGGCTGAACTGCCATGCCCCTTGATCATTCTGCTGTACCACTTGACACGTAAACAATATGAACCTCCGAGGCTGTTGACTGCAAGTCCAAAGCAACACTTATAACACACAACCCAACAATGGAGGTCTCTCGGAATATCCCTGAGGTCGACTTGCAAAGCTATCTGTTATAATCATGAGGTGGTGCTTGCACACAGAGGCTGTAAAAAAATGTTTGTTAACAGCTTAACACCAAAAGGAAAATCCCATCTATATAGGAAGGCACAAGGTTGGAGTGCGACTCAGGGATCATGTGGTAATGTTTTGCATTTCTCTGAGGGTCTTTGTGAAGCATGAGAGAATAACCCCAATGACACCTCAGCTCAGCCTGAAGACTGCTAATTTCTAACAAAAGGCCTGTGTTGCATGTAGAGATCATGAAGCTTGGAAATCAGGGGTTTCACCTGATAGAAAAAAGAGACCAGAAAACGTTTCTGACAGCATTATGGTAATTGTAGGATGCAGCCAGTGCACATTTATAGCTATGAATCCCGATCCTGTCAGGTCTGTGAATTGACTCCCGCTCTTGGCTGTGAAAGTTTCCCTAATGAAAGGTTATGGTGCGAATGTGCCGCCAACGCTCAGAAAAGAAAAAGGAAGCTCTCCTCAGTGTGCCTCCTGACAGATGTGCTTGAATCACATGCTAGCAGTCCATTGAAGATGCACCTGGTCTATTTAAGACGGGACCTGCAACTTCTACAAATGGAACATTTTCTCAATTCCCTTTGCATAATGTCTCACGAAGCAGTCCACTGATGTGTTTACATTATTTTGACGTACTTTTGCATCCTGCTTTGCAGGCATGGAAAGGACCCCATGGAATAAATTGTTTTAGTAAAGATGCTTTTACAATGTGATGGCTCTTTTTTTTGCGTGGAAAACTTGTGCTTCTAAAGTTTTCTGCATTCTAGGAAGACCAGAATTGCGAAATTCTGTCTTAAGGTGAATAATTGAGCAGGATGTATCATAAATTACAATTTTTGTCTTCCTCCTCCAAGTAGCCCAAACCTCACAGGTGTTTGTTGAAGCCCGGTTTCCTTTGCTCAGGATGCTGCAGTCAATACATTTTAGGCTCATCATGTGCAAAGGTATGTGAAATGTTTCAGGGTGGCCAGTGAGTGTGCGTACAACATCTCCAGCATTTTTGCTATAATTTGTAAATGCCCAATCGTTAAAACACATATGGCAGGTGACAACTACTCTGTCCATTAGCCAGATTGTATATTGTTAAACCGGTTTAAACATCTCAATCATCCACTTGGAAACAGATTCTGAACCTGTTAGTAGACAAATCACACAATAATTTAAGGGCATGTCTACACCTGCTGGCATAGACCTGGGTGTGTAGTCAGTGCAAACTGAAGTGTAGACTGATACACAACAGTCATCAGCCACGACCTCCACCCCTGCCATTTTCCTGTTGGCTCAGTGAGTTTTTGGACTGAAGTTGTTGCACAAATCAAAGTTGACATTGTGCTTGATTTGAGACTGCTGCTAATAATAATAATAATAAAAAATGTATATATTAAGTTTGCAAAACAGTGTCTGATGTGTAACTGAATGAACAAAAGAGAAACAGTGCAATTAAAGGACACAGTAGTAAATAGCAGGTATACATCCAAGTAGTACATTGTCCTATTTCCTCTTCCTGAATCTCTGAAGTACAGAGTACTGCAATCATGAAATAGAAATATCTTTAACAGCATGGTAGAGACATAGGGAGAACATGCATACACCACAGAAAAAGGTCCAAATCCTGAGCTGAGACAACACTGATTTATTCACAGAGGTCAGATATGAAGGTAGACTCCAGAGTTGTGCTTGAGGACATGTGTGTCAAAGCTCTACTCGTCTGATGACGCTCGAGTCCCAGACCAGGTTAGTATAAAGGAACAAAGCCAAAGGCTCCATCGTGTTGTTCCAACAAATGTGTGCAACAGCTGCTGCTCTGCATGCTCGGTGCCCTCACATCAGCTCACTATACTTAGCACTTTATACCTCCGAGCGGTGACGAACTCATGCGGATGTAGAGTTCAAATCCCTTACGTGGACATGACCAGACACTGAAGCGCATCCGCTTTGCAGTCAGTGTACAACACTAACACGGTCCACTGACCAGGTTTGGAAAGTACCATTGAGAGTAATTTTGAAACCCTCGTTACATACAATAGATAGTCCCCATCAACTATCCACAGATGGAGGGACGGACGGACGGACGCTACACGTGGTCCGCATAAAACCATACTAAACCGAGCTACCCCGGGTCACTGAAACGTGACCGTAACACGACGCCGATTAAACTCACAAAACGGACAATTCACCAACCCAAAACCGAGATTACCAAGCGTTCCAACACCTCTTAACAACACCACGAGATACCACGTCCAAGCTAGCCGGCTCCTTTACGCTCACAAAGCGGCGTCTCGCGGGCAGGCTAAAGCTACAGCTAGCACGCAAAGGAAGGCAACAATCCAAGCTGCTGCTGTTAGCTAGCAGACGACTCCCGGGAAATTAGCTCAACGTCTACAAAGCGCCACAATACGACACGGGGTCTAAATATCCCGACACGAGTGTTCACGGCAGCGGCTGCTAACGGCCACCCGCCGTAGCAAACGCTGCCCGGGTCCATGTTGTGGGAGTGAATGATAACAAATGGGTTTTTTTATATAGTTACCTCACTCGAGTGCCGTGTGCATCTCCTCTCCGCTCGGTACCAAAAAAAACTCCGCCTGCTTTACGTCAACGCACGGGAGGTCAATTCATTCACTATGTCTTCTTACGCTATTTATGTAGTCTACCTGTGGGGAGGACGCAGCAGTCTGCGCAATGTGCGCAGCGCACCGAAGAAAGCGCCGACGCTTCTTTCCGCCAAATAGTGTCTGTGCCGTCATATGACTGTGAGGAACGATGCTCTGGCCGCAGCCGCAGACAGACAGACAGTGAACGCAGTGACAACCAGGTCACTGCGACCTTTTATTACGTCCCCGTATCAGGTGAATGAGTGCAAGGAAACATTGCGATAACATTAGACTAAACATTTGCAGACAGTTAACACAGCGTCATAAATCTGTGCAGACACAAAACTTGTCTGAACATTTTACCGTTGCATCTACACAACACTGCATGTTTTGTCCAATGTTGATATTTCACAGCATAGCCTCACCAAACTGCATTCAGAGAAAGGTTGTGTTAAAACAGGTTAAAGAAACTTGAAATGTGCAATGTTGAGGTAAAGGACAGGCAACATTTACCTCATATGCATTTATAATTCCACAGTGAAGCACTCTTTCTGAATATGTATAGTTGCAGGACACACAAAAGATCAGGGTACAACTTAAATACTGCTGAAGGCTCTTGCTCTGCTTTTTAGTAAAATAAAAGTCATGAACACTCCTAACAACATGGCATTTCAAGAAAAAAAAGCCTAAAAGTGCATCTTGGAACCTAAATATTTTATTGCAGAACCCCCCCTAAAAAAATAATTAGAATATAAAATTTACCAAATTGCCACAATCAACTTCGTTCCGAGCACATGCACTTCTCTCTTTGCTGTTCAGTAATTACTCTCGTAATCTTAAAGTAAATATTGGCAAATATTTTTAAGGCTCAAATTGAGCCCTTCAGTGGACCAGGTGATATCTGAGGCTGTTATAAAGCCTGACCCTTCCCGCTGCGATACGTCGCTTTCACCAGGCCGGTTAAAAGGTTTGAACAAACACTTTTGCAGCTTGTGGTGCACATTTAGGATTTAATCTGCAATAATGCTGTTTATTTGAAACATAATGCTATTATAAATTTGACAGTTTGATAAGATTTAATTTTTTTCGGCAACTAAGCTTGTTTCCAGCCTTGGGCTGGATTACCACTGAGGAAATTCCTCCACATGACCGGGGGTGGGTCACTCTGACAGAGCAGGGGTCAGCTTCTCGACATTTTGTCTGGGAATGCAAGAGAATTAATCACATTGGGAAAGCATTAAATTCTGCATTTACACACAAATTAGGCTACTTTCAGAGCAGATTGGTGGATTTTTTTTGTGCACAATCTCGCTTACTTTTACTTTTTCAGGAATTGGATTAATAGTAATAACGGTTATTCTACAGTGGAAAGAAAAAGCACACTTGTGATGAGAATATTGTGGACTTTTCTCCTCATTACAGTCTATACTAAAACAAATAAAAATGAACCGATTTAGGCAACAACAATCACTGCCAGTTATTGTGTTGTTGAGTTACAGCTGCAGCAACAAGTGTGAGAACCGTCTTCAATTGCTTGTATTTCTGTGCAAATCGGTCATAAAATGTCTTCTGATCTTTTAAGTTCCAACAATAGACAAATGCAGTCTGCTCAAACTTTCTCAGCACAAAGATTATATGTTTTAAAGATTTGCAAGAACAAGTACAAAAATCACAGTGCAGGGTTGAAAAACTGTGAATCTGTAGCCTCTCTCGATGGGTTGGTTAAAGCTGCACTGCCCTGTTAAAAAACACACAACATTTTTGGGTTAAGCTGATTTCGAGAAGCATTGCCTGGTGTAAACTATGCCCCACAATAGCTCTCAGAAGACTCACAATCAAGAATTGTTGACTTGCATGAAGCTGGAAAGGGTAACAGAAGTGTCTCTGAGAGCCTTGATGTCCATGAGTCCACGGTGAGATGGACTGTCCTCAGACGGAGAAAGTTCAGCACTGTCGTTCCTGTCCCTAAACGAGGTCAGCCTATAAAATGATGGCGAGAGCACTGTACAATAAGGAATAAGAATCTCAGAGTGTCGGCTGAAGACTTACAGAAATCCCTGGCACATGCTGACATGTTAGTTCACAAAACTACAATAAGTAACACATTAAACAACAATGGAGTTCATTGAAGGACACCGAGGAGGAAGTCACAGCTGTCCAAAAAAATACATGGCTTCACAATTAGAGTTTGCAAAAGAGGGTGTACGGGATGTTCCAAAACACTACTTGCAACAGATCCAGAAGGTGGATTAAATACCAACATGAAAAAGACTCACCCCAACAGTGAAGCATGGTGGAGGGAGCATCATGGTTCAGCGTTGCATTGTTGCCTCAGGCTGCTGACAGGTTGCTGTCATCGACGGAAAAATCAATTAAGTTTGTCAGGATTTTTTGCAGGAAAATGTGTTAGGACCATGTGAAGCACAACAGAAATCTGCTGTGCACGTCAGGAGCCGACCAGCTGAATTCATTGCTGCCAACAGAGAGTCAGCCATTGATCCAAAGGTCCACATACTGTGAATTTTCCATCTTCCGTTCATTAAAAAAATAAATAAAAACACATAATTATTGTGCTGCATTATCTTGAACAGAATTAGTTGGTCAATGAAGATGAATTTAGATAAAGATTATAACACATTTTTGACCATTTTTTACAGTAATCCAAGTCATCCCAAAGGATTCACATACTTTTTTTCCGACTGTAAGAAAAAAATATTTTCAAAGGACTCTCTGTGCACCGCTGTGCACCTCACACAACAAAAAAGGATCACAGCGTTTAATGTTTCTGCCTCTGGGCCTGGACCACTTGCCGCCACTGAGGGGGAAAATTAATTCCCAAGTTTACCGCGCTTTCTTGAAGGATAATGTCGCAGCGGCTGTCGGGCAGCTCAGCGGAGTCTGATGCTGTGAGACACTGACTCCCAAGTAAACCCATTACGGGCTGAATCCAGAAAACCTACGTCTGGAGTGATCCAGTCACAGCCTGCGTGCAGAGAATACACCTGACTCAGGTAAGAAGCATTTTACCTCGGTCACCAATGACAACAATTACGCAGGATTTCAGACACACCAATGAAAGGCTGATGACACATTGTTGGATGTGTTGATTGCAGTGTTACCACATCATCTCTGGTTATTTTAACCACAAGGCATCAGCATCTATTCACTAGATCTCAAATTTAGTACAACTTATTCAAAGGAAAATGCACAGATTTATATGAAAAGTATATTTAAACAATGAGCATCGAGTGCTTCAAGGAGGCTCCGTGTTCGTGCAGGTGATGCGAGGCATTCAGGGAGCACGCGGCTCATTTCTGCTGGCCTGGCACCGGCTGGGCCCGCGTCCCGGTTCCCCCCCCCCCCCGTCCGTCCCCGCTCCCCTCGTCGCTCTTACGGCGGCCGTCTCTCGTGATCACAGGGAGATTAATATCGAGTGATTGGCAGCCGTGGCTCTCGCTCAGCCCCAGTCACAGCACCCCGGGGGTCCCTGCTGGTCATAAAGCAATGGCAGAAGTGCCATTGTGGCTCCTGCTGTCATTTAGCCAGTACCCGGCCCCAGCAGGCGGAGGATGAAAAGTGCCAACGACCGCTTTGAATTATGAGCTCGACTCAACCCCGGCCGTATATACAGCCCTGCACGGGGAGCCATTTCCTGCTGAAATGCCTCTTGCTGCAGATTACCGAGGTAATATTTCCTGAACTGCAACTAGAGCGGTTATGGTCCGCGGGCAATCCACCTGACGCAGCTTTCGCCCATTGAACGGCATGAAAGACGAGGCGTTAGCTCGTGGTGGGATTGCCTTCTTTTCTAATCACGCCATGGTGAAAAGGTGAGGTGGTTTTTTAATGAGGACAACGGGTAACTTTTTGCACCAAGCCGGAGCCATAAGGTGCTGAACTGCAGCGTCGTTTCGGACGCAAGTGAAACAGTTCATTCGAGTTATGAACCCGATTATAAAACTATATTAGCAGAGTCAAATTAAGGTCATCCATCGTGAGCGTGTCCTTCCATTTGATAGAAAGAGGCATTGGGGATATGCTGCCTGGATCCTGGGTGTGCGTGCGTGCGTGCGTGTGTGCGTGTGTGCATGTTCGTGTGCGTGTGTGTGTGTTCCTGGCTGACATTTTGCTGATACAGAGCAATCCTGGCACCCCTGCAGACCCTCTGAATCTCCATCCTGGAGGGTAGCCAAAGAAAGAGAGGGAAAAAGAGGGAGTGAGGGAGGAGGAGAGCAACGCGCTGCGACAAGTGACAAGTTTTAAATATCAGCTCATTAGCCACCTGTAAACCCACCTAATGAGCCCTCATGGATTTTTCATCCCCTTTTAATCGGCCGGAGGTTGGAGAGAGGCGAGTGCACTCGCTTGTTTTCCCCTCAGGTTTGTTGTGGTTGCCGAAGCTTCACCACGGACGCTCACCACTCCGATGGGCCAACCGACACCTACACACCTGCGACTTGCGTATCCTGGATCGACACAGGTGGGGGTACGAGCGTCCACTGAGCTCCGTCAGGCTGCAGATGGTGCGTCTGACTCCCCGGCCATAAAGTCGACTGGCTGCTCGACAGCGTTCATGGTGAAGGCTCACGGATGTGTCCCGCGGCGTTCCCAACCTGAGTCCGGCTCTCCCAGAACACATTTCTAAATGTGATTATTAGCAGAGTCCAAGGTCACTAGTGTGG
>JAUESF010031427.1:0-14120 GCA_032274765.1 Malacoctenus tetranemus | reverse complement strand
AATTCTCACCAAAACGCTGACATCACTGTCAGACAAAGATCTTGGCGAGTGCGTCTGCGCCGGCGCTGGCAATGAAGGGCTGGGAAGAGTGGAAGGCCACATCATGAATGGCCTCATCATGCTTCTTCCTGTGGGCAGTGATCTCCTGCACGCACGTCCTGTTGTCCAGCATCCATAAGCGCACAGAGCAGTCGTGGCCTGTCGGGAAGAAGAGGGCGGAAACAAAGGCAACATTGTTAAAGGATGAAAAAAAACACCATCAAGTACAATATGACAGGTCTGGATCTGAATATAGTTATTGCTTTGGTGTAAGACTTAACTTGACAACGAGATGACTGAGTGTAAATGACCAAATGAATAAAGCAGAGCTCAGCGAAGCTCATACTCACTGCCAGAGATGAGGTAAGTGCCTTTGGGGTCCGTAGTGAGACAAGTGACCGCATCCAAGTGAGCTACCATTGAGTGGACGACTTTGCCTGGACAAAAGCACAAACAAACAGGCTCATGAACATATCCACACAAATCGAAGCCAACTGACAACAATTAGTGAGCCTCCCACAGATACCTGTCTTGTTGTCTAGGAAACGGATGGTGCGGTTTTCATGTGCAGTGATGGACACGGGCTCGGATGGGTGACTGACCACACGGTTTATCAGCTCACTGCCTACAGAGGAAGACACATGATCCACACAAGCTGCTTTGTCCTGTTTGTTTAAATATTCACCAAATGCATTCACATTAAAAGTAGTAAAACGGTTCTTTCCCAGCAGAGACACACGTCTGCCAGCAGGTTTCTATTCACTATTGTGCAAAGATGCTTCACAACCAAAGTTAATGGTCAATCTAGTGTACAGCTGAGTGAGACGGACTTACCATCTTTGGTCTGTGTCTCCAGCGCCGTTACACTTTGCTCCGTGTTGAGGTCGTACAGCAGCGTCTCTCCACCATCGAATGACACCACCACCTGGTTCGGGTCGGTGGGAACAAAGGCCACCGAGGTGGGAGTTCCATGTTCTGGAGGAAACAGACAATCAAAGTTTGAGCGCGGATGCGACAAAAACTCATTAAATTCTAAGTGAGGCTCACTGTGCAGAAGTACCTCTCTCCTTATTGAAGACAGACACGCAGGGAGAGGAGTTCTGAGGGTCCCAGATGCGAATGGTGCCATCGGCCGAGCAGGAGGCGAGACGGTGGTGCACGGCCGAGTAAGTGAGACCCCACACACTGTCCTCGTGACCAGCCAGCACACTGCTCTCAATGCCCGGATCTAAATGGAGACACACAGTCAAATGGTCAGAGGTGTAGCAATCAAGCAGGGCCGACCTCCGGTCTGGAATTTACCTGGTCATTTACCAGTCAGCTGCTCCGCCACCAGTAAATGTAACATTTTGGATTCAGTGACTCACCGTAATTGTCATAGGGGTCCACATTGAGGTCTGGCATCTTCCAACACCTCACCGTCCCATCCAGACCGCCGCTGTAGCAGGAGTCCCCATCCTCACCCATGGTCAGAGACAGAACAGCTCCACTACACAACAACAGTGAAGGATGAGCGGATCGCAGCTCAGCTGTGAGTTGGCTGTCGGCGGCAGGTTTGCAAATAAAGATTGTTTATTTTAGTTTACAGTTAAAACCCACCTGTGTGCTCTAAATGTGTAGATGGGTTCAACATCCAAAGCTGCGTTCCTGTGGAGGAACACAGTCTTAGTTCTATACAGCCAGAGTACTCACATTTAGTCCCACATTATATATACATTTAACACCTAATAAAGGCGTAGGAGTGTCTTTTCAAAGGTACTTTGTGTGTTTCTTGGTGAGAGCACTCACTTTTTAGAGTGCATGGCCTTGTTCAGGTTCCACAGTTTCAGCGTGCCGTCCTCAGAGGCCGTGAGCAGCACCGCTTGACTCGGGTGAAAGGTCAAAGCTCGGATGGCATCGAAGTGGCTGCGTAGTGTAAAACGAGGGTTCCACGTCTTCTTAAACTCCTCTCTGTTGTCCTGCATCTGTGCAGACACACACACACACAACATGGCACATTCAAATGCTTTGAATGTACGAGTGTGCGTTACAAACCACACTGTTCAGTGATGACGTGTATTTACATCCATGGAGAGATCGTTGTCATTCGCCACAGTGAGATCAGCCAGTTCACCCAGGTTCATGTCCCCTCCTCCGACCGCATCCATGATGAAAACATCAGAGGAGAAACCCAGAGCACCACCTGCAGGTTGGAGGTGGGAAAGCACAGTGAGTGATCGACTGCCTCCTCAGAGTTGTCACAGCTCTAAAAATACAGAGTGAGATAACTGCAAAATAGAGCAACGCAGCTCAGATAGCCGCGGCAAGAGTCCAGTCATAATATTTTCTTACTCCCACACCATGTACCAGAGGAAATGTTTGTGTGTAGGAGCAGCCTCGCAAGCATCATCCCCCACACAAGCATTAAAAACTGTAGAAAAGTGAGATGTTAAACTCGAGATTTAGCATATCTGCTACGATCAGGCCACTTGAACAGGAAGAAAGATGATATAAGAGAGAGAGGCTGGGGGTGTTTTCCATGTGGGACATGTTTGTAGGGGAAATCTTACCTTCGCCGGAGCGAGTCTGTCCTGGTACAGAGGGGGGCGGGGTGGGTTTAGGGGGGAAATCCGACATCATGCCTTGTAACTTGTTCCTTCGGTTTTCTGAACCCGGCAAGAGGAGAGAAACACAAAATATCCATCATGCGGAGAGGCGAAGAAAGGAGGAAGAAGAGGAGGAAAAGGAAGCCAACAGATGAAAGAAAAAACAGAGGAGGAGGAGAAGCAGAAATACAGACCTCAGTCTTTAAAATACTGTGAAAAGGTGCACACAAATCACTGTAAAGACTGGTTTTGCCTGGAAAAGGATGGACTTTACAGCAGCACAAATTTATAGAGTAAGAATAAGTATGACTCAGAATGAAATGTAAACACATGAAAAGAGGGGCAGCATGCACAGTATCCTTTAAAAAATGGCCCTGCAGCACAGAAAAAGTACGTCTAAGGACGAGGATGACAGCTACACAAGTCTAAAGAGTCACAGACTGACAGCTCGTGAAACAGGACAGAGAGACAGGTGGTTGGCAAAAGAGGTTGGTTTTATTGACAAGAAGAGATGCCAAGACACAATGAGAAGTAAAAGGATAAAAAGGTGAGTGAGGGGGGAGGAGGAGGCAGGAGAAGACAGAGATACACTGGTGGCAGTGATTCTGGCAGTGCTGGTGCTGATGTTGTTGCTATGGCAACAGCGTACCTAACTCCCGTCCGTCCCCCGAGATCTGGGCCTCTCCCGCCCCCTCCCCATCCTCCCCTGAGCCCAGGAAGTCAAATTCACTGAGGGCGTCCTCCGAGTCGTCTTCGTCCTCCTCGTCCTCGGGGTCCAGGTCCGTGGTCATCGGCTCCGAGCCCATCTACACACGAGGGCAGAGGTCAGTACACAGCTCGTCCCGATGACACCCTCTGGTGTCCATCTGGAGAGACGTCCTAGGCCCCTGGCACTGATCGTACCTTTACACGTGACTTTTTGCTCTTCCGCGGACCATCGATGCAGTCGGTGGCCATCCCTTGGAAGTCCTCTTCCTCGTCGCTGTCGTCTTCATCGTCGTCCTCACAGCCGTGCAGGAAGGGAATCTTATCCAGCACTGAGCCTCCCACACGGTCCTTGGAGCTTTCTTTGCCTGCGTTCCTGCAAAAAAAAAAGACAAACAGTTTCTAGCATCTTTGCTTAAGAGTTAATGTGAAAGCAAGAAAAAAACAGCCACTTTGGAGAAAAACTCACAGAGGAAGAAAACAAACTGTATCAATAGAACTGTAACCATATTTGTATAAAATATCAAACTGCAAAGAGCAATTATTGAGAGACTTTGAAAACTAATCCAAAACCGATTTAATCAGTATGGGAACACAAACAAACTTTGATCATAAGATTTTTAATTAAATTGAAAATTGAAGTCGATTTATGAAGAATGATTAACTCAACTGTAGGAAATTACACAGTCTCAATTGCTATTTATTTGTTATCTTAAAAACAATAGAAAATGCATATTTATAGCAAATCTTAACAGGTCTAGAATCAGTTATTGCAGGTTGAATTGATCCGACATTGTTTCTGTAACTACATCTCAACCAACATTTTATGTGGTGGACGACGTGAGGAAAAAAAACATGTCTTATTGTGATAAAACAATCACAATGTAACTTTTTCAATCTATTAACACATGCACACAGGCCAGTACACACAAATTGTTTTTGAGGATATTACATGAATTGTGCTTATTTTACTGTGACTTTATGAGCACGTGTCATTCCATTGTCCTGACATGTGCTCACAAGCAAACTGTACCCTGGTGGGTGATCTCATACGGAAAGTATTCACACCTTCGTATCTGTTAACTGGATTTGAAGCCTGCATAGTTGGAGCCTCACAAATGGTTGTGTTCAGAAGTGTTCACAGCAGAGGACTATTCAACTCCTGAACACGGCATAATTATCAGACTCAATATTAAAAAACAGCCTGATTACGATGGTCGATGAAGACCAGTTAAAACCTTAGTCTGCTTTGAGTAAGAAGCTTTCGTCTCAAGGTTGATGGATGACTATACTATCATATTTCATCGTCATGTCTGTAGATAATCAGATTATGGACTGATGTGTAAATCCGGGGGCGTTTACACAGAGTGGGACAGATGTCAGAGGGGGGTCTAAATTTGCAAACAGTCGTGTCATGAGTGCCAACAATAGGACGGCCTTCAGAGTGTGATCAGGATGTGGGAACATCAACTTGTGACTGCAACCAAAAGTTAAAAGACAAAGAAATAGAAATGATTTGTTCGCAACCGGCATCGGTCGCTGAGCAGCAAAACTCTACAAAGTCAGAGGAGGAAAAAAAGCATGTTTCATGAACAATAACTGAATATGACAAATCATAAATCCTGTTATGCGTTTAAAAAATATCCAATTCTGATGATTGTGATTAACTGTTGATAACTGTCTATACTGTCTCCAAACCCCGTCCCAAAGCAGACTGAAGGGCAGCAAGTCATAATAATAAGCCCGAGAACAGAAGTAGCGCTTGAGGTGGATGACCCACCCCCCCACCCCCCACCCCACCCCCACCCCCGCTGAGGGTCTTCACTGTGCCGTCACACATTTCTCTGTGAAGAGACAGCAGAGAGCGAGCGGCTGCCTCGAGTCTCACCTTTTGATTTGTTCCTCTATCTGTCTGACCAACAAGGACTCTCCCCCCGCCCGTGGCTCGGGCTCCGGGCAGCTCTCACTGGGCGGTGGGCCGTTGGCCTCGGGACTCGTCCGCCCAAGCAGAGAGCGCACACGCTTCGAACGCATGTCCAGGATGGTGTCTGTGTAGCCCACCTCCTCAAGGTATCTACGGTCACAGTAAAAACACGCACGCACATCGTTTCAGCCCACCGTTGGAGATCAGAGGCGCACCAACAATAAAAGACATTAGTATGGCGCAGAGATAAAAGGGTCAGAAGCCTTACTTGCGTAGTAGCTGACGTCCCTCCTTCCAGGACATCTGATTGGCTGGCTCTGAGTCTGACTCAGCCGGGCCGTTGGGAACTACAGAAAATAGATTGTTCAATAGTGATGCAACAATGAGACTGAGCAGAAAAGGCAGAAACTCTGAGCTACTCCTGAAAAAGCAGAACAAATAAGAAAACACACAGCCGCAGCTAATGTCAGGATGAAAGTCTGGTCGACACATACGCTGATCTGCCTCCGTCTCTGACTTCTTGTCGCCTTGACTCGGATCGTTTCCCGTCTTCAGCTTCTGGTGCTTTGCCCTGCAACCCCACAAAAGACCACAGGAGGGAACCATTATGAGCAAACACAAGTAAATCTTTCAGGAGCAAGTCACAATGCCTGAAGCATGCAAATCACCAGGACGAGCTGACTGAGTAGCAGCAGCAGACATCGGGAGTCGGGGATAAAGAGAGGGGCTTTCCAAGCAATTGTCATACCTCTCCTGTTTGAGGGCGTACTCCAGCATTTTGATCCGCCTCACCAGGTCTTGTTTCATGTTCTCCTGCCCTTTCCTCTCACCCTGCAGGAACGCCACCTGGGCCTGAAACGCACACATACACAGGATGTTGAGAAGCAGACAATGTACTCTTTTAAAAAGGAAAACACACAGACGTTGCAAGCATGCACATACGCAAATTCACCCTGACACCATAGCTGCTTTCACTGAAGCCTCGGTGAATAAAAGAAATACATATAACACCCTAATTAAGGCAAGAGGAGAAAAGCGTGACAGTTCCACAGAGATCAAAACTCCATTCTGTGAAAATTTCAGCATGACAAGCAGAACAAACTAGACTTTTGAAAAGCCCTGAGGAATAAGTAGAGGGTTGTGGAAGAGGGCTCTTATTTTTAACTTTTTCTAACCAAGGCCGCAGCGTGCATCTGCAGGGGAGGAAAAACAAGACGCAGCCCGGCCAAACTCAAACAACCTCTTTTAAGACACATCCTTCCTTTATGTGCTTCCTCTTTGCGTTTCCCGACTGCTTCCTTCCTCTCAGCTGATAAAATTCTTAACTTGAGGAAAGACGTTTTCATCGACTATCGGAGCCATTTGTCAAAGAAACCAAAGATAGTCAGAAAGTTTTTACTATAATGATCTTACTTGGAGCAGCAACAGTCATACAGAAATATTAATAAGAGTGAAACTTGTACTTATATGTCCGATTTTGTAATACATGAGTCATTACACCAGGTGCAAGTTCACAGAGGAAAGAAAGCTCCATATCAAAGACTCAAAATGGCCTGATGTGTAAAAGTGGGAAACAATAGTGACCTCCAAAGTAGGTTAAAAAGGGCTAACCCAGTTTGTACTCTAAGGATTTGCATGTAGGCAATTGTGGGCACAATAGTTTTCACTCTTCCACTCTCCTTCTCGCTCTCTGCCAAGTGGCGCTGGAACACGAATGCAGCTCGTTTCACAGCCCAGTTCTCCTCTGCACGTCCCTGTCTGTGTCCACGAGTCGGCTCCCACACGCACACGGAGCGCTGCAAAAACTAGAACAGTCTAAAAACGCCATCTCATGGGGCAGACTCTTGGTCTGCTTGAGAGGGGAGTCAGTCTCAGAGGAAGGTGCACACGTAACACTCTGACACGCACACACACACACACAGACACACACACAATCATGTAACCAGTCAGGAGGGCTAGTGGAACACGGGATAATCTGCCAAGCAAACCTTACTGCTGCTGCTGAGTAATCCTGATTAATGCAATGTGATTTTATATGCTTATCTGAGAGTTTTGGAGATAACTGTCAAATCTAGCATGTCAACACCACAGGCCTGATCCTGGAGGTCCTGACAATAAAAAGATAACCGGGTGGTTTATACGTTGCCTTTTCTTGGAGGATCAGGTCAGTTCTTGCAAATGACCCGAGGTCTTTTATATGAAGCAGAATAAGCGTGTTCCTTTAAAATGCCAGGAAGACGAGCGAGACACAAAAACTGCTTAGCCATGCATAAACAGTTGCGTAATACTGTATCATTTGTGGCTGAGGTTCTGTGGTTTACAGAAACAGCAAACACAGGCTGAGCTGCCACAGCAGATCGCCGTCCGAGGACTTCCAATCAGAAACAATGATGCGAATCTCCAGAGCGTTGTGTTTTTCCAGGCGCTGATGCGACGCTTCATTTGTCAATTCCACACGAGCAGAAGCTTCAGTGTGACATGATCAGGCATCAATGTTAGCATATTCAAATACAAGGCAGGCAGAGCTCAGCTGTTGTGATAACTGGGCAGTGTCATGGTGTAGGAGGTTTACATATCAGGAGATCGCACGCACATTATATACTGGGAACTAAAAATGGCTGATCACAGATGGGAGAGCAAAGAAAACATCCCAGCTGGCCTTGATTTTACATTTACACCTCAGAACATCATCACTCTTCTTAGTTAGACAGTCAGAGCTGCTACATAGCACTTTATCTTTCACTGTGGAATTCCTGAAAACGTCAAACAAAATTTGGTTCTCATAGACAAAGCACTATGGAGGTGTATGTGTTTTGAGAGTGAACAGTGTTACTTTCACACTTAATAGTTCAGAGTTTGCAGCTTTTAATATTTTTTCAAAATACAATCATTTCGTGCCTCCTGTCTGCTGACAAAACACTACAAAGGGAGATTTTAATCCAACTCCTCCAGTAAACTTACCATTACAGCTAACTGAGCCCTGGCTATGATTGCATAAGAATGTATTTTGGCACATTAGGAGGATTTATTTTGGACAAAACAATGTCAGTAAAAAAAATTCTTCTAGCTGAATGAATTTGCCAATTTAAAACTCGGAGTAACAGTTTCATTCATTTTCACCTCCCAGCAAAGTTCACCAGACTCCAAAGAGGCAGGGCACGCGTTGCTGCTCCGACTCCCACGCAGACGAGCCACAACCTGCCCTGACCAACACACACATCCATCACACCCCCGTGTGTCAGTGTCCCACCGCACACCTTGACGGACAGGTTCTCACTAGTGGCCCAAACCTCAAAATCCCTGACACAGCAATGCTGGCCACATTAGGGATGAGACTGTGTGTGTGTGTATACAAATACATACACGCCCAAAAATTCTCAAGGCAGCGAGTGCCAACTGTAAGAGCAGCCTCACGGGAGCCAAAACAGCAGGATTAGTATGCTGAAAGGCTTGTTGCTCGATGTCTTCTTTTTCTATGACTTATGATCTCATTCTTTAGCGCTGACCTTATTCTGCCTGCTCCGGTATTTCTCACAGAAGTTCCAGTATGATTTAAATTAGATATAAAGTACAAGTTCATTGGGGGAAAAAAAAGGATCCAGAAGAACAAGTGTGTGTTTTCTTTATACACACTATTGCTGATAGATGAGTGGAGGCCTCATTCGGACCGTTTTTAGCCGTTCTTCAACTTTTACCATTCGCTTGTTTTCCTGCCCGTTCCCTGCCTCAGACTGTGACATGCTTGTTTTTGCTCATGTGTGGGATCCGAGCCAGTGACCATGAGACAAAGAAGCCCATTCATTGGTTATTAGAGGTGTTTTTTTGTGGAGACACTGACAGATAAAAATCCACACAAAAGTCATGGAGACAATCAACAAACGCTTTGGGAACGACAAGTCAAAACACATCATTGACATGTTTGATTTCAACTACATTCACATGGTTTCTTTTGTGTCAATCCGACTGAATGAAGTCCAATTGAGAGATAAAAGTGTTTCGATTACATGAACATTAAACAAATAAAATGAAACTTTATCCCAGAAATGAGGATTTATTTGTTTACTCTTCGAGGTTCTTGTGTCACTGTTGAAACAACTCAAGAGAAACGTTCTCCTTGTTCAGATTTTCTCCTGTATTGACTTGCCATCACTCCCAAAACAACAGGTATGAAGCATCACACAGCGATGTACAACTACACAACGCTCTGACAAAGGTAAATAATCTGACGTGCTGTTTCCATGGCAAAAACCAACCATAAAGAAAGTTACACCAACTTATCCGATTTGACCCTATTCTCAGGTAGAAATGAACCCGCTGGGCCTTCTCATCTCCGTCTTCTGAGGATGGTTTATTCTCCAATGAGGGAAACTGCTGCCAACCTTTCCAAGGTGCCACATGTAGATATGACAGGTATGTCTATTTTGTCAGTCCCTCTGTCAGAGCCATAGGAACAAGGTCAAGGGCAAATCTCCTGCTTCACTGTGGCCAACCTCCATCTTTTCATCCCTACATCCCCGAGAGAGAATCCATGATCAAACAAGTAGAGCAATGAACTTTTCTGGGACATTGTGCTGTGATGGAATCTGACAAGTCTGTGTGCATGAGTGCATGTGTGTGTGTGTGATAAATGTATGTTTGAAAGACCTCACAAGGTTGACAGTATTTCATGAAAAACAGTTGCAGTAAATATAATTACAGTAAGTTATATAAGACTCATACAATACATGGAGGGAGGGGGGCCTGCGTGGGCTTGCAGTGTAATAATGCAATACATATGGATGTCATATGTGTGCTGTGGCTGCGAGCACAGAGCCATTAATTAGAGATGTGTACCCAGGGACCCTCAGGCCCACACTGAACCGGAAGTGATGTCAACTGGGTCACCAGTAATCCATTCTACACAACTACCGACACTGGTGATGAAATTAAACAGCTGCTAATAAGAACAGTGCAAGAAAGGCCAGGTAGATGTCTGCCCCCAGCAGAATAAATCAAGTCGTGACTCAACTCTGAGGCACCATTTATGTCTTACATTATGTGTTGACGATGAGACATAAACAAGACGAAAACAACGAGCTGGTTTAGACACATTTAAGCATAATTTCATGTAATGTTGAGGGAGGAAAATAACTGTTACCTAAATGGTGTATTTCACTGAATGAGCAGCCAATGTGCTTTACATGCTGAGTCACATTCACCAATTCCATACACACAATGGCGACATTTGTGACGCAAGGTGCTGGCAAAAGATTGAAAGCCACTCTGGGTTTAGTCAGTGTCATGGAAAGGACACGGCGGGGCATCAAACCGAAAACCTTGGGAATGGAAGACAACTCACTTCTGAAACAGAGCCACAGCCCCCCTAAGACGACGAAGAAAAAAAAAAATCAACTACGCGAGTGAAGGACAGAGGCACAAGGCCAGCAGCACCTGTCCTGTGCTCGAGGTGGGACGTCCCACCTGGCCTGCAGCAGGAGGGGGGCCTCATTCCCCGCCTGTCAGTGGAGACACAACACCACAGGTGGCTGTTCACACTGACAACAGTCACGGAGACAGCACACATGCTATGGTATCACAGAGGCCCGCCGAGCTACAAAGACATCAATGCTGTCGCACAAAGTAGCCCAGCTGTACATGCTTTTCTCTTTATTTTTCTGTCCGAAATCAATCCTTGATATCTTGATGTCCTACTTGGGGATAAATACCATTAGCAAGTATCATGTAAGTGAAGCATACAATAGATTTATCATCGGAATGGTGTGAATTGTGCAGAATATGGCCTTGGGGAATGATAACTGGCATGCTGAGAGCTGTGTGAGCATGTTGGCAATAAAAGCCAGAGGCCTGTGGCCTGTGGGTGTCAAAATGTAAGCTAGGTCAACTCTTCAGCCTGGCACTGGAGGGATTCTCTCCCTCTCTCTCTCTTCCTCTCTCCTTCCCTTAGCTCAGGACAGGGCGCTAATTGTACCCGTGAAACCAGACCATGTGCAGCAAATGCACGCATCTACCCAAAGTTCCACGAGCAGCACTAATAGCATGTCCAACATGGCGGTGACCTGCTTCCGACTTCTATTCGCCGCTTTTCCATGTGACGATAAAAGCAGCGAGCAGAGTCAGTTTGTTATTGTTCATCCATATTTTATCAAGCTCCTATTTATAACCACATAGGTTTTAGTTAGGGGGCGAAGTGAGAGTGACAGAAGCTGAGCTGTGATGAGGCTCTTTTTTCCTTGCAGTTTAGCAGAGTTCATGAACTCCACAGTACAGTCCGTAACAATTACAAAACGAAGTGCGGTTATTGTCGGAGAGAGAGACCACATAAAGGTTCAGAGACGAAAAAACGCGCTGCTGGAGACGTGAACCCACACTTTAACCGCGTGTATAAGAATGTTTTTCTTACTTTGCGGAGCACACTGATGAGTGGCTGAAATGTAGCTCGGCTCGGCGGTGTCTCACGGTTACATGCGTGCAGGCAGGGGCACAGAACAACCTCTGTCCTCTGCCACACGCTGCTGAATGGCTGTCTGGGGACTCATGCCTTGCTCAAAGGTATTTTTTGGCACAGAGTCACATATTTGAACGGCTCTTCATTGGTATTTGACGGTTTGACATCAATGACCTTCAAAGATGCAAACTCACTCACACAAGAGAATATACTTCACAGTATGTGTATATGTTTGGTAGGTTATTATTGCTGCATTATATCGTAGGTCAAGATCAATACAGAATTTGGGTGTGTTTGGTTGGAAAATCACATATGTAGAGGTCACGATTAAAAACAGACTCCTATAATGCACATTTATGTTGATTCGTCACATCTGGTAGCTGGTGACTCATACATCAGTGTGGCCCCACTTCAAGACGTTGAGCTTGCTTCCAGTACGACCATCAACTGGACAAGCACACTGATACACAGCGTTATTGCTTCGAAAACAGGGAATCGTTTTTATCTGATTGTGATTTAGTGCAAAAGCACCAGCTGTCTGGAGTGCCAGAGCAAAGGGCTGTGTACAAAGGTCACTCCGAACACTTTCGCTTTACGAGTCTGTCATTGTTGAGCACAATACGCACCAAACCAAACGACAACGGTGAGGGTGCCCATTCCTCGAGTTTGAACAACCCTTCTATCTTCAGATAACTACAGTCGCAGTGATTTCCAAGAGAACTCACAGATTTGTGACACAGACATTATCTTTTCACTACAACCGTTGGGTTATAGATCAATTGATTTGTTCCTTTGGGGCACGAAAACAATATATCTTCTTCACAAAGTATGTTTGCACATACCAACCCAAGCAGAATTCATCTCCTCAAACAGACTGAGGTATCTTTGATGTGTGCTTGCACAAACATAGAGGACACAAAGTAGCCACACCTTATTTACCTGCATTAGCTTGTATACAGATGCATCTGCTGGCTCTTGTAGTTTCAATACTGTGGGATTTGGTGGTTGCATGTCATTGTGGGAGCCATGTATCTGAGTCTTAGGAGTACCGGGCGTGTTTTTTCTGATGATCCTACGTTTACAGCTACTAATCGCCTTTTTTTCCCCTCGTAATGCTCATCATATTGAGGTCACGCGGTCATATATGTTGTCTTTCTTTATGCTTTGGATAAAGCCTTCAGAAAAAAAACAATATGGGAATTTGAACTGTTAGCACATTAGCATATTGTCATCCTGGAAGTAGCCGACTACAAGGCTTGTGTACACTCACAAAGCCACAGGAACGGAGCTCACGGAGAAGCCGTTTCTGCTTCTCATTCTGCTGTTCTCGTTGGAAACTACAAGTGAAATAAAAAGATAAATGTACCCTGAGTTCGTCTCTCTCTGCCTCCCAGCGGTATTTCTCGGCCTGGAAGCGTCCCCATTCGTACTGGATGAAGTGCAGGATCCCAGGAAGCGTCATGCCCGAGTCCCCGTCCTGCAGCTCCCGAGGCTGCAACGGTCCGGGGATGGCCCCGACTCCCACTCCGGCTCCGGCTCCGGCTCCCGCTGCTGCTCCCGCTCCCGCCGCCGTCGCCGCTGCCATCGCGCCGGTAGCGGCGGCAGCTGATGTCGCCTGGCCCGGTGCTGCTTTGGGCCCGTTTGGGTTGCGCCCCGCTCCGCAGCTGCCGACGCCGCCGCCGCCGCCTCCGGAGTTCGGGTTTGGTCCTCCGCCGGATCTGTCCGCCTCCATTTTACCCGTTTAGCCTTTCGCCAGATTAGGGAGGTGGAAACAGACCGAATGTAGGCACAAAACAGAGGAGAGAAACCTACCCCGTACCCTGTTCCAGCCCAGCCGCACTCCACTACAGGCTACCCTCCTTTCTTCCTTTTCTCACACGCACGGAGCTGAATTACTATTCAGTTGGTAAAATACTACACCTCCGCCGACTCCCCTCCAGCTTAAAACACTGTCCGAGCGCAGGTCTGCAACATCCCCCCTGCTTCAGCCACCAAAAAGCGGAAAAATACAACTTTATAATGAAACACAAAAAACCATGAAATAGCTAAACGTGCCTATTAAATGTAATTTACTCGAGACGAACGTTAGCGTTATGTGCTGGACTCTTATTTTATATATCCAGGATTTGTCTCCTCCTCCTGGTGTTAGGTGGAAAAGCCCAGAGTGGGTGTCAAATAAAGGTCCGTGTTTTGTGTAATACACAACCGACACAGCGCCAGTGGAGTCCATTTCCTGCCATTTTGTGAGCAGGGATGTTTCGAGGACTGTAAAGTGAACGGTGACTGTCAGGTTCCTTGCTTCCTTTGGGATCGATTTAATTGTTAAAAGACCACTGTACAATGTTTGCCGCATTTTAAAGGTAAGCGTTGGTTTTAAAAGCAGAAGCTTGCATTTAATCAGTATGTGCATCCTCAAATACAA
>JAUESF010031374.1:3635-21429 GCA_032274765.1 Malacoctenus tetranemus | reverse complement strand
CCCCCCCCCCCCCCCCCCCCCCCCCCCCCCCCCCCCCCCCCCCCCCCCCCCCCCCCCCCCCCCCCCCCCCCCGCGGCAGGGGTGCAGCAGATAACGGCCGTAGTGCTCTCCATAGCGCTTTGATGTGCTTAACGATTCGGAACAAGATCTGAATCTCAATTCATTAACTTTCTGAAAACCAGATCACTGTATAAATCCTTTTGTACGTCGACCTCTCATCCGTCCACTCATCCTTTCTCCGTACAACATTTTCCTTGATTCTTGATGGGTCAACGGGTAAGTACCGCTCCAACTGCACTGCTCAATGTCCACGCTCTCAGTGTTCTTTACTTGGATCCCTTCACTTCCTGTTCAGTTGTCCAGTGTCACTTCTCCATTAGGTCTATGTGCTTTTGCTGGTTTTTGGACTTCCTGTTCCCTTTTAGCATCTCACGCGCATCTCTTGTAACTTGACCTGCACCTTCATGGCCCGACTGTGTGACTGCCTCCACCTGACCCCCCCCGACCTGATGTGCATATGTATACATGTGGTGGGCATCTTGTCATGGGGGCCACATCTTGTTCTGTCGTGTCTTGTTTGTTTCATCCGTCCTGTGATTTATTTCCCCCCCTCTCCCCTTACAGTTTTATGTTACATTTGTTGATTTCTGTGAGTGCTTGTTGGGCTGCTGCACTGCACGGTGCCCTGGAAGCAGTCCGAATTAATGGCCTTGCTCAAGGGCCAACAGCGGTGGCGACAGGTTCTCGAGTCTGCGCCACAAGTCGCTAAGCCACCATCGCTGCCCCTCCAGCACATATGCCTGTCTTGGATGCTTTTTTTAAGTGTCCACTGGGATATTGATGAAGGTTGAACTTTCAACAATGGTCTGATGGTCTTTGGATCTGAACCAACAACCCTTAAGGCCCCTTGTTGCATTTTTTTTTTTAACTTGTAGACCATAGTAGCCTCCAACTTTTTGGGGTCACCTCCACCAGTCCGGACGTTTTCATTGTGCACCGACTCTTCCTCCTCTGCATGTGTGCGCTCAGCCTCTGCAGGACTAACAAGATTGCCCGGTTTGAGGGCGATCACAATTGGATCATTATATGCAACTCTGCAATTTCATTTGCATCACTGGTTAATGTTTGTGTGCACAATGCATAGGTGTCAGTGTACACAGTTCATTTCCTGGGTAGTGCTGCTTCATGCATTCCCGTGCCTTGTCGGCTTCCTCTCTGCTCTTGGAGGCCGATGTGTCTTCAGATGCTGTTTGAGGCTTCTCTGCTGTAGACGATATCCTGCCTCTTTCTGTTGGCTCCTGTTCTGAGGAAGGCTGGATATGTGGTTTACATCATTCAGCTCCTTCCTTCCTCTCGGCAGCGGTCCTTGGTGGGCCTCCGTCTGCATTATTTATGTCGTGCCAGAGCCGACTCTTCACTTCCTGCTCTTGCTTCATGTTGAATGAAGGAAATTCCAACTCGCGTGCACGACGGTGATCAGAGAGGAGCAACGGACAAAACTGATGAATATTCAGACCTGCTCTTTGAATTCCTTAAGACAGGGTGGGTGGGGGGGTGCATTTCATTGGGTCACAATTGGAGATGGTGATGTACCATAAAAAACTGATATTTTCAAGGGCAAAAGGAAAAGGAAGCAACTGACAACCAATATTCCTGCAAATAACTGAAGAAAATATCACACTTTACAGTGATGTTCATGTTCTTTGACTCAAACTATTGGATTATCAGCCAGCAACAGTCCTGAAATGAATAGAATTGACAATATGTTTCATCATAATAACGATGTAATCTTATTTAAATCAATTGTCTATCAACAATGAGCAGTTACATATATTATATTTGGAATAGATGAACTACCTAGCTTTGCTTAATTTCTTGGGGAACACCAGAACTGCCAGCTTTATCTTATAATTTTACTGAGGTTAATCTTAATTGCATTGTTTGTTAAATGCAAATGCAAAGTCAAGACTAATCAGGTGGATTAGTGGTGAACACCCGGCTGACATCATGTTTTCAGCGCGACTTGGTTCACTTGGAACCTTCGCTGAGTACTAAAGAGTACCGAGTACTAAAACAATAAGAAAACCTCAGGCCCCATCACCTCCTGGACACTGGAGGAGCTGAGGAGGTGAAGGTGGAAGAGTACCTTTGGTGGTTACAGTTAATGACTTAGTCAAACCCTTTTTTTAAGTGGCAGTCAAAACTTAGGTAGATGAAGTTAATTATAACTTCCAGGAGGCTTCTCGAAGGTGTTTGGAGTCTACTTGATTGACAGCTTGTGCTCACATTAACTCCGTGTGGTGTGTGTCATCCTACACACCTGACAACTTCTGAAATTATAGCTAATTACTGCAATCAAACTGGGAGCGCTGCGATATTAATTATAACACCCACTTGTCACAACATTATTTACACTACTACTTTAAATGCCATTTAGTAACCAACATGTGCTGGAGGATGTAGGTGACTGCACGTAAATGCTGAAAAAGTTAATAGTTTGGAGGAATACAAATTTAAAATTCATCTCAAACTTGACCCAGATTGCTGACTCGGCATCACACTGAGGTTTTTGTTGGTACTTTTAATTCCACCTGGTTTTATTTTGCCCCCATATGTCATGTGCATTACAACTGTGAAGCTGCGGATGCAAACGTATTTGCACTGCTGCTAATTAGGAAAGAAGCTTCACGCCTTGCGCGACAGGAGTGACACATGTAAATTGTGCGACACGTTGGTGTGCACGCCCCTGCTTGGTAACGTGTTGGCGCAGTCAAACAAACATGGCGCCGAAAAAGCCTTCTGTGAACTTACACAATCATGTTCCACCTGTGCACACACACAAATATACACACACATACGAGCAGCAGCCTATTTGTCACCGTGGCAGCTTGTATTTCATGAAGCTGTATGCGTCTCTGTCACCTGGAATTTAGCGCAGGTAGGAGAACTTCTCGTCGCACGCACACACATACACACACCAGCTAAGGTATTAAGGAGTATTTACTGTAGAGGAGCATGTGCGTGTAATTCAAGTGGAATGTCCATTAGAGCAGGGAGAGGATCTTTTCACTGTATAAGTCATCGTAATGAACTCCAGCACAGAATTCCCCCGCGGCCTCATACATCAACGCGCCCAACAACATCGCTGTTCTCGGAGACAAAGTGTTGCTGTAAAAAGAAGAAGAAAAAAAGAAAAAGGCGCAGCCTCGGTGAAGGAATGTTTTGGTGAATTTTAAGCACGAGCTGGAATCTAATTAAATGTGCTGAGAGCCACTTTTGTGTGGCGTATTTCAGAGTTACAACTCGGTTTTTACAGCCAGCAGCTGGGAGAATCAGCCACACGCCGCAGTCGGCAATTCACCATTAGAATTAATAACTGCATTGCTTTTACTCACTGCGCTCTGTGGTTCCTGGTAATTTTTATTTATGCCGTTTGCACCGGCTGAACCACGCACTGAACTTTATCGCCGTGTCGGCATTTGTGTACAGCGAAACAAGAAACGGCTGGGTTTAAAAAGTCGGAGGCGTCATTTTAGAGTGCTGGGGGACGAAAATGTGGACAGGTCGTCAGTCCATCGCCGGGCAGAGAGACAGATATACACGCACTCATACCTGTCCATAAGTGTGACCATCCGAATCACCAGCTGACCCGCGACAGTGGTAGGAAAAGACGAGTACCCAGACAAAAACGGCACATAGACTGGCGGAACATGCACAAAAGGGTCTTCACCTGGGTTCGAACCCATGACCCTCACTTTCATCAGCATTTCCACATCACCTCGAATAGAGCGGGTCAGTTCAAGGCCCATTCTGGCAGAAACACACGTCGCTGCCGCCGCCAGACAAATACAGGAACTTGAGACAGGTCAGGTCTTGCCCCGATTGGACGAAGTTCCTTTTCTTCAGACGAATCCGTGACCCAGATATTGTGTGGGAAGCAGCGCAGGCAGCTGCTGCAATAACCTTCCTCACTCTTTCCAGGCGAATACATCTGATGGGCCGCGGCGCAAGTGACATCCCTTGATGGAATGTGACCCCCCCCTTGAATGCCTCAGTAAGTCTTCTCAGCAACAATTATGCAACTGCACCTCAGTGATTCAAAAGAAAGGATTCGCTTAAAAGCAGCTCAGTAACATGAATACATTTTGGAAGTGGCTTCTCAGGAACATTGACTGTTAAATCTTTTCACATCGTGTCAAACAGAAACAGGAAATTATACAATCCAATCTGGCAGCCGAGAGTTTTTTCTTTTCAGACAAGGTCATTCGAAGGTTCTTCTGCCTCGGCTGTGTTGGAAGGGTACTCATTCTTCTCTTAACTGCAGAGACCTGTGTCAAAAGAGCATGCACGTATTGTACCGTTATGCAAAAGGCCAGTGCTGTCACTTCTGTGGTGCAGGCAGCCTCCATTAGTACAGCATGAAGCAGCAAGTGCTCCACTCCAACCGGACTCGTGGCACTCCTGGACCTGCGAGCCCTCGAGACATCTGCACAAGATGGGTAAGTAGCATTCAGTAAGATTCATGAATGGAACGATGCGAGGATGGATTAGAAGCCTTGGAGTTAATTCTGCCAGATCACAGAGGAGTGAGTGAGTGAGTGAGTGAGTGAGTGAGTGAGTGAGTGAGTGAGTGAGTGAGTGAGTGAGTGAGTGAGTGAGTGTGCATGCATGTCCTTCAGGTAAGCATGTTCCCATGTCACGTGTTCTAGCTTGGTCCGAAATCACCTGGCAGGTAAAGTCCCGTCTAACACCAAAATATGACCAATTCAATAAACACGCGACACAGCTGATGAGTTGTTTGTCGCATCGAAGTTGAGGTGAAAGTGGTTGGAAGTACTTGAAAGTTTCTCATGTCACTGACACAAGTGAAACTGAGGGGGAGGCAGATGATTCATGCAAGGTAAAAATTTATGGTCCACTGTGTGAGATTTTTTATCTGAAAAGTAATTAAATCCTGAAACAAATATAGTTGATAGGAGGAGTGTGCGTAAGCAACAATATGTACTTTTTCTCTCATTCTGAGAGAATACATAAAAAGTGTATGTGTGTGTGTGTGAGTGAGAGAGCGAAAGAGACACACACAGGCCTGGGATTGCAACTTCCCTGTCCAAGAACACCCTGCACATGGAAGCAAAGTACAGTCAGTAAAAATTACCTACAAATGTTTGGATTTTATTATAATAAAACAACTTTTCAGATGTTAGCAAGCTGTTTGTGAAGGATTGTGTGAACGTGATGAGTGATAAAGTACAGTGAGATGGCCTTCCCCATAAAACGCTATAGAACACTCAGTATCGAGCCCCAACTTTACTCATATAATATCTCACCATCTGACGTTCCTGCAACCGAAAAGATCAGAAACAGAATCCTAATGACAATGACAAAAGTTAAATAACCAGCCAAAACTTTTGGATATTTCAGTGGACAAAAAAGTGAAGTCAGAGTCAGGAAAAGGTCGTAGTCAGACTTATAATGACTTTGTTAAGGTTAAAGAGCTTTTGTTGTCATAGTCAAAGGTCACGGTTAAAAGAAAGAAAAAGAACAAATGACAACTAAAATATTCGGAAACAGAAAAGTCAACCACGGTCTGCTGCCAATTGCCATGTTTGCGACCGGCTCAGTGTGTCCTCTGGGCATGTTTTGGCCTGATGACGTCAGTCACTATGGTACATGTAGGATTTCCTACGCCGACATGGACAAATATCTCCATTTGAATAACCACCAATCACCAATGACTTGATGAGCACCTGCCTTAAATTTATCACACCTGTTGTCTTGAAGGAGTGGACCCTTGGTGGAATTGAAAGTGGACCCTCGGTGGCTCCCTGTGGGGCCTAACACCAAGGTGTCAACAGCAGACCCTTCAAGTCCTCCATCCATGAAGTTTTTGCCTCCATGGAATAAACTGCCCAAATGAGCCTTGACCACCCATAACCGAGTCCCCACCCCACTGATTTTACATCCCTTATGAACTCCCCAGAGACAGCCCGAAGGAGGTGCAGTCTATCGTCATGCTCTGCCTGAGTTGCCACGCCCTCATCAATCTCACCCGCATCCTTACATTTGCCAGTTTGGTCTGTTTCAAACATGTTAGTTTTGGACAGAATGTTCATCTGCTCCCAAACACATCACTTTCACGAATAACACGAGGTGAACAATGCTGACTTTGTCTTTTTCGGTCTCAAAAATTAGCGAACAAATTTGGTTACTGGAGGCATTCTGGATCTGGACAAGAGACCATTAGTTGAAAGAAGTCCCCAATCACATTAAAACAATTGGTTCCATGCAAGTCCATTCTCTGCAAGAAGAAAAAAAAATAATGAAACAGGCGGAATACATTAGCTGAAATGCAATCAACAAATCCATCTGCTTTGCCCGGATACTCCCCGGTTAAAGCCTCCAATTATCTGTCCTTGGAGGAGAGACTGTTGTCAACCCAAGAGTTTGTTTGAGGGAAGAGAAACATACAGTGGAATGAAAAGTGAACCCTTCAAAGATTCCTCATTCATTTTTCAAAAAAAGTCTCTGTCTTGGACTGCTTGCAAAATTCCGTCTTCTGAAAAATTGACCATAAATGTGATCCTATTTGCTTCTAAAATGCAGGAATAGTAAAAAAAAAAATTCCCCATCAACCATGAAACATTGACAGTGCTGCTCGAAGTAGTAAATTAACCCCGAGGCTAACGACTCGATAAAAAGGTCATCAGAGTCGGCACACTTTTAATCAAGTCACAGGAACCCGATTTTAACCAGGTGTACAGGAAGCATCTGCTCCTGTGAAATATTCATACAGGGAAAAAAAGGTCTCTGGATACTTTTTGATTTCAAAGTTCTGATCTTATTCGAAAGGAGAAAAAAAAAAACAGGTTGAAGTCGTCTTCAAGGCCTTTTTTCGGTATCGACCAGTCAACGAACGTCTGGTCCACAAAACAAGGCTTTTGGCTTTGTAGCTATTCTTCGACGTGCGCGTTCACACGACCTGACTCTGAAGACATGATGCAAATCGTTTGAGGAGGAGCTAGTGACAGTAAAAGGTTAGAATTATTCATTAAAGCAGGCTCGCATCTCTGTTTCTGAGTCTACTCGACCTTAAACATTGGACAGGAAGAACTTGAGGCAGGATATTGCAGGGACAAAGTACCACTGTTTAATTGTTCCATGTGGAACACCCCACAGTCACCTCTATAAAAGACTCTTGAAATTCAGAAAATTAAAATTAAAACTCAAACTTTCAGAAACAAAGAAAAGCAGAGCATTAAAAGTAAAAGGAACAAGCAGTTTATTGTTCTCATTTTGTCCCTGGAATGTGTTTTATTTTTGTTGTGCAGACATTGTTTTGACAACCTCCACAGATCAACATGATTCTGTGTATATTCAGCCTGAACTTTTCAGTCACACGTGTATCAGAATAACCCGCAGATCCAAACTATTTGATGGATCTCTCAAACAATAATCCACAATGTGTTTTGGCCTTTGCCATTGTTGTCTCGAAAGGATCCATTGCAGTCTATGTCTGCAACGTTTCTTGTGCCGTGTCAGAAAATCAACCTGAAAAGTGACATTAAAAATTTAGGTAACGCGAAGGGGGGAAAAGAAAGTGAAATGTTTTGCATTGTGAACGTCAACGTAAACAATGTAATCCAAGGTTCAAGATCAAAACGCAGCCTTCCTCATGTCCAATCAACCATCTGCCACTGTGACAGCAACTCTGTCAGTGCTACACATTAGCAGGAACCATAAGATGACGACACATCAAATCAAGGAGGCAGGGAGTCATCAGGCTTATGGCCCTGTGTCATTCTGCTGCACATGTCAACACTCCATTAATTTCCTCCCGTAGTTCCAGATGAGGTCGTAATTTCCCACTTAGCTTTCGAAATAATTATGGGATAATACCTACTAATAGATTAGCTTGATGATGATGAGCTGATGATAGAAGCCGAATCAGTCCAAAGGGAAGTAGAGTTTACATCAGCACAGTTGGAAACAAATGAACCCTCAGAAGGCGCTCACCATTACTGTGGGGTACAGGATGATGCTGGATGGCTGTGGGAGGATCGGTGAGGAAAGGGGTGGGGGGGGGGTGACTTGAGCAGAATATGTGCAGGGATCTTATGTTGGATTTGAGAGAACAGAAGAGGCAAAGAGGGAGAGATTCTGTGTGAAAATTGTCTCTTTGGCTAATCCCATTTCATGCCAACTCAATCCCACTCTCTGGAATATTCAGAAATGTACCCAAAGCACGACAGTGGGGAGGGAGAGGAGGAGGGGAAGATGGACAGAGGAGTGCAGAGGTATGGCAAAGAGGAGGGTAAGGGTGGTGGTGGTGGTGGGGGGGGGGGGGATGAAAACAAGAGCGCTGCTGCAGGGACAGGAATGGAAATTGGCCCCAATTGAAATTCTGCTGCTGCAGTCCATCAAAGCGTGAATTGGACATGGTCCGCTCGGTCTTAACCCCTGTATTTCCAACGGGAGCAAGACAATGAGTTTAAGCCTTTCTTACACTTAACATCACTCCCTGATGCCTTGGCTCCTCCGCAGAAGTCTTTCACTCTTAATCTCCTCTGCTTTTGAGCTGTGCTGCCAACAATGGAGGCCCCTGCCTCATCCGGTGTTTATCCTGCATTAGTGGGGATGCGGCGGCCGCGTTGGACCATGCTCTGGTGGGTGGCAGGTTGGCTCAGGGTTGGGGGAGCTCAAGCATGTATCCAAGTGGAAGGTGGTTTGGGTTTTTCTTTGGGGTTGCACGGCTGCCAAGAACCAAAAAAAAGAGATTAGGCACCAAAACAACATAATTAGACAGTTAAAGCAAAGAAAATGGCAGCTACAGATGGGATTGTTGTGATTAGAAAGAAGATAAAGCATAAAGGCTCATTACAGTGTCTCCATTTTCTGTATGGAGCCACCCATCTCGACTGTGTTCACATTCTTATGTTCCTCCTTTTGAATCCCACAGATCCCTAGCAAATGTTGGAGTACCACCAGAACCCTTTGGGGCTGTCACTTTCCGTACCTTTGAGGTTGTTGCTGATTGTCCATGCAGACAGTCCCGCCCATTTTTCGTTATTACTTGATTTGGAATAGATACATTTACCAAAGAAAATTTAAGCCTTAATGTCAACTTCTCTCAGTTTAAACAATGCGACACAAACACAGCTGAAATCAGATTCATGTGGTCGTGAGTATGTTGCATCGGCACACACGTATTTGTATCCAATGAGTTACCACCTGCACACAAGCCCCTCTGTTCTTTTCCTGATGAACGACCTGCTTTAATCCATCTGATCAACTGGAGCCGACTCAAAGTATTGATGTCAGCCAAGTAAATATGGTTCCAAGTGGTCCTAACTGCCCCCGAGTGCCTGTAATTACCAGCCTGTGGAAACAAACTGTCACACATCAATAAGCAGGGCTGAGAATAGATGGAGGAAATGGCCTGCCTCACCCCCCACAAGTCTCGTTGGTTTAATTAAGGCGGGACAGGACAGCTCCAGCGAGGTGACTGAAACATCTAAACATCAAGATTTACCCACAATTGGGGTGGGGGAGGGGGGGGTGGCAGTCCCACTCAGAGAGGTTGTCTGTTTTCATTCATCAGGTTGATCAGGAGAGGGAAAGATTGTATTTTTAGCCAGAACTCGTATGACATTGGTAACATGGTACAATGATGTACTCTAGTGTGCGTGTGTGTGTGTGTGTGTTGGGGGGGCAATCAAAGGCACAGCAGGTACGCTTCAGCTGGAGTTTGGGTTTAAAGTCCAGCTACAAATGCAAACAAATGACAATTAAATGATGTCGAACAAAAACAAAACATAGACTTGCAAAAAAACAAAATCCATCACGAGAAGCTGCGACTACAAAGTGACAGCACTGATGAGAAAACTGGCAAAACACAAACAAATAAATGCAAGGAGGACACAGACGGACTGTGAACTGATACATCAGGTTCAAGAAGTTCAGAGAAAAGCACCTGAGCCAGAGAAAAAGCCCCTCAAAAGAGACACAGAAGACATCAAACCACATATGCAATGCGGACATGAGACGCTGTCGGTGATTACGGAAACAAAAGAAACGTCTGAAGAGACAAATTATTTGCAGTCTCCAAGCAGACAGATCTTAATCACCTTCAGCAGGCACAGAAAGAGGTGAGTGGAGTTAAAACAGGAGGAATGAATACGAACAGACAGCACATCAAAGAGGACGACGCAGCCTCAAGAAGAGGAAACTAAAGACAGAAAAATGTCAACCGGGGAAACTCAAAAAACAGCCACGAACGGCACGAGTAAGGACACAAAGTGATGGCTGGTGGATCAAACAACTGCAGGAAGACCAACTGAAAGCAAAGATGCAAAGCAACCTTGGAGCGATGCAAAGAGACGCGCAACACGACAGGAGAAGAGAAACTTTTGACAGGTTTTCAGTCCAATATTACAGTCAGATCAATAATTCTATATAAAATTCACTGTATTGTTTTTTTTCCCTACTTGACACAGTCAGACCGTCTAATGTTGTGGACGTCCATCGTGTTGTGATTTCCCATGTGAACTTGTGAGAGAAAAAAACTGAAAAATAAGCCCGTGCTTCACTCAAAGCTTTTCCCGTCATCACTCTTCCAAACACCCCATTGTGTCCCACATAGAAAACACACACAATTGCGTCCGCAAACCCACACGTGCACACTTGTAATTCCAACAGGAGTTCTCGCCTCTTCGCTGTATCTCGGCCCGCTGTTATCGCTGCATCCACATGTTCTCCAGCTCTCCCTCTCAACGGGATCATTGGCTGTCTGTCAAATGATACCGAACACTGTGAGTGCGCGCGCACACACACACACACACACGCGCACACATACACGGGGGCGCACGTACAAACACACAGAGAAGGCGGATCAGAGATTGTCGGGGTTCCTCGGTAATCTGCTGCTTTCGAGTCAGTGTGGAGCTTTTGGGTCCGTTCAGCGTGTTTGGGCTGAAAGTAGGAGTTGGTGGGCGGATGGTGGGTTCATTTGTCAGTCAGACCAGCTGTTGACTCAGTGACAAAAACGGCTCCGAAAGACTCTTTCAGGGATTCTATTTTAAATTTGGCTTGTCTCTTCCCACAGTCAGGTTGTTAAAAACACTGGAGACAAAAGGACAAGAATTGCATCTGTGCGTCCCAGTCGTGTGTGAGCAGGAGTGTGCTTCAACAAAATCTCCTGAGGATGATCAACAAAACAAAAACAATCAATTTTTAATTAGATTATGTTATATCAGTCAGTTGCTTCTGTATTTAAAGTGCCGGTTGACAAAAGAATCGTTTGTGAAATGTGCTTACATGGTTCCTTTTCACATCAATCTGATTGGATTCTTTCTGATTGAGGTATCGGATTACCCTGTACCCATGAGGAAAAGTGAGCAGATGAGTTCATGGGCACCAAGAATATCGAAGGAAACAGTCAGAATGCTTCGCGCTCTGTGACACACATGAGCCTGGTCTGGATCGTACGCTGCCATATTTGTTGTGATGAATCAAGCTTGTTTTGGGTTTTTTTTCTGTTGAAAAAAAACCTCTAAAATGTCACATTCTTGTACAGAATCCTTTAATCTTTTTAAAATGTTTGGGAGCTGTGACCTCACCAGAGTGTTTGTGCTTTGCCACTGGCATTCATCTCCAAACTGTTTACATGGGTAAAAAAGGTACGTTCACCAGGTATGATTTTGATCGGAGTAACCAGATTACTTTTTATCCGCTGCTGTGTGCAACACGTAAAAAACCCCAGAATCCTTTAGTCGTCAAACTGAAGTGAGAGTATCGGAGTCGGCGTCACAGAAAGCCAGGAACAAAAGCTGCCATTAGTTTGAAATAATCTCCTCATTGTGGGTTTTATTTACTTGCGAAATGAGGTTGGATAATTGCTCACAGCTGTGCATCAAAATGTAACCAAGGGCCTACATCTCCGCGCAACACTCGGGCCTAATGACGGACGATTTGGAGTCGGACGACCGACTGGCCGGACGACTGTTTGTGAACACGGGCACTCGACGACGACAGAGATGCCGTCCAACAGTGGGGGCCGAGTTGGAAGAGACGGCGGGCGGCGGCGGCGTGATCCCGAGCGCCGTTTGTTCATTCAATCAAGAAAACAAGTGGCAGCCATCTTGTCCATGTGGGAGCCGCACAATATGCAAGGTGGAGGGCCGTGTTTGTGTCCAACATTGTGTCTTGGCGGCACTGCCCGTGTCGACTGTGCCAGCCGAGCGGATGGGCGAGGGGGGGGCAGAAATAGCTCGGATCAGGAGAAGCTTTGATACGATGATCTCGTGGCAACGCATGCACACACACACACACACACACACACACACAAAACCAGATTAGAGGCCAAAAGACCCCCAAATGGCTCAAGCTTCAACTCTCCAGTCAAGTGGGCCAAAGAGTTGTATTTGTGGGTGGAGACGCTCTCCTCCAACAGATGTCAAATGAAGGTGAACGTTCCACTTCTGACTACAAATGTTTAACTCAAGGCTGCACTTTGAGTCGAGCTGATAAACATCACAAATGTTGGAAATCCCCAAACTTAGACTCTATGAAATATTCATCCCCAATACAAGAGGCACACTCAGATGTCATTCATCACTTGAATTACCACTTGATCACACGTGATAATCGGCCAACCCATAGGAAAGCTGTGTTGCTCTTCTGTTGTTCACTCATCTTTTGAGATTGGTTTGAGCTGCTCATATTCGTATCAGTCAGTGATCATTTGGTTTCTGACTTACTTCTCCTTACTTCGATTATGTCTCCGCTTCACAATAACCGACACGTATTTGAGATCAGGGCCAGACAATTATGAGAGCTCCTCTGTGTCAGCACTAATGACTGGGTTGCAGACTCAACTGCACCATAGGACACAGTCCGAACGTTGAACAGCTTCTTCTCCAAAACACAAGTCAACACAGTCCAGAGGTCAGAACCAGCAGAAGCGTAGCGTAGATGATCCAGGGACGTAGTCGGGGACAGGCAGTGGTCAGGCACCAAACAGGGGAATCCACAGGGCGAGGCAAATCCAAATCCAAAAGCAGTCCAGGGGGTCATACACAATGCAGGCGATGTCAAAGGGAAGGCAGGCTCAGAGGTCAAAACAAACAGGACGGAACTCAGAACCATGGCTGGGAACAAAGGCTGGTAGTGACACACAGACAAACTGGGAACCAGATAAGAACATAAGCCCACATATATACTAGGAGCACCAGGTGAGTCTAATCACAGAGCAGGCACAGGTGCAGCACGTTAGGGAGGGAGCATGCAATCACACAGGAGGAGAGGAAGTCAAGCAGCCTGTAACGAGAGACAAGGTGAGCTATCAAAATAAAACAGGAAACAGACAGGACAGAAACGTGGCGAGTGACACTCTGTTTATCCCACTTCTCAAGTGTTGCTCAAATACTCATCTCAACTTGATCTCCCTTGTCTCACTGACATTTTTTCTCTTGCTCCTAAGTGACCCTAAGGAGAAGTAAGTCAGAAACAAATGATCACTGAATGATGTAAATATGAGCAGCTCAAACTGATCTCAAGAGACGAGGTTGAACAACGGATGAGCAACACAGCTTTCCTATGGGAAGCTCAACTACCTCATTAGGTGGAACACTATCCACGCAGGTGGACCGTCCCCTTGCTTACAGTCAACAGAGTCGCTTTGTTAAGTCTTCGTTACGGTCGCAGGGGTCACCGGGTTTCCCTTGTGGCACCGCCCACTTGTCCACAGGTGTCTCCACTTGTTTAATCAAGGCCGGTGGAGGACAATCATGAGCAGGCGGCTCAGAGGCAGCTTCAGAGAGTGTTTTTTTTTGTTGTGCTGGGCTCAGCTAAACATTATTGAACTTGCTTCAGTTGGGTTTTTGTTGTTCCTCACTTGTAAAGTCAACTGGCTGTTTTGACCTCTTTTTTTAAGAGCTTTTACCATGAAAGACCAGCGAACCATTCTACCTTTTGTCCAAGGAAAAGTTAGATTTGCAAGAAATGTACAGACAGAGAGACACTTTCAAATCCTGTGTTACTTTTTGTTCGTAGGTCTTAATGAATTTCTGGAACACTGAAGCCATCTATCCAAAAGGACGATAAAACAGACCCGAAATGAAGGTTTGGAGATTTTCTTTCAGCTAAGATGACAAACCCGAACAGCGAGAGAGATTCAGACGGGATGAGAGGTAGCTCTATTGAAGATGAGCTCTCAGGTGCGAGCGGTTCCATGCATAAATTCAGCCGAGAAAAAAGGACAGATATTCAAGCGGGGTGATAAAACCCAACGCGTCGACACGGACAGAAAAAAAAAAAAAAAGTCCTCCCCCATTCAAAAGACCCAAGTATGAGTGGGAGAGAAATGAGATGCAAATGGAGAGGCAAGAACATCACATGGCCAAGCAGCTGATGGAGCGCATCACGGCGTAATTCCGTCCATCAAGCGCTTCACCTGGACGCCTTCACACCCAAAAGTTTCTCGGCGGAGTGAAGTCGAAACAAAGTGAGCGCAAGGGTATTAGCCGACAGAGCGCAGGCGTCCACCTTTCTTGATGAAGACGGACAGAACTGCAGGGTGAGACAGACGGGGGGGAGGGGGGGGGCAAAGACGGTGCAAGGACGCTCGCCACCAAACAACAACAGCGCCGCCTGAAAGAAAGAGAAAGCAACAAAAAGAGAAAAACCCTTCCGCACTGTTGTGATGTGTGTTTGGGCGTGTTTATCCGAGCGCCACCGGGCCGCGAGGACGAAAAGGTAAAATTTCAGCAAAGAAATAAGTCCCTTCTCATCTCTTTGTTCACCTCCACCGCCGTATCACCCCCTCCCATCCTGTCCTTGCACCCAATGCTCCTGCTTCTCCTTTTTCTTCTCCCTCTCAGCTCCCTTTGGAGGTTTCTTCCAAAGTGATTATCATCATTCATTGTTTGTGACCCGATTCTTTTTACTGACTCGAGTCCTCGTGAGTGACTCGCCAAAGTGCACCGGGTGTATGAGTCACTCGAGTCACTTGAGTCAGTGTGCAAATGTGCATGCGCAGTTTGTGCACACAACTTCCATCTACTCCTGCTCCTCAGAGATCAATGCTTTGAAACAGGAAATACTGCTCCAGTTCATTTTGAATGAAAACAGAAAAATCTGAAATCTTCAAGAGTGGAACAATTATTTTTTCAATCAAATTCAAACAAAAAAAAATCAAATCACACAAATGCAATGCATGGACCTCAGTGTTGGATGGGTGTCGAGATGGATTGATAGCAGGTCTTTAAGCCATGTCAGGGCAAACACAGACTCACACGTATGGGCTCAGGAGAGTCTCCAGAATCCGTACAAAGAATGGGTTCGGATTGTGGGAGGAAGTCTCAGCATTTGCTTGCAAGAACAGAAAATGCAAATTCTTCAAACAAGCCAATCAGCAACCTCTAATTCCAATGTTCAGTCCCTGAATGAAATCACATCGTTATTTGTGGTTAATGCAATCTCAACCTACTAATTAGGACTCCATCAGGGGCAAATAGTCATTGTAGATACATCCAGTAACACTCGCATGGAATGTGCTTTTCTTCTCGTCTTCGCATTTGAAGATAAACTGAAACTCGTTTCCAAAGTTTAGATCAGGCGAATGCCAAGATTGTTGGATTTGTGTTTTTTCCTGCCTCGCACCTGCTTCTTCAGCCTCCCTTCATCCCCGCGGCAGGTCCGCCTTCTCCTCAGCTCTCGACCGTCTTTTGTGTCTGACTCTTCAATGGTCGTCAGTCTTTTACTTTCCTCTCAAAATGCTTTCATTGGTCAGGAAGAAGGGGAAAAATCGGCGTGGCGTGGGACAAAAAAAAAAAGCCCCCCCCCTCCGGGGGATTGTATTGAAGCTAAGTTCAAACGTGTCAGGAAGGCAGGCTGTTGGAGGAAAAGAGCACTCTTGAAGATGAAATACAATATGCTAAGTACATGCTAGTGCACGCAAGGTTTCTATCCGAACTGCATGTTTGTGCGAAGGGGCTTGTGTGGTTGCCGGTGATGAGTTTCTGAATGAGAGAAAATGAGGAGACGACGGCGGCTGAAAGGAAACGAGAGAAGACAAACCTCCCATACACACTCACACGCTCACATAGAGATGCCATCGGAAACAATGCCAAGTCTGCGGTGGCACTTGGCAAGTATATGGGGAGGCGCCTCGGTGTGTTTCCCCTGCACACCTTCAACGCGCCTTTTCATCTCCTCTTTCCTTTTTTAGTCTGACTGCGGCCCCGGAGTGGAAACAAACCGTCAACGTCTTGTCAAAGACTTGCACACCTTTTGTCCCACCTCTCAGAATACACACACACACACACACACACACACACACACACACACACACACACACACACACACACACACAGAGGCACAACAGACCGAAAAAAAGAAGTCTTTTCCAGCTTAGCTGCATTTATCTCTCCTGCTCCATGAATGCAACCAATGCAACCTGAACTAATAAGCTTCCCTGGCGCATGTACTCATAATGTGCTCGCCTTATTTGTCATGGCATGCCAGCATTAAAATTGCCCCAAACCTCCTGAGTGCAGAACAGTGAGGAACAATGACACTGTACGGCTTCCTGTGGTGTGGCCAATGAGAGCCTGTTGTACCGGCTCCATCCCACTGTGGCAGTCCTGAAAGCTCATTACACTTCTGCTCGAAGAAAATGTGTCCGTCACTTGCCGTGGATCCAAGAATGGACCTCATCTGGTTTAAATCAGGAGGCAGCAACGGTGACTTCCGCTCGCAGTACAAAGGGTGACAAACAACCTGCCCGTGGGACAGAAACAGTCATTTTGGGGGTCCGATAAAGCGAAGAGGAGGATCGCACAAAGCAGCAACGTTTCCTCAGGAAGTAGAAACTTCTTCAGTTGCATATCAGTCTGAATTGGGAGCCAGAAGTCAACCACAGATAGAAGCAATGCCTGTGAAATGGAAGAGTGGAAGCAACCTGCATTGGAGCCAGCCAAATAGCACAAGCAGAGTGTGTGTGTTTTCTGCCAGTGTTTGGCTTCACTGTAATGGGTGTCATGTGATGTTAGTCCACCGCCTATTTCAGAGGCATTCGAGCAGCTTGAACACAGTTTGAAACACAGAGATCATCATGAATGAAAGCTGCTCCCAAACAATTACTCAACTTAATTAAAATCAGTGATGAAATGAGTAATTCTTAATGGCAGTGATTGAAAAATAATCTGTTTCCTCTGTGTTTTTATTATTTTTGCCAATTTACACAATGGGACATGAAAGAAATCACTTAAAATTTGTCAAATTTGTTGAATTACTGGTAAAAAAAAAAAGACTCATATCAAGGTTTTTGATTTGATATCCTGGAAGAACTAAAAGATCAGTAAAGACTGTGAATAAGAACCAAAACATTGATCTGCTCTCTCCTGCTTTGTAGTGAAGCCTAATTTCTAATCAAGACCATCAGGGACTGCAGGTCCCGTCATTTGCATGTTGTTGATGATTCAGTGTTCTACATGAGAGGGTCAGTTCCATCCTTAAGGACAGGGAATCTTATGACCAGCATGAAAGGATGATAGAAGCTCTTTTCACTGAATTTTTTTTTTCCACAAACAGAGATGTGCGTGCCCTGACAGTGGCCTCTGGTGCTTCTCTCCCTCCTGCCCTTCTTAAACTTTTAATGCTCCGACTTTCCCCTCTGCTGCTGCGGCCGCCCTCTCCCGCGCAGCCGGAGGTGACCCAAGCTGCTCCTTCGCTTCGCGGGGGGGGGGGGGGGGGGGGGGGGGGGGGGGGGGGGGGGGGGGGGGGGGGGGGGGGGGGG
>JAUESF010031207.1:0-21496 GCA_032274765.1 Malacoctenus tetranemus | reverse complement strand
ATTTGAACGTGGGCAGAAAACAAGAAACCTCAAAGATCTCCAGCTGCATTTGAGACGTCAGAAAAGTGCTTCAGAGTATTGTTCAGCATGGGGGTGAGTAGAAAATGAAGGTACATCATTGTTTGGGTGTTCTATTCCTTTAAGCTCAGTCACAGATGCTGGATGAAAAGGAAACTTGCAATCTGTTTCATCCCACATATTCGGGAGTGGGCTGAAGTCAGGACTCCGTGTAGGCCTGTTTGGGTTCGTCCACATCGGACTCCTTCAGTCATGCTTGCGAAATGCCTGAGGAGCAGAAAGGGGCTTCTCCCAAACTGGCTGCAGCTTACAAGTGTCCAACATGTCTTAAACTGAGAATTATGAAGGACCAAGTCAGTCTCCCACTTTAGCTGAGCCATACAGATGACACATAAATACTCCATCAATCGTTCTTAGTGTAGGAAAAAACTGTAGTTGATTCATTCGTATCTTCTTCCCTCGTTCTTGAATGACTCACGACACCACCGTGTGGTGCGATGGGTATCGCCAACATTAACTGGCTTCAGGTGGGTTTATTTCCCTTGTGATTTCTTGCTAAACTGAGACAGAGAAGCTCAAAGTCATAGATTCAGACTTCAGGGTGTCCTCACTGTGTGGCGACAGCTCCAAACACTGCACCATCGTGCACCTCAGTCTGGCAGGTTCCTCTGGAAAGGTTCCTATAGGCTGTAAGAAAGTCAGACAACCAAAGAGTTCTACAGATGTGATGTAGAATCCAATATTCTCACAGAGTGGGCCAATGAACCGGGCGCACAGTGACTGTCGCCTTTGTCTGTGAACGGTGAATTCATGTGAGGAAGTGGGACACAATCATCTGTTTGTGACATAATGCAGCTGATCGATAACAGCCCTTTCTTACTGAACCCTGTGAATCACAGCGTGCGAAGCGTGCTACGTTCATCGTAGCAGAGGCGAACGCTAGGAGTAGGATTCCAGGAGCCCCCCCCCTTAACATATAATCTCGAAAAAACCTTTGACGAGTGTAGATGAGTGTGACAAATCAAAGATTCATGTGACGAACGTGCTTGTTTCTCCTCATCAGATGCACCGTCACACAACAGCAGGCACATGACCCGGCAGGAGCCAGAGTGAGTAAAGCTCGCACTGGCTCGCCAGTGGAGCACAGACCTCCGAGAGCCCGCCGAGGAGATTAGGAAATAAACTGAAGCCGCTCTCCCTGCCACCGCGACACTCGGGTTGCCCTGGTGACGCCAGCTGCTGGTTCACTCGGTTTCCCCCCCTTCGTACATCTGCAGCCAGTTGAAGGCTTTCTCCCGACCGTGCGCGCGTGCGTGTCTGTGTCTGTGTGTGTGTGTGTGTTTTTGTGGGGACAGAAGTGAGAGTTGCGGCACCTTTGCTTTTGGTTGTGGTTTGCACCATGCATCTCAGCACAGAGGAGAAGATCGAGCTGGGACTCAAAGAGAAGGGGACTGTCAACCCTGCGTTCGGGGTAAGTGAAGTGACCTCTGCGTTTTACTTCCCAGTCGAACTTTGACGTTGAATCTTTTGGCGCCACTTCTTTCGATTTTATTTGACTTGTTTCACAAGCGAACACAGTTTAGAGAAAACCCAGCGGAGCTCCAGAGCGACTCTCTCTCATAGCAGCACAAACTGTTATTTGTAAGCCACTGAGGAATGTAAAATGACCAGAGGCTGCAAGTGTGAAGGAATAGTTCAAGGAAAAAAAAGGGCTTAATAGCTTCAAAGTATGTGATACAAACTTGGGCACTAAAATGAGCGCGATGATTAGATTATTTACATTATTATAAAGAATGAAAAAACAGCTAAAATAATATCAGAGCCAATTGGTTTATGGATAAACATCAGGCAGCGTGGTGGCCAGTGAGTGTGCACAGCTGAGAGGGGGGTCAGTGTTTGTCCCCCTTTTCCTCCCTGCGGGAAGGAAGTGCGGAAGTGGGAACACCAAACAAACTTGTCCACAGTGGTGTTTACATGATGGAGCGTCAGCGTCGCTCCAAAATGTTGAACACAGAGAGAGAGAAAACCAGAATATACCGATCCAACAGAAACCCTTCATGACTCAAGATGAGATGAGGGAGAAGGCTCAGAGGAATGATAGCAGCCTGTGGATGGAAGCCTCAGGTCAAACTTTGAGAAGTGTGAGATGCTTTCTCAGTATGAAACCATTGAGGAGTTTCTATGCTGACTTTACTGCTTCAATCTTATTTCCAACGCAATTTGCTCACTTTCTTTCTCTTTCTGTCTTCCTCCCCTGAAGCATCACCATGGTTTTTATTTCACGTCAATGAGATGCCTTCACTTGTATAACTTTTTTGGCCACCCATAAAAAGAAGGTTTATCTTATCGGACTTCGCGAGAAGCCAACGTTCTCATAGCTTGATATTAAAACAGGAGCTGCTGTTGTGCTTGACGGACTGTGAGACCCGTTGCGTCTGCAGCAGATAGTCTGGTGAGAGTGCAGCGCGTCAAACGTCTCACTAGAAAACTGATTTGAGCCGTGATACGTTGGAAGCAAATGAGGATACACGACTTCAACAGTGACACGTGTCTTCAAGCATTTTTTTTCCACCGGGATCACATTTTTTTCTCCCCCCAGACATTTGCTTTTATTTTGAAACGATATGTATGGACGGACTGAGCAGAGAAAACCCTGCCGCTGCCGCCTTGCTCCTTCCTCATGTTGCTAATGGACGGGAGAAATGCTGCGATACCAAACACGACGTGGACTTATCGGAAGCTCCTGCCATCGGCACAAAGGGAGGCTTTTGTTGTTGTGGGGCTTGTTTTTTTTTCAGTCTGGCTTGTTCAGGTCTGCTGGTCCTTTGAGGGTTCAGGTAGCACCTGAGGCTGGAGGCCAAAACCCAATGCCAGAATCTTGTTAAAATGTGACTTCCTGATGCTGCATTAATTCTGACCCTTGAGCTCCTTCCTGTTGTTGTTTTCAGCGTTGATGGCCACCGGTTGTATCTCCAGTTGATTTCTTTTTTATCAGAATGGGTAGTTTGTTTGTGTCATTAGAATTGAAAAATCAAAAGATGTGTGTTATTTTTGAATTTTGTGACTATCTTTAAAAGGACAACGAGACATAAAGTCAAATACTTTGCTGCAACAAAACTTTAAAGGTTATTCTGTGACTTTGCCACGGTTGTCAGCACCTGAACAGACAGTGTGGCAAGAGAAATATTGTCTCGTGGTGGATTGTAGCTGAGGTGGCTAAATTTAGCACATGCTACATGTAGAGAAAAGCACGCGTGTTTGTCGGACAGTGTGGAAATCATTAAGCATGAAGTCAGTCAGCTGCTAAGCTCAGCGACACGGTCCAGTCGGTCTCCGATGCAGGTCTCAGGCTTTTAGTTCACACATCAAGAATCAAAAGAACTTTAATCTATAATAGAAGGGAGCATTTTTGAGGAGTAAGTGTGTTAAATGAGTGTGTTTGTCGCCATTTCTGTGGAAAATCAGCTTACGGTTGTCTTTTCAGGCCCTTTTGACGTTCGGTTATGGTTGTTTTTTTGGAGCTTTTCACCTGAAACAACATTCCTGTGATCCCTCAAAACATGTCTGAGGCCAGAATACACAAGAGTCTGAAGGCAAGCGGCGCCTCGCTGTGATTGTCACCCGGTGTCATGTGAAGGAAAAAAACACAGATTGAAAAAAAATCAATAAATTACAGTGTGAAAAATATCTTTTTGCTGGCTCACTTCAAAAGAAATATAACAATCCAAAGCCCGACTAAAACACACAAACAGATCATGCGATTGAAAGGTGACCTGTTGATGCATGTATCCACTGACACAAGGGGGGGGGTAGTCAGTGTCACCGGTTTAAGAGGAGGTACACAGTGGTACTGACTGGCCCATCCAAAATGTGCTTTGAATCTTCCTGACAGCTGTCAGCTCTGTAACACTCTAGAGATTTATGGGGTCAATAAAACAGTAAAGCCATTAGCTGAACAAAGGGGGGAGGGTCCGAAGCTCAACAAGGACCTCATCAGCCCTCCAAAAGGTGCAAGACTGATTCCTCACTTATGCCACATGACTCATCCATTCATTCAGGAATCTGTCCAACTGTTGTTACTTTCATTCGCAAAATTATTTGTCCGTCCATCCATCCTTCCGTCTGTCAGTCCATCCATCCATCCCATTGAGTAACGGTGCTTCTTTGAAGGACTAAAGTGTTCTGTGGACACTCTCTCTAATACGTTCTGCACCTTTGTCTTGTGTATGAACACCTGCTCTGATTAGAGAGTTGTAGCACAGTCAAAGTGCCCCCCCACACACACACACACTCCCCTCCATCCACTTTTGACTTCCGCTCTTTGTTCTAACTTGTAAATCTTCATACAGTCAGTTCAGATGAATTCACATTTAAATGTCTCACACTGCACTAACAGTGACCATCATCTTATCATCTTAACCAAGTTAACAAGCACAGAGACCAACTTTTGGTCATTTACAAAGCACGGAGGAGGTAGGACAGCCCCCACCCCCACCCCACCCCACCCAATCACACACCCTCCAGGCTCTGAGCTCAATGAGTAAAGCTGAAGAAGCTCCACTCACCCAGCCTGTATCGTCACAGTTGAAAGGCAGAAGGCCCCATTCTCAGCACATGATGCTGCGCGCTCTGTAATCACGCTGGGCAGCTCCAGTGACGATTGGCCACACATAACGAGTTTCCGTCTGTCTGTCGACCACTCTTCTGAGGTACTTCTTGTGTTTTATTTATTTTATCTGTTGAATTTTCTTCATTTCTTTGCTCAATATTGACACGTTTTTGTGGACTTTATTGCTGCTTTTGGCTTGGGTGCTGGGGACCTCCTTTATTTGAACGTGGACAGACAACAAGAAACCTCAAAGATGTCCAGCTGCATTTGAGATGTCAAAAAAGTGCTTCAGAGTGTTGTTCAGCATGGGGGTGAGTAGAAAATGAAGGTACATCATTCTTTGGGTGTACTATCCCTTTAGCTGACACACGTTTAAAAAAAAAAGCATTGAGTGTAAAACAAGAGTAAAAAAATGCAGAAGTGATGTGTCATGTTGGAGAAGGTTGAAGAAGCAATCCCACAAACAAACAAGAGCGTTAAAACATTTTTGTTGTCTGTTGCAAAAGATTGTGTGGGTCCGATGTCCCTCATGAGGGGACCACCCTGCCAGCACTGCGGGGGACGAGCAGTCTTTAGTCCACGTTGTGATTCTGATGGGCGACATATGCACACACAGACACACACACAGCCACCCAAAGACATGTACACCTCCAGGAGTTTTTATATAAAGCCACAGCTTCACATAGACCTCATTGTTCTTCACAGAGGTGCTTTGTGTAGAATGTTCAGCTTCCGTTAGCGCTGTGATGAAAGTTTGTCCTGCGCCACAGAGACAAATGTCCCACACACCAAGCGGTCCACTGCAGGCATGTGAAACACACAGCACGTGGCATCATCTCTACTTTTCTTTTCTCGATTTCTTTCCCACTTTTTTTGTGTCTCCTAAATTTGCAGTAATTTATTTTACGAGCAAACTTGACAGCTGAACAGCAGCTCCTTTGCTCCCACAATCCCCTTTGGTTTCTGTGGGGAGGGGAGGGGGGCAGGGTGAGTGAGTGAGAACCAGCAGGCAGAAGCCTGCAGAGATCACATGGCCCTTCGGCCTTTGCCAACAAAGATTTGTAAACAAGGTGCTGAGGCCCTGTTTAATTACGATTTCATGATCAAAAGTATTTGTAAAAAAGTGGATAAAATGTGATGATTTTCATCCAGTAGCATACTGGGCTTTGGATTTTGGCACTAAAACAAAGGTGAAAAGTCTAAATGTCATCTTTGTTTGCTGTATATTACTGGTTTGCCCCAATTTAGCCCTGCTCCCCTTTCACTCTTCAATACTCCAAGTGAGGGCCGCAGCCCCCCGGTGGGCCCTGAAGGTACTACAGGTGATCCGTTTTTCCCTAATCAGTTTTCTTAGTGAGTTTGGAATGACAAAAGTGATCATAGCTGATGATGCAGAGTGATTCAGCTCTGTGACAGCCTGTTGTTCTGAACCTGCAGGTTCGTCCACCATCTTTTGCCCAAGTGGCATTTCACATTGGCAGTTGTGACACTGACCTAAAAGTCCACTTGGAGTTGGAAGCAGACTTCAACACAGCACACAGTTAACTGAGCATAAATAAAGGTGATGGGCGACACTCGGTCTTCTTTGACTCAGTTTGACTCGGTCGATATAACGTGTGATGGTTGAGGAAACCCTGTGAGGGGTTCATCATCCAGATAACTGCCAGCTCACCCTCTACTCCGACCCCACTTGTTATTCGACCCTCCGTCAACACACTGGCGAAAGCTCCACAGCAGCCACATCTCGGCTTGAGTACAGGTAGCGAACCACTAGGTGGAAGCAAATAGTCAGTAATAAGGGGGGCCGACATGTCCTCCTCTTCCTCCTCCTCCTCCTCCTCGTTCTCCTCCCTCCTCCCTGCTACCTGCTGGGACTTTACAACGTGGGAGTAAATCTAAGCCAGAGAGGTCACGTAGCGCAGATGGGCCCGCATTTGCACGGCTTGTCACCGTGCCGAGTCTCACCCTCGGAGACGCAGCGGGATTCAAAGGCGACCCCGCAAGCTCGCGGCTCTGGCCTCCGCTCGTAGAATTTTAGTGTGAAATAAATTTACTTTCGTCTGTGCGCTTGGCTCTTGCGTGTAATACGTGAGGCATCCGGAGAGAATGTCGGTGAAAGAGTCCAGACCCTGTTAATTATTACTAACGCGAGGCAGTGCACTGAGGAGGAGGAGGAGGAGGAGGAGGAGAAAGGAGAAAGGAGAAAGGAGGAAAAACAGATAGATGGTTTGAATTTGAGCTCGTTGTTTTTGAAGCGGGCCTGAAAGGAGCTCCAACGTCCAGGCACAATGAAAGCCAGAGCTCACCAGAGTGGCCGCGTGTCGTCATCCCTCTCTGCCTTCCTGCGAGCTGTTCATGAGACCAACGCGTGAGAGTTTTCCCGACTTTAACGAGGACAAAATTGCACAGCGGTGACTGAAGATGCGTAAAACTTTTTACCCTGCCGTCACGAACCTCCACCTCCACTCTCTTACCCTCCAATATGGACTGTCGTAAAGCATGAAAAGCTTAAAAAGATATGCGAAGCCACGTCACAAATACTCACGGACCCCTTCACAATCCTTTATTTTGCGATGTTGAGTTGCTGAGCGCCACGGAGGCGTTTCTTTTGCTGTCAAGAACGGGTCCACTCAAGGGCAACAAGCGCTGATTTAAAGTCTTTGTATTCTCCATCCAATCTTAACGCACAGGACGGGAATGCTGGGTGGGTTGATGGATGGCTGGATAAGTGGATGAAAGAGTGGATGGATGGCAGACAGCTGGATGGACACACAGAGAGATGGACGGATTAACAGCCCCTCCTGCGGTGTCCGCGCTGTTGTTGCTTCTGTCGTCCCGGTCTGACTCGGAGGCGCCCAGAAGCAAAAACTTTGTGAGCGATCCAATAAAAGTATTTTCGCGAGATTTGGCAGGGAAAAAAAATAAATAAAACCATCCAGAAGACTCGCAAAACTTTTCTTTTTTTTTTTTCCATCCTTTGTTGTTTTGCCTTTTTCTTTCATTTCGTCTCATGTCTCATCTGGCGCTCTGCGGGAAAACCGAAGTCGTCGGGCTCGAACATTCTCGCACAATTTAGATTTGCAGCTCTCCCTCCCCTCATAACAAGAACACACACCAATATTCTTGTGTACACTCCGACGAAACATTTCGACGTGGGGAGCGATAACGCACTCCGGATGACTCTCGGCCACACGCAGCTTCTCGTTTCAAGACTCACACGTTTGCGTCCTTTTGCTTCACAACTTCGCTGCGGTTTCCTCTCCTCCTGAAACAGGACGCTCGCTCGCTCCTTCCTGTGTCGGTGCAAACATGTAACAAAGGGGTCAAGTGATGGCTGCTCAGGTGTGATATCAAGTAAACAGATGTTTGCTCAAGTGGGGTGACACCAGAGCAATGTTAGGACGTTTGGGCTGGACCGCAACAGCGCGCCTGACCTGTAACTGGATGCGTCGCAGGGTGATCACACTGTCTGGTATGTAGCCCCTCGAATGTTGTTTCCTCCCCCCCCCCCCCGTTTATTTTTTTTTTTCTCTTTTAATTACATTTTGAGATGGAATTAATACATTTCTTGGACAAGACTGAAACAGCAAAATGGTGATTTTTTTATTGTCTGAGTGAAAACAGAACCCCTCCATTTCTCTTTGGGGAATAAATACTGATCCAAAGCTAATTGATTGCATAAATATTCAGGCCCCTCTGAATAAGCGCTTTACTCATCGCTCCCCCGGCTGCACCGAGTCTCGTATGAATGGGTCTCGATGAAGGCCCACACATCTGGACGCCACAGATGTCCTCCATTTTTCTTTGTGATACTATTAAAGACCTGACACGTTTCATTGGGGATGTAAACAGCACTTTTTTTTTCATGGCCAGCCATAATTTTGCTGCTGGACTGAAAAATAAACAGCACAGGTTCTGGTTCTCCTAGGAGAGGATCTGTTAGGACTGCAGGATTTATCGAGACTTTGCTACGGTTGTGTCACCAAAACTGTTGGCTGTAAGGCCTCCCAACAGCATGATGCTGCCACCACCCTGCTTTGTGATGCGTATGGTGACTTCTGGTGGTTTCCAAACCTGGGACCACCCATGGCTTTTATGCCAAAGACTTTGGCTTTTTGATTGAGTGTGCTTTCTGCTGGTTTTTGGCTTCACTGTAGTGTTTTGTTGGAATCCAAGATTGAAGAGTCCCACTGTATGACTTCACAGAGCACAAACAGCCATTTGTCCCATTGGCATCACTCTGGTTCAGTAAGCGTAGCTCGCAGAGCACAACCCTGAAAGTGGTCATTGGATGGAACCAACATCCAAAGATGTAGTAGAGCAGTGAAAGACGGTTTCCTTTTCAGCAGCAGGATGACCTGACTATCAACTTTTCACAATATGTGGGGTTTTTTTCTGACCTTGTACTCAAGGCATCATAAATCCGTCACAAAACAAACGTCACTTTTACTTGGAAAGTCATGCTTCTGTTTCATTTACCCGGCCCATCCGAGTTGGAAGCCATCTGTTTATGGCCTCTAAACTAGAACACTTCTTTTTTAATGTAATTCAAGTTTGACAGATAAGAGTCACCACAATAGATCGTCCCTCCGCGATCTAATCTATACAAAAAGAAACAGAACGCGTTTCCAACTATCCAACGACCCTGTTTTGAACAAAGCGGCATAAAAAGACAAAACAGACAGATGGATCTCCGCAGATTGATTCCCTCGGGAACAAAAATCCGACACAAGGCCTGTTTAACATGAACGCCCAGTGAGCCGGCGTAACCCTGAAGTTTGAGGTAACGTTATGCGTTTTTGTTGAGAACTTTTATTTCGCCCAAAACACTGATAATTGTGTTGGCTCGATGGCTCCAGTAATAAAAACCTGTTGTTCACCTGCTCTCCTTCGATTAATCACTGTAATATGAACATTGGATTAAAAAAAAGGGGGGGGGCTCATAAGAGTGAACACAATGAAAGTAATTCTTCACTCTGAACGCTATGCGAGATGAAAAAACAAGATACAAGGTGGTTAACCTCCAAACAGGAAATGAGATACTCTATCTCCACATAATGGGCCCATAAAGCATGTTTTTCAGTGAAGGTAAACATCTAAAAGAGAACATATATATTACAATTATGTCCTGTTGAACATAAGCTTGAGGAAACTGAAGTCTGTTCAGTCTGAGAGCAGCTGCAGCAAGGCGATCACAGAGCAGCGAGCCACACTGTGACACTTCCAGCACATTCAGCGTCGCGCACGTGTGTTCGTTCGGCTGCGGGCAGGAGCCAGAGCCCCCACAGAGGAGCCATGCAGGGAGAACATGCAGAATCCACGGGGAGGGTTCAACGCCGCGCTGCGAGGCGACGGCGCCGACTGCTTAACACACCTTATAAATGTCAGCAGGTACCTGGACAGGCAGTGTTTGGACTGGGAGATGCTGGTTTTAAAGCATTAGAATCAGGTGACGGCAGCGGCTCGTTTCGAAAGCCAGACGACCCCCGCCCGGCATTCCAACCAAACAGCAACTAAGCTTCGTACAACTCTCAACTTTGAATTTGTATCCACCTTGTCCTTTCAGTGACTTCTGCCGCGTCGCCGTCGGAGTGCCCGCCCCCCTTTCGCTGCCTGAAACACTCCCACGGACACCTCAGTCACATTTCAAACGGCGGCGTCCTCTGCCGACGTGCTCGCACTTCAAACAAACGCGTCCTCCAGAGAGTCGGCACAAAACCCTTTTGGAAAGCCGATCCGTCCCATGTGGACCATGTTAAGAGGGGGGAATTGACCTCTTTGCGTCTGACGACGGCTCATCGGGGAATCGCGCGGTGTAACCTATACATACATACAAACTCCTGAATACTCCCGAAAAAACAACAAAAAACAGAACAAAACACAAGGGCGGAGTTGCGACGTGGATGCCGTGTTCCGTCCCAACGTGTTTGTGTTCTCATCTGGCTACAAAACCAGACGAAACCAATCTTCGAACCAGTAAAAATGTTTGTACAAGCACACAGGAAACTGATCCGTCCCACGCGGCCCGTTTTAAGAGAGAGCCGACCTCTTTGCATTTGAAGATAGCCCCCTGGTGTCCTGTGTCAGCAGGCTTCTCCCCAAAAAGGTCGCCGGGTCTAACTGGCTGATGCCAATTTCATTCGCGTTCCAACATCGTTTGGCTCTGACCCGGTTCCCCAGAAGGCATCTCTGCATCAGCGGGACGGGGATGCTTGTTTGGATCTGGTTAACTTGGACTCTGGTGTGCAGAAGCGTTGGGTTGTTACAACCTTTATTGCCACATCAGACACATTTTGTCCACATTTAGTTCCAGACGATTTGAGCTTCGATAAACTTAGAAAACAACTTAACAACAATTTCCTCACCACACAGCTTGTTTGTGGGATCTCTTCCCAGTGCGCAGTGTTCAGTAAGTCAATGGTTTCGAAGGTCGGTGCAGATGGAGGACTGGTTCCAGGGTCGTGGGCAGCCGAGGCTGATTTTGACGGTCATGAGAGCTGAAGGATGGTATGAGCACTCTGCTCCCATAAATGAGCTTCTGTTGCCCGATGCTGGTGCCTAAAAGAGAAGGAAAAAAAAGAAAAAGGTGTCAATTAAAGTCTGTTGCTTAGCAGCAGACTATTAAAAGGGTGACAATGCTGATCATTGTCCCGCCAATAAAAGCGCCTTCAATTTGAGCTTCAGAACTGGGCCATGGGAGGAAAAAGAAAAGAAGTAGCCTGGGCTGCTGAATCATAGTTCAGTTTATGTAATGCTGATGCAGCTGAAATTTCGCAGCGAACACGGGACACAGTCTCCTCTTTTTTTGGCGGGGCCCTTTTCACATCCCATAATGAGTTACAACACGTCGTATTGTACAAACCGTCAACAGATCCCAGAACTCGCTGGTTGCTAATTGCAAAATTCACACTATTCAATCGCTAAATCAGGACATCGTCTGAACAAAGAAACGTCAGTGTGTCTGCCTTCACCTCTGAGATGTTGTTCCAGTGTGCTAGATATCCTCAGTTTGTGTGGGGATTTTTTGACTCTCAATTCCCCTCCTCTTCTTCTTGTGTCTGTTTTTCATTGTCTGAGTTCGGAGAGCATGCGCCACCTGCAGGCCTGGTGTATGTACTTCAGGGTTTTCAGCAAACAAAGCATTTTTGAGAGGGTGAAAACTTTACTGAAGGTGGCGCTGTCTTTCTGGGAAATGTAAAAAACTGACACATTTTTGTTTTCAAGTGGGTGCATGATGGTGTCACTGGTTATAATGTTGAGAGCCATGTGATAGATACATCATTTACCAAACATTTTTATCATCGGCGTCATGTCTAACCTCATCCAAGTTATTGGAACGATAAAAATGAGTGATTCCCCTTCAGAAAATTGTGAACAAAATGTCCCATTTCCAAGTTTTTCAAAAGACATTTAACATAAATGGAGATAATTCTGGAAAACGTTTCCTTCGACAGCACCAAAGTTCTTGCAGTCGACACTGTGTCGTTAAAAAATGCCTCCGATTACCACACGTTCGTGTCATCCCAGAGGAGGAGGAGGAACTTAAAGTGCAGAGAGCAACAACAACTGTGTCCGAGCCGGGGCAAGGGTCACGGAGGGTCGGGACCTCCGCTCACTTTCCCTCTTTGTTAGGATGAGAGATTTCACACTCCTCCCTTTGACACAGACACCCTCCGTGGTGCTGGTGGTGGAGGCTGCAGCAGGACGAGGAAACACTTGAGCGTCTTCAGAGTTGATGTTGGACAGCTAGTCATCAACAGTTTATGAACCACAAGGCAGTCGACTACCTACTTTCATAGAGACTTATTCAGTTAACCAGAGGATTAAAAATACTCTTTAATTTTAGTGTTTACACTTCTGCAGTAGTTGCATTGGGCTGGTAGTTGCCGACTTGTGGTCCCAGTTTGAGGTGGTGCTAGAGAGTAGAATGTTTCTACCAGTGTTTGGCTTCATGTACCCCAGGACTGACGACGTGACCCGACCCGACGTCACCTGACATAGACCTGAGTCATCTCGACCAGACCCGAGCACAGATGCTCCTTGGCTCGCATCGATCTTTCAGCTCAGGGTGTCACCGTATGTGCTATATGCCAGGGGGCGGGGCTTCTGAAAAGGGGCTGGGAGGGCGTCAATTCTCCGACTCAGCCCGGTTTAGAGACCCACGTGCAGTCCCAGTGCTCATCCATCTCACATTCAGCATCTCCAGGGTTCCATCGAAGGTTCTGAGGAGCTTGACAGCAAAGTGTGAGCTCGATGTTTTTGGCTTTTATAATTTACCCCCCGCCTGCATGATGAGTCATGGTTAGTAAAACAGGAGCTCTGGTTATCTCAGCTCATCAGTTGTTTGTTCAGTTCAATTCACAGGCTTTTGTCACATGTGCTCCAACCATTTATACAGAAAAATACCGTAAAACTTTGTTCTTACTTGCAGTCTGCAGAACGATAACAAGGAACTATCTGTGCTGATGTCAACAGGGAACTGGAATGTTTTTCTAAGACCCAAAGTTCCTGTGAAAGACACCCAGGATTTAGTATTTTGCAACTCTGGTTTAAGTCTGGACTGGAACGTTAATCTTGAAGGTTTCACCGTTCATGTGTGACAACAGTCGCGCCTATCTGGGATTTTGATTTACGTTTGTTTGATGGGAGATGACATTTATTCACTTTTCCGAAAACCCCCAAAAACAAAGAGTGAAAGAGGGGCGATTACAGGAATCTATATAACCCCCACTAATCACTCTCAGCTGCGTACAAATGTAACAAAACAAGCCTCGGTTAGCATGTGAGTTATACTTACACTTAACTCTCGTTCCCTCCGAGGCGATGCGTAGACTTCATTTGAAACAAATGCCAGTGAAAAACTTTCCGCTTTCATGCATATTCAAAACACGAAGAACAGAACTTGGGCCTCCTGGACACACCCACATACCTGCACGCACGCACGGTACATCAAGCGTGTCGGAAATGCAAGTCAACGTTATTTACTCCCTCCTGTCTGTATCCACTTAGAGTACTTTTATGCAAAGCACAAAAAAATAAAAGAAATCTGTGAGCAAATGCAGTGAGAATTATTTTTATGGAGTCCAAACACCATCTTGGAGTGTATCCTCCTACAGCTTTGGCTTTAGGTTGAATAGTAAACTCTCAGTATGATGTAGAAAACTGAACGAGAGGGAAACGAAAACGGTGCAGCTTGTATCAGAGGTGCTTCTTCTTCTTCTCTGGTTGTGGGAGTCGGTGTCCCAAAGCTCTGTGAAGCACCCAGGCATGTTATTTTTCACACCTGATCTTGCTCTTGATCTTGTCGAGAGTAACGCTGTGTTTGTTCTCTTTTCCCCCGCTCCCGTTCAAAGGGCAACGACGGCGACGAACCACCTCAGCTCGCCGTCGACGTGGAGGAGTCGCACACAGAGGAGGCGCTGGAGGAGACGGGCGAGAAGGGCTGCGACCTGGTGTACTCGCTCAACGACAGGCCGCCATGGTACCTCTGCATCCTGCTCGGCTTCCAGGTGAACCAGCACCCTCGGGGGATTTTTTTGTCTGTCTGTTTACGTGTTTTTGTTTGGGACGGGACAAAATCACTGTCCAGTTCATAGCTTTTTGAAGTTTTGCATCCACAATTAACCGTCCAGGTAAAGGAGCCTCAAAGGGAATCAAAAGGCTCCCAGAAGAGCTTCTGTTAAAAAAAAAAGCCCTGATTCCCAACATAGAGCTGGCCGTTGTGTGTGTGTGTGTGTGTGTGTGTGGGGGGGGGGGGGTTGCTACACATCAGTCACGGCACACTTTCTGACCCCTGCCCACAAACCCACCAGTCTCACAATTGGCACGTGAGAGAGTCGGAAGCGTGAACCTGTGGGAGAGAGGTGTCTGATGAATTAGCTTATCCGCGATCATGTGGAAAATCAGGTGCTTGGGTGGCATTTAGTGAAGGGAGCGATGCGACTGGGAGGTGCTATGGGAAACGGGGCATGTTGGAGGAAGTGCCGCGGGAGCCGCAACGCCGGGAAGCTGGATCCCAGGAACGCTTTGTCGGAAGTTCTCCAGAACACGTGTGTCAAACTGTTTTTTTTTTTTTTTTTATCAGAGGCCTCGTACAGATCAGGTTGATGTCAAGGCAGCAAGAGCAGTGAAAGATGAAACTCTAGTCTTTAAAGGAATGAAGGAGGTTTTAGCGCTCAATGAAAATGTTCACGCTTAATTAACTGGATTTAACACAACTTAATAGAAACATGAGATTTCTTAAGGAGAGAAAGAATCCATGCTTTTATTTTGAAGGTTTCCAACCTCCTGATGTAGTTACAAGGCTGATGTTAATCCTTTAGCATCTCAGTCGCTGCTGCTCACTGATCTAACGCTGTGAGAAATGCTGCCATCTGCTGTGCGGTCCAAGTTTTCACTCACAAATGAAGAACAGCTGGAATTTCACTTGCAAATTTTAGTCTTTTTTTTTTTTTTACACTTTTCACAGTCATCAGGCCACATTGTTCCCTCTTGTGACTGAGTTTTTGTCCCCCAGGCCTCAGGTTTGACACCCCCTGCTCTCCCCGGTGGGATCAAGCCCAGGTCGTCCTTTAAAAAGCCTGACAAAGACTCAACAGAGAACCTGAAGGAAAGAACAAAGTAGAAGTGGTGTGTTTGTAGGATTGTGTGTCTGACATGTCCTCAGGCAGGAACACGCAGCGGTCACTTTGTTGTAACTTTCACCTGTAATTACACGTATTTTCTTTTGGTGCCATTTCAAAGTTGTAAGTTTTTTTTAACCTAAACAGCAGTCAGAGTTCACTCATAAAGTGGCTGCTTCGACCAAGGAGCTGATACAAAAAACAATAGAAATCTGGGACGCATTCAGATCACGTCCTGTGTGTTTAACGTCAATGTGGCACTTTTACGCCCAAGAACTGTTTCGGTGCTCGCGTGTGATCCAAAAGTAGAGCAGGAAAAAACTTTGGCAGATACGCTCGTAACGGCGGTCCAGGTCATTCTCTTCGGGGTGAGCCGGACTGAAGATTGATGTCCAGCAAGAAGCTGCCAGTATCTCATGCTGGGAGGGGAAAAAAACAAAAAAAAAACCTCCCTCTGGAGGTCTGTGTTGTTAATATTCAACACGTAGAAATGACACAGCGAAAAATGAGCACGTTGCTGGTCACTCGGAAGTCAGGAGTCAATCCCGGAGCTGAGCAGCCTTGAAATTTTCAATCCCGCAGTGAATTTAGAAACCAGGAAGCGGTGGAGAAACACGGAGGTTGTGCTGAGTCAGCCATTTTTAAATTGAAGCCTTTCATTATGGTTCCTTCTTATATCTTGTTTGGGCTCAGTGAAAGAGTAAAATGGATTATAGGACATCCTGCTGCGCTTATGAAATTAAAGTTCAAAGCTGATCATGCTGTAATAATTAAAAAAAATATTGGCCGTCTGGTTTGTTGTGCTCCAGTATTAAGTTATTTTTCATGTCACTGGAGCACATCAATAGCAACAAGTACAGCTTGGACCAATTCAGGAAGTCATTTGTCCTGATAGAATACATGCCATGCCTGGTTCTCATCATAGTTGGATTTTTTTTCCTGTGGACGATCTAAAATGTCCAAAAGATGTTTTTATTTACTGAATATAAAAGAACATCCGCTAATGTGTCCCTGTGGCTCAGCCAGCTGTCCACATAACGGCCATTAATTAACTGTATCTGTGCCTAAAGCTCAGATTTAGGATGCGTTAAAAATTGGACCAACTCCACTCAAAGGCTTGGTGCAAAGGCAGGATTTCAGGCTCGATTCTGAAGCTGCACACACACTCAATGCCCTGAAATCATCACTCTCGAGAAGCCTGATAGCATTAACATTTTTTTGAGCTCATGTTGCCTGTCTGCAGAGCTGCAGGTGTGATGGAGCCTTGCATGCTTTTGATGTGCTCCTGCTCCAACACACCTGAATCAAATGAAATGTGGGATCACAAAGCTCTGCAGGGAGCCTGATGACACGTCTCAATACCATCGGGTGAGCTGAAGCTTGGAGTCACTGAAAGCACGCAGGACTGTGGCCCTCTAGGACCAAAATCCTGGTTTACCTCTCGGACCAGGAGTGCTTGCCTCTAGGACCAGGGGTGTTTGCCTATAGGACCAGGAGTGCTTGCCTCTAGGACCAGGGGTGTTTGCCTATCGGACCAGGAGTCTTCCCTTTAGGACCAGGAGTGTTTTCTTTTAGGACCAGGAGTGTCTATCTCCAAGAACTGAAATGTTTACCTCGAGGACCAGAAGTGTTTGCCTCTAAGACCAGGAGTGTTTACTTCCTGGACCAGGAGTGTTTACCTCTAAGACCAGGAGTGTTTACTTCCTGGACCAGGAGTGCCCACCAAAGCATTCACCTATGACAGAAAAATTGACAGAGTTTCACTGAGTGAGCTACCTCCAATCGCTGAATGAAATGGGATTTCACACAGTGAAAAGATGCATATCAGAGGATTTCATAGGCACAGGAGAGAAACATTATGTGGGAGCTGATCTGTCATCTACACCACGGGAAAAATGCTAATGGAGAAATGAGGAAGTTGCGGAGGCCAAAGCAGAGGTGGGGTGCAGTAGTCAAACTTTTGGTGGAATATAGTCAAACCGGTGGAGGTCCGGTTGATGAAGCTACTCTCTGTTTGACAGGAGTATCAGCAGTAAATGCCGTGCACGTCTGTTTGATAGGAGCAGGCGCATCGATGCAGATACACAGAGCCATCGGTTGCTGCAGTTTCTGGAGGGAGGCATGCTGCAATTCATCTCGGGAGCCTCATTTGGTTTGAAAAACATACTTTCCTTGAAATTAGGAGATCAGAGAACAGATCCCCTCATTAAATGGTCCACAACATCATGTTTACTGGGTTTGCAACAATAGACGAGAGGGGGAAATTTATGGCCCGCTTTAAAATGTTTTCTTTTTCTTTCCCCCCGCCAGTTGAGCCCTATTTATTACATTTTACTGCTGAAACAACCCCCTTTCCACTGGGATCATTACTTTTAACTAGTTTTTCATTTTTAGGGCTGATCTGCTTCCTTCAGTGTCCGTTTTTGTGGTTTCACTCTGACATTTCTCCGAAATCTTGACTTTGAGTAATGGGACTGGGTGGCAATCAGGTCCAAACTGGAGTCCAAATATGAGAAGTCAGTGGCCTAAAGATGGTCTTTATTCTATGTGGTTGATTTAGTGTGTTTAGAGAGGGACACTGGAGGCGGTGCGAAAGGTCGATGAGCCAAGGTCGTCTCCTGAGTCTGCTGAGTGTGCTGACTGGATTCAGTTTATTCAGTCTGATTCTTCGGAGAATTTATGTCTGTTATCTAATCAGTTTTTGGAATTGATCAGTTCCGAGTAAGGAAAAAAAAGACTTGATGTTTAATCATTTGGGTAAAGTAACAACACAAACAATATGAGCCTCTGAAGCTGGTGCTGTGTACAGTTTTTGTTCGCTATGAATCAATGAGTACGTTCATTGAGAGGGTTTCTAATCACTTGATCGCACGTGTCTCTTGTCTCGTGAGGGGTTTGCTTGTGTTTTTTCGTCAGCAGAATCTTCTTGTGAACTTTCTCAGTGGTCACGTTTGCTGTGTGAATTGTGTGAACATGGTTCGGTCACTGATTGAACGCTGGTTATTTCGAAAAGGACCCTGTGGTGTCACACGGATCAAAAGGTCAAACAGCTACCCTGAAAATCAGTAAGACACAGAGAGATACAGACTCCTTTGGAGAATGATCATTTAGAATAAAACACTTGAGTTCATTTGTAAAAATCATCCAGATAATGAAATCCTAACGTGAAAATCAGTGCAATCATTCATTTTAAGGGGTCAGCTCTTCTTGTGGCTCAGATACTTTTTGGGTATTCACGAGTTTGGAGGTTTTTCACATAAATTCACTAGAATCTTAGATGTTTGACGTTTTGCATTTGTAAAAATCTCACTTAAAAAAGCCTACTTTAGTCACCATAACAAGAAGACATCGAGTGATTTGCAACAGATTAAGGAGAGGAACCAACTGTCTGGTGAAGCTCCTGGCAGGTAGAACATCTGAAGGCCTTTATCACAACAGCTGTTTGTCCATAAAGTGTCCAATCAACAGGTGTCCCCACAAGGAACCCGAAGGCATGGCGGGTGTGTGGGAATAGAAAGGTCACCACAGCATCATAAACCACTGGGGCTTCTCGTTGTCTGTAGTTTTGTTTGCAAGGGCAGCAGGGAATCCATCACGGATCACAGAGGCGGCGCCATTGTGTTGGTTTGAAAAAATATCTACAGATTTGTTGGTCCTGAAACGAAATCAGGGGGTTTGGACTGATTGCCTGCTGTTTGGGTGCTGAGCAGACAGGAAATCCTGATATTTAGTACGTTAATGTCTGATGTTGCAGTACTGGCGTGAAGAAAAGATGTTCAAAAAGATCCAAGCACCAACAAAAAAAATCAAAAAACAGATAACCACAAACCCCCGGTTTAGAGCCTGTTAGCGAAAGGTTAGCGTTCATAAAACCAGAGGGAGGCACAGTTTCTTGGAGCCTCTAAATGGCACTCTCTCGTGAACAACAACAGAATAAAACTTGGGCAGGAGAGTGGGGCCAAAGAGGGAAAACAAACTGCCCAGGTAGCTGACTGAGATGAAGGGAACACATCCTATTTTTTTTTCTCATGGGGTGACCTTCGTGTGAGGACACTCCTTTCTTATCACGCTAGCATTATGTCACCACGGAAACTAAACGTATCGGTTCTCAAAACCCACAGAGACCAATGTCTGCATAGCTGACAATCTGCCAGGGTGGGATCTGGGGCTTCGTTTCTGAGAAAGTCATGGCAATCGAGTCGCAGAGTGGTGTGGATGGTGGCTCAGCTTGCACATAGGTGATACGCATTGAATCCTGCGTCCCCTCCCCCCTTTTTAGCATGAACAGAAGTGCATGTTTCTCTGCCATACTTAGCATCTTCCTGCCATTTGGATGCGTCCACAGCTGCCTTTGCTGGTGCAGAACGTTTGGTCGACATTGTGGGTTTTGTTGTGGAGAAACCTTGCAAACGTAACTTTGCCGAGCCGAACGAGTTCTGTATGTGACAGAGAGGAGGGACGGAGGAGGCTGATTGACATTGGCCGACAGCCCCTTAGCCAATTAGGATGCAGAACACAATGCGCATTTATAAACTGTCAGTAAAGCATAAAAAAAACTGCAGTACAAAAAAATGTGCAAAACAGCGAAGCCATGAAAAGTGAACCATGATATAGCGGGGGGGGGGTTTGCTGTAGTGGTTAGTTTTTGTCACCTCACAGTGCGAAGGCCCTGGGATCTGTTGCCCCCTGTTGGATGAAGGATAGAAAGAGTACTCCAGGTGCTTTGAGATCGTTCTTACCTCACACTGAGGTGCTTCAGGCCCAATAGTTCTTCAGTCACGTACAACTGTGGTCACACGTGGCCTGTCGAACCAGGAGTTTTCATGCAGATGTAAAGTGGGACTCCTGTCGGCCTCGGACGTAATCTCCCTGACTACCGTGCGCCATCAGGACGACCTCGGAAGCTCGTGGTGACTTATGTGAGCAGTAAGTTGGAAAATACCCTCGTAAATCTGCTGAGACCTATCAACATCTGTCTCTGATTCCCCCCACCTTCACCCCCACCTCCGCTCCACCTCCGCCCCACCTCAACCTCCCTCATCGGCAAGCACTTCCAGCATCACACATGCACACAGGATGGTGTAGCATTGGGTGTAGGTTGAAAAGGCCCAACGTGTGTGAGAATATTGTGTTTTATCTGAAGTGCACCCAGTACATGAGCTCCACTTCATGTCCTTGAAGTTGCACCATTAATTGTGCTGGAAGAAGTGGTGTTACCAACGTTTTCCTGATGGTTCGGCTTCCTTTCCACAGCATTACATCCTCGCCTTCGGCGGCATCATCGCCGTGCCGCTGATCCTGGCCGAGCCGCTCTGCATCAAGGACAACAACGTGGCCAAAAGTCAGCTCATCTCCACCATCTTCTTTGTGTCCGGACTGTGCACGCTGCTGCAGACGGCTGTCGGGACCAGGTAACGTGACATTGACATGAAGTATGACACAGAAAAACCGGGCTCGGTCTTGGGTCCTCCATCCTCCCAGAGACAAAAACTCTTCCCTGCCGTGGTCCCTGTGACGCTTCCGCAGCCTTCGTGTTTTAACAGAGCCGAGCTGCCTTTCAAGCGGTTCATACGGAGGTAGAGCGTGAGTCAGCGTTGCTGCCCGTTGCTACGGCTCAATTTGTGCCGTCGTTTATTATCATAAAAGAGCCGAGAGCCCAAGTGGTCATTTGGCGCGGCGATTCCCACAAATCTCCTTTAAACCCGACACGTTAATCCTCGTGCAGGACGTTTTAAAAAAATGCGGGTTTACGTGGGAATCGCTGCAGGTGTGCAACACAATACAATGCGCGTCTGTCGGCGCCGCTGACAAAGTGAAGCGTTGCCAATAGCCGATGCTTTTGTTTGAGTTCTCCACCTACACGTTCTGGCAGGAGGCTCAAAGGGAAGCGAGCGGGATCCCAACAAACACTTTGACTTTGAATAATCAGTAAGATAATCCTTGTTTTCATTACACCTCTCACACGACGCACACACACGCACAAAGACACACACACACACACACTAAAAAAATGCCTGTAGGAATGTGGACGGAGCAACACCCCAGCAGAGAAATAGATCCAAGATTACGTACGTATTTATTTACTTTTTTTCTCATTCACATTTAAATCCCTGCTTATTGAATCAGTTGAGGGAAATTAAAGAAATCAACGAGGAGCTAAAAAAAATGCCCCAAAAAATACTTTGAAAAGAAATAGAAAAGAAAAGAAATATATATATATATATATATATATATATATGTATATATG
>JAUESF010031138.1:0-20089 GCA_032274765.1 Malacoctenus tetranemus | reverse complement strand
AATTTTAGCAACATTTCTACTCAGTATTAGGTCCTTTTCCCTTCCATTCCAGTAGTACCTCAATGAGGGTTCGAGATTTCACAGGGAAATGACTTGCCAGTAGCTTGAAGTTTTATGTGACATAATTGCAACTAGCAACAGCAGAGATTGAAGCAATGGTGTATCTGAGTGATCATGAGGCGTGGCCACTTTGCCGGTCTCATTGTGCTGAAGTTAAGTTCCTCACCAGGTTAGAATGGCCTCAGATACCACTAGTTTACCTCTATGATCTCAGTTGTCCATGAAATGAATAGTCGCTAAAAAGAAATAACTGTTTAACAAACGTTGCAAAATCAACATTTCATTCATTCACTCCTGATAGTTCACCATCATTGTCCAACATTTATGATTTGTCAGGTAAGTAGATTGTATTGCTGTAAAACATCCAACAATAAACAGAAATGAGCATCTTCCATTAGGAGCTTGCTCATATTGTATTTCATTTGTATAATTCTACTCTGCAGAATTTCTTAACACAAACTCATTTATGTCGGTTTGTATTCAGATCCGTTTCCATCATTTCAGTAAGATGAAATTGCTTTTTTGTTAGCAAGCTAAAGGCATCAAATGAATTGCTTTCTGTGTAGTCAGCTGCCCTTTTGTTGCTGCTAATTGACACTCATGGCTGACTGACTCCACCTCACCACCCACACGCTTTGTGGTCATTAGTACAAGACACATAGAGAGAACAAAAATAGTAGCATAAGGCTTTACTGTCATTATGAAAAGTACACTTTCAGTGACGTTAATTGATGACAGCAAGGAGCGGACAAAGGCGCGTGGGCTAATTAGATCACTAATTAATGACATTCATGTTATAACTTTACAGGAGTGGAAGGCAACTGTTTCACCTTTAGTCAAACTTCAGACTCAACTTATAAATATGAATTTGAAAAACACTCGTTCTGATAAAACTCATAAGTCATAAGAAGTCATAAGTTGCTTCCTGCTTTCATCTTGATTGTATCATTGAACCCGCCTCCTGGGGCGATTGGCTGGTCCAGAAGATCGCTGATTGACCCGGTCAATTTTACACCAGCAGAAATCATTTTGAATGCATGCAGTCTGAGGTAAACCTAGACAGTTTTGTAAATTACGTCTCTGGTTCCCTCCCACGGTGCAAATACATGCATAGAAGGTCAATTGGTAACTCTAAATTGTCCATCTGTGTGAATTGTATGTCCCTCTGTGATGGACTGATGAGAGAGAGCCTTACTTAAACAGCAGTGTAACAGGATTGTTGGATGGATTGACATGTGTTCTCCCATATTATAGCGCAACACCTTCTCCCACACCGTGGAGGTGTGCACAGACTTCTGACTCATTCTTATGCAGTACCCGCTGTAAGGCCAACCCGCTTTACAAGTTTTTTCGTGAAGCCACAGTTAAAAAGACACCTGACCTCAGAAAGACCCTTTTTTGTAAAGTCACAGTTATGAAAGATGATTAGCTGTTACAGTGCAAGTGGAATGATCCAAGTTATTTTTATCAAGCAAAACATTGCAGTCTTGTTCCAGCGCTGATGCAGTTTTTAAATCACTGACGCTGATTATCAGTTATTACACAGCGAGCTGATAGACATCACAATATGTACAGGCTTTAGAAAGAAACCAGTGCTTAGAACATGTTATGAGTCAAGCTTATGCAAGCAGACAGTGTTTAAAAATATCAGAGAGAAAAATCTACTTTAATGGACAGAACATGCATTTGTCTTTCTGTGTATATAGTCGTTTGTTCAATCTGTGGATGTAAGCATTGGTTTATTTGCACATGTCTTTGTATAAATGTGTCCACCTGTGAATGACTCTGCATGTCACCCCCTGTGTGATCTGTGTATGTCCGTTATAGACAGTTGTGTCTGTTTTTGACCGTCTGTATCCACTTTTATAAAAACCCCCTTTGATAGATGAACAACCTGTCCAGAGTGTATCCTGACTTTGTACCAATGTAACACTCAACAACTTTGAGTTGGATGAAGTGGTCTCAAAGATGGATGGGTGGATGGATGGATACGTCTGTTCTGTGACATGTGAGAGGACTTCTGCAGTCATGTGTTGGTCTAAGATGATTTTGTGTGTTTGGTGTCTTTGTCCTTGGTACCAATCAAGTGCCAATGTAATAGCAGCCAGATGTTGGGGAAATCACAAACTTGACCTTCTCTCTGCAGGGACACTTGTCCACTCATAGCTATATTTCATAGAATAAATCTGAGGACAGGGACATATTGAACTATTTGCCCCAACCCTGGGTTTTTTATTTTCAGTTTCCAAAAATGGAGGACATCTTTGAAAGACTGAAGCAGGAAAAGAAAGATCGACATGTAAACATATTTGCTTTCTGGTGTGTGGGAGGATCTGTGTCACCTTGGTGCATATGTGCGCATGTAACTTCATAGAAAGTTTGTATGTATCCTTGGTGTTCGAGAGTAGAGGTTTGAAAGAGCTTTTTCTGACTCATTTTGACAACATATCGAGGCAGAGAGACTTGGCTGCTTTATTCATAACCTTGTGGACATCTGAAGACAAAGGTCAGAACATTATGTACAAGTACATTTCTGAGCAATTTGTTTTTTGGAATGCAAAATTGAACTTCAGTGGTAGATTTGGATACCCCCACAAAGGTTGTGTTAAATAAAAGATGAAAGAAATTTTTCAGACATTTAGGCAACTAAATGACATCTGGTAACTCATAATCTGATAACAAATCAGTTTGAAAGAGACAACCCCAGCTATCAGAGAGTGATCTCAGGAAGCAAGTTGGAAAATTTTGGAACTGCTTGCTTCTTCTGGACAGCACTCTCATCAGTTTTGGTCATTTTACATTACAACTGAGTGTCACCATGATGTGTTGACCTAAAAGTCACAGGACATCATTAGTAATTACAACACAACTCAACAACGGAGCATGTAAATGCGATGGCAATCAGCTGCTTGGTCTACCAAACTGTTGGCTTTGCCAAGTGTCGGACTGTTTGCACAGTAAAACATGAACCTCTTTCTGCTCTGTTTACTCTCTGCCTCTCTCCTTCTGTCTTCTATCCGTCTCTGATGTCATCATCCCTCCCTCCCTCCCCGCAGCACTGTTGTTCAGCTCGGCCTGTAGTCGGCTCTCTTTAACTCCCTCTGCATGAGGTCGATGGTTCCCGGCAGCGCCACTGATGTCTGATGATGCTGTTTCTCAGTCGAGCAGGCAGTGCGACTATCTGCCAGTCTTCTTCCATTTGATCATCTGGTGACAAGCAATGATTGAATGCATGTGTCCAATCTTGGTTCAGTGATGTACTCGTGTGAGATCTTTAAATACAGTCTTCTTCTGTTCATCTTAATTTACGACTCAATTTTTTTGTGTTAAAAACACAGTTTAAAAAATGCAAGGAAAACACAAAGGCCTTTACATGATACAGACATGATCATAGGAATATGATTGCCAGCATTTGCAGTTTACTGAAAATGAGTAATCAATTCCATGCACTGGCTTTTTCTTTCAGCTAGTCCTAGAGTTAATAAATGCAATAAAGCCAATAACAAATTACTTCTATTTCCTGGATTAGTTTCATTATAATGGCAAAACAATAGGTCCCAAAGCTGTGTTACAGTAGCGTTGCTGTGACACATCAGCTGAGCTGCCAACACTTTGCGTTTCAGTATAATGGCTGATTTACTCATTAGGTAATGCTGAAGTTATTCAAATTAATCAGGAGGAAGATGTTCTATTTTGTGAATTTTAGTGCTTCTCAAAAGACAATAATTTATGAGCAAACCTGAACCCTCTAAAGGAAGAAAGCAGAAACCAAACAGCTCAGACAAACAACTAGCATGTGGACATCTCTTTGACAGAAAGGCTTAAGGGAACCACCACTTATGAATGCTAATGCTAATCATCTCATCTCATCTCATTGTCTGTACCGCTTATTATTCCGGCTTCAGGTCGTGGGAGGTGCTGGAGCCAATAATGCTAATCAAAGCTACTGCAAATAATGCTACTTATATAATGTGTGTTTCTTTGTTTTTGTAATTAATGAATTGAGGAGGGGAAACCCACAACTGCCAACATGTTGCTCGAGTTTGCTCAGTTTATTCGGAGACAGGAGAGGCTGTGAATTATCTGCACAGTCATGCACACACACCCCTCCAGTCTCCTCTGTCACAAAAGTGTGACCGATGAAACCGTTTTTTTTTTTTATCTCCAGCACCTCCTCATGTCCTTCCTCCCCTCCTCTCCTTCTTTTTCATCGTCCTCTGCTTGTTACCTACAGATTTTCATGTTTGGCTTTGCTTCCCTTTTCCTCCTCCCATCTAGGCCACGGCATGTCAAGCCCCTTGTTCTTCTCACAACCTTCGACTCCTTTGCCAAAGTGTCCTTGAGCAAGACTCTGAGCCTCGAGTAGTAGCGGTCGTCCTCCCTGCACCCTCCCCTTCCGTCTCATCCATCCTCCCTATTAGCTTGCATGCGCTGAATGCAGAAAATGCACTTGGAGTGCAGATCATGTCCCAGCCAAGGTTGTCAGATCGGATTCCAATTCTGTCTGACTTGTACCTGACAAAACTCTATTTTCTTGCCTCTCCTCCTCCCTCACGTCTTTGGCCTCCTATCTCATCTTTGCCCTCCATCTCTCTGCTTCTTTACCCAGGACCACCATGATGAGACTAGGAAGGAAAGCCAGAGGATCCATCAATGACAATATATCCTATTTGTGCTTAATGTCCTTTAATTGCTCCATTCCTCAAAGTCTGGATGTTGATTTTAGTAGATAACCGTAGATGTGACACAGATTTTAAGAGGTGGCTTCAGGTATAGAAACTTAAATAGCACAAAACTTTAATACTAAGCTGAATGGTTGGTGACGGGAATGAAAAAGTTCTATCACATTGTCATTGAGGTAGTATTTGCTGGAAAACCACAATATTACTGTGAGTCGCTTCTCCATCAACAATTTTATACTCTATGCTACTCTGGAAAATTGTCTCATTTGTGTATTCTAAAAACATTGCAGTTTTTTGCGGTTTTGGCTTTTTCTGAACTTAAATTATCATTATCAATAACTTTTGTTTGATACTCCATTGTGCTGTTTGTGGCACCTAAAAATTAACACTTTATAGCAGGAGAACTAACTAAAATTCACTTAATGTTTGGATTGACCCTTACAATAATTGTCACTGCTAATTAAATATGATTCAGTTACACCACAAAAAACAGGAACAAAACTACATTTTCTTTTATGTTAAATCCTAATTTGGTGTGACTGAAGTAAGCAGGGACCATAGAGACATGGAGAGAGGCTGTGCAGTCCTCACTCTGATGTTCCCCCCTTGTCATATCACCCCCCCTACCTCTGATCTTTGTCTCCAGCTGTTGCCATAGTGACATACGAGTCCCAGGAGGCAGTGCCAGTTAGAGTAAATTGACTCTCCCAATACACATACACACACTTACACAGACATACTCTCACAGTAATACAAATATGTGGCACCTTCAGTGAAAAAGCATCAGTTTGTTTTTTTGGTTTTTTCAGGAAGGTCAAACACTTCTGACCGAGAGTCACCGTCTCCTCCACAAAGTGCCTGTTGTCGCTGCAGTTTTGCTGCGTTACACAGCTCTGGACTCATTTGTCATATGAACTGGCAACTCTTTTTCTGATGCTGTGTGATTGTTTTCAGCACAGACTATTGATTGAAGGAATGCGTTAACATTTTTGGAAAAGAAGCTGCTTCATGTTCTTATGTGTTTAATATTTGTGAAGGCAGCAGCCAATTAGCTCAGTTGAGTAAAATATCTCCCAGTTCAGTATTTGTCTTCCTGATTCTTTGGGGATCGGAGAAGTCAATAACATTTCCATCTAATGATGGAAACACCTCTGCATCTTTCAATTTAACACTGCGAGGCACGGACAGAAAATGTATCGCCCCTTTGCAGCAGCAAGATCAGGAAATCACTATCTTTTAATCTGTAAGTGTGAGCTGAGGTGGCATGTTTATGTGTAATGAGCACAAAATCAACATCTGTGCGTGTAAACGAAGCTGAGAGAGCAGATTTAGTTGCCCCTGGTTAATGCTGCCTTTGTAAGCTTGCATTTATTGTTTGTAAGAGTCTCTGCACATAAACTGCATCAATTAACAAACAAAGACAACAGTGGCGCAGTGGGACTGACCCAGAATCACTGTAAACAGCACAACAATAGGCGTGAGTTAAGTTTGAAATGTCAGAATTTTTTTCATCTTGTTGGAGACAGAATCGATTCATTCTAATACTGACACGGTTGTGTCATCTCAGGTCACGTCAGGTGACCTCCGCTCTGGATTGAGTTCAGATGCACCACCAGTTCAGGGATCTGAACTCTGGACTGAGCTATTCGCAGTAAAAAAATTGTTTTGTCTTGTTTTTTGCTTTTTTTGGGGGGGGGGGGTTGTGTTAAAAAAAAAAATCTAGATGGAAAAAAAACATATTTTTGAAATGCTCGATTTTATTCGACTTTTGTCCTCTATGTGCTGAAATCTTGATTAGAAATGAAAAATAATTTAAAAGAAGCAAATTATCGACAGCAACTGCTTGTGTGCTTTACATTGGCACAGTTATAAATCACAAGGGCTGGTATTTGGCCAGAGGGCAGCATGGCGGTGTCGTTTTGGGCTTTCTGTCTCTTCTGTGTATTTAACAAGTTCGTCCTGTGCATGGGCTTTTCTCCAGATACTCTGGCTTTCCTCTAAAAGCCAAAGCTATGCTTGGGTGTACGTGTGTCTGTGTGGTGGCTGCATGATGGACTGTCGACCTGCCCAGGCTCACGCCCACAGTCACTGGGATTGGCTCCAGTCCCCCCTCATTCTTGCCCCCAGGACGGATTAAGTAAGTACAGAAGATAGATAGGAGCTTTACTCTGTGGTCGTATTACTTATTTACCATGTGAGTCACTGTGTGCCTGTGTAAAACCCTTCTGAGGGCGGATGATAGATTCTTTGGATGTTCCTGGCAGAGGGTGACTCTCGTGTTTCACAGCATGAAGAGCACAAAGTTGGCTGAGGAAGTTTGATGTCAGCGTGAAGCTACATTTTGTAGTAACTCATAGTTCATTTGGAGTCATATTAGACACACTAAAGCAGACAAACAATCAACTCAGCTCTTCAAACAAACATTTCAGGTTTGCAACATTTCCAGAAAAGTCCCAGGAATGTGAAACTTTCCAAAAAAACATCTGAAACATTCTTTCATTGAAATCAGTATTTGCACAGTGGCGGGAAAAAAACCAAGCGGCCATTTTTCAGGGGACAACCTGTTTATGTTGCTCATGTCAACACGAGGAACAGGATGTCCCTAGAAAGCCATGTTCGGATTGATTGCGGAAACGTTGCAACTCGGTGGAGCTCGCTCCTCAATAATATAAATAGATCTTTGGCTGCTCGGGGACGACGAGGTTCCAAAACAAACTGACGGCAAAAGAGCTTTGATTTACCATTGCAGGTAACGTGTCTGTAAACAGCCACATATTTGCTCTTCAAGCAGACACAAAGGGACGACTTCCTACTCAAGTGTTAACATGACTGTAATGTTTACTTTCTCTGGAGCTTTCCACTTGTTTCATGTCAGACTCGGATGCAAGTTGTAGGCCGTACTTCAAATTATATTTAGAGCCAGTCAGTACTATTGACTTTGAGACACAGGGGACAGAAATACACTAACAGTGACTCAGATTTTAGTGTGGATACAAGTACCTAAAGAGTGACCAAATAAAACCATGTTTCAGATTTACACTGGCCCAGAATAGTCAGATTACTTATCTTGTATTAGAGAGAAAGACAAACCTTAGAAAAAGACAAACTTTTAATGTGCAGAGACAAGCTGGTAGCGTTTGCCAATTTTGAAACAGAAATGTAATTACTTATCTGGGTGAGTGAAGTCCACAGTGAGGGGCCATATCTATATCCTGCACCATCATCTTTGAGAACCCCATGCAGAATTTCAGCAGGTCTGCAGGTCACACTGTCTATGATAATGATTCCACTCCAACATGTATTCATGCATATGGATTTCATGTACTGAGAAAAATGCACTCACGCACTGGCACCCACAATCCAGCAAACACTGTAGAGCAGGTTCAGTGTGTGCTGACATTTGAAGGTGAATTTGATATGCGATTGCTGTTTTTACAACTTAAAGTCAGTGCAATTATTCAGCTTGAAAATTACGGTGGATGTAGAGTTATTGATATTCAAAAACTACAAAGAAAGTAGAAGTTTATTTTTCCTTATTCATGGAGAATTTTTAATCTGCTCCAACACTAGCTTCCCTCTTATTTAACCTTGAGTGATCTTGAGATTCAGATTCTCATAGAAACAAAGACTGTGTCAAAAGTCAAAAACATGCAACTGTCAAGGCAGAAATGGACATGCGTTATCTGACTGCAAACTGAACACAAAACTCTGGGTGTAAAGAAGACCAAAGTCTCAAGGTCTTGTGAAGTCCCTATTACGTGATCAAACCTGAATCATAATGCCTTTTGCTCATCCTCTATCTTAAGCCCTATCCCTTTAAAATCTTTGCCTGATCAACACAGCTTAATCCTCAAGCACATGTGAAACATTATGTGGGTCTACATTTCGGTTCCACAAATTTGTGTACAAACAGGGCTGTGAGATGATAGCAACAGCTCAGGGCAATGCAGTGTAATCAAATATGTATGGGTGCTTGAATTCCAAATAGATTATTTTAATACGTTCATGTGGTGCAGACTCATTTCTCAAGCAAATTGCATGATACTAATGATAGTGTCCTTGTTGTCTTTGTGCATCCTTTTTCAAAGTTGCATATGTCGTTTTACCACTATAACATATTAGGATGTCATCGGTTTAAAACCCATAGTGTTTAAATTGAGGTTTTGAACAGGAATGAATGCCTCCCTAAGCAAAATCATTTCACAAATGGATTCAATTGACTGCAAAATTTCACAGCAATGCTGCATTTATGCTGTGCAGGAAATTAAGTGTGCCATTGCTGGATATAGTACGCCTTCAGTTTTGCAGGAGTAAACATGCTGATGAGTTGCAAGTCACCAGGATCGCTCTACTGCCATCAACAAATCAAAATGTTGATGTCGCATTCAGTGCGTTTACCTACACAACGGAAACCCCCCCCAAAATTGTAGGTGACATGACAAAAACACAAATTAACTCCACTTATCAAAGGTCTCTTTAGTGTTGCTTTGTTGAGTGTTAAAGGCTAGATCTAAGGAGTAAAAGAAGTCGCGACCTCCGAGTCCGAGGCCCTGAGCCACAGCTTCATACTTCTCCCATCTTAATACCCAAGCTCACACTTGCTTGTGCTCCAGTGGCCAGCAGAAGGTTAAAACTCCAGCAGTCTTTCCATGAAGACATCTTCTGACCATGGAGATTTTAAGGGCAGCTGAATTTGTGTCTGTCAAAGTTGTCTGGCAGCTTAAAAGGTGATTGCAAGAGTTCACATAATGCTGTAGCACTGGTGCTGCAGTGTAAATAAATTCATATTCAATGCCATGAGTGGCTTGTACTCCCTCCCAGCTAGTGTGGCTTAGTAGCAGCTTAACACACATGAGCAGAACATAATGCCATAATCATATGGCTTCAGGACACTAAATGGACTTTACTTATCTCATGTGTTTTAATGCTCCAGCAGTTTCAACATGCTTTTACATGATTTATCCATTTGCACACACAATCTTTCACACACCAGTGACGACTGCTGCCATATAAGCTGCTCGCACACCATTAGTGAAAAGCCACATGGCAGTTAGCGCTCTCTCTTTATAGCAAGGTCACGGGTTCATGAAGTTTGCATGTTTTTCCTGTATCTGGGTTTTCAATCGAAAAGCACTGATTTGAAGTTTTATAAATTCTTGGAAAATGGCCATTTAGCCAGTACATACTTTTTACTTCCGTTTGCTCCTTCTGTCTTCTTCCTCACGATTTCACAATATTTCTTACAATTCAGTAACTTTTCTGGCCATCCTCTCCCCTCCAGAGTCACCAGGACGAACACTGTCCAGACTATCTTGTTTAGCTAATGGAGTCGTCAGTGTGTAGTGGGACTCGTTCGTCTGTCTTGTTAGCGAGGAGCAGCGGATGATTTCTCTGTTTACAGAGAGCGCTGAAGCTGCATTCAGATCGGCTTGTTAGTCGCACAGTCAGAGGTTCTCCTGTTTCCTGGTTGTGCACAAAAACCCCTCAGAAGTGAGTCTCTCAAGCTCCAAGCAAAGTGAATAAATCACAGTTACAACTCGTTTTTCCATGTTCAGGTTGCTCAGGTTTGATTGACAAATGATGGCATCCTGAGGTTTGAATATCCAGAAAGAAACCTGCTCGACGAATACCAAGCTGCAGTTGGAGTGAACAGATTTTACTGCTCAGCTGCAAATTCTGATTACAAAGCTAGTGCTGAAATTAAGACACTTCAGTTATTCTGAGGGCATGAATTTTTAATAGGCTGAGGGCCAAAGACATTTAATGCAGATTAATGCAGCTCTGTTGAGGCTGTGAGCGAGTGAGCATGAACACAGTGAAGAAAAATATCAAAGACCAGTAACACAGGCTTGCATTCAGGTGTCATTTCCTATGAAAGCCACATGTGGCTACGGTGGAAAACGTGGTGGACATGACACACAGTAGGACAACAACAAACTGCAGAGAAACACAACCAGCTGGAACCACAGACAATAAGACTCAATGACAAACCCCCCAAAGAAAGACAAGAAAAAGTGATGGTGAAACAGCAAACCGAAGTCTGAGGTCAGTTTTTCGACACGACAGCCTCTGACATTTTGTTTCCTCACTTGCCACCGCTCAAAAGATTTGGTATGCAAACTTCAATGCAACTCATTGTTTATGACAGTGAGATGATTGAAACACTATGAAAGAATAGATAAATGAAGTTTTACACAAATATGCTGGTCGTTACAGTGCCCCCCCTCAAACTTCTGCATTACAAATGTCATATTACAGACTCGATTTATGAACATGTTCTAATTTTTGACCCACTGCTCAACCGCTGATGTCACAAAGGTTTAAAGTGAACTCCAATGCTGGTTAACACACTTTCATCAACATACATGTTCTCAATTGAAGAATTTGTGTCAGTGTAGCTCAATGCTTGCTTTTATTATCCTGCAACATCAAGAACAGCAAGACGTACTGAATGAAAACTCTAAAAATCAAAATAACAAAAAAAGCCACAATAAGGCAGACATTCTCAGACTGTTGGTCAATGTGTGTGCGCATGTGTTTGTGCCTCCGGGGGAGGCCACACAGATTTGATTGGATATATTGTTGGAGGGTTTTTTTTTTGTTGTTGTTATCAAGGATGAGAGCACATTGTGAAAGGAGATTGCATTCTCTTTGTGTTGGCTGAAGATGACAAATAAAGGGGCGACATGTGGACTGCAGAGTGGTGCAGGAAAAAAGTGAAGCAGGTTCTCACAATTTAGATGAGATTTCTTTTCTCTCGTCACCTTTAACCTTGCAGATATCATTTTGATGACTTAATGAGTGTCATAAGGTGAACACAGGGGAGGTGCAGGCAAATTATTATGGTTGTATGATCGTGAACACACAAAAGGTAAATGAAATTTAAAAAAGAATATGGAAATAAAAGAACGAAACTGCAAATGTCATTATGAGCAATTCTGTCCTGGAACAATAGGCGCTGCAAAACTTGGGCACTTATGTTCTCTTTCAATTACCTGCAATGTTGTGCAAGTATGTAACCGAGTTACAGTTACAAAAAAAACTGGAGAGCTGTAGAGTTGCTGTCTCATTGGGCCAGCCGTTGTATAAAGAATGAACATTCATGAGGTACTTTTCTACCAATAAAAACAGAACTGTTCCTATTGAAAACAAAAGAACAATAACCTCCTGCACTGAAAAAAATGCCTTTGGAATACTTAATGATCACAGTCCTGCCAGCAATGTCTGAGGGAACAGCAAGTGGTGGCGGTGTGTGTGTGATGGGGGGCGGGGATGCAGAATGGTGCATTGATCTCAAGGCTTAGGTAGGAAGAAATCAAGGTCTGAGCAAGATACACAAAAAACAACAAGTTCTCTGCAGGTAATCATTGGAGACCGAATAAACAAAAAAGAAATCGCCAAAGGGGCTCACCTTTAAAAGGAACTGCTAAAGCAACAATTGTGTGGCCAATCTTAGCATGGAGGTTCTCGTCAGACATTGGGAGGAGGGCGGCGCCGTATTACGACAGGATGTGACGTCCGAGCATAGTTTTGAACGTGTCGCTAAGGCCGACGGCAGCGTCAATACAATTAAAGATTCCCGTAATATTACTGAAAATCCCGTTAAATGTGTTTAAACCGGAGACAGTGTCCACCTCTCAGTTATTAGATACCAGGAGGGAATGTTTACAATTGGTCGGAGGAGGAAGTATGACCCGTATGACCCTGGCCCCATCGGTGTGGCGCCCCTGTGGGAACTGCAGGACTCAAGGGCAACGGCACTGACGAGCAGGCAAGCTGAACTCGGTAAAGACACGTCGCACGGTCCGCCGCTCTGCCGCCGATCATGCATGACAATTACACACTTCTTTGTTCACACATTTAACCGTTGTTAGCCACCTTTAAGGTGGCTGCGCCAGTCCTACCTGTGTAGATGAATTCCGTGAAGTCACCCCTAAAGTCGGCTACCTCACCGGCTCAGCTGCTCCTCATCGGCCACATCATCCGGAGTAGCCGGTGCCGTGGCTGTCCTCAGCTAATGCCGCTTCTCACGCATTGTCTTTCCGCTGGTTATGGGGCTGCTTCTCTGGCATGTGCATGATTTGTAAGCAGGAATCCGCAATTCTTTTGTTGCTTCTCAATACCAATAGCTTTTCAAAGGATGCCCACTTCGCAAGTCGTGAAGCTCGGGAGATCCGTCAGTATGTGCACTGGAACGCTCCCCTCTGCTGGTTTGCTTATTGCCGATGCGTTCCAGCTGTTCACAATGGCCCAATAAAAGCATTTAAAAAACTACGTAAAAGCACAACTTTTAGAGCCAATGATTGAAAAGAAAATGATATCATTTGCGCCTTTGGAGGTTACAATGGATTTTTTTTTTGCTTTTTGACTGAATCATATATTTCTTATTTATCTGATGAATGGTTGTGTGCAGCAAAGACCTCTGTCTTTATGTGAGTGCACACTGAGGACATGAGGTTGAAATATAGATTGATCTTCAGCTTTCTTGTATTTCTTATCTCCACTGTGAATGTCGGGAAAGAAAAGCCAAAGAACGAGGAGAAAATCATTGAATGTTAATCCAGCTTGGTAGTACAGGCCTCTGGTGACCTTTGTTGATGTTACCCCAGGTGCTTTCTAAGGCGTCTCTGGTGGTCTCTGCACTGTCTTTTGCAAATCACTTGCACACTGTAGCCCAGCCCTTTGACTCCAATTCCCTTTCTCTGCGTTTCACCAAATTCAGTTAAGATTGTGTTTGGCAATTGTATGTTTGTTTCTTCAAAATAATTGAAAAATGTGGGGAAAAAATGTCATTTTGTTCAAGATTGTCTCCTGCTTTTTCTTCTCACCACTTGGTCCCCCCCCTCCTCTTCCTCTTCTTCCCTTTCATCCTCTTCCTCTCTCCTGCTGTCTTCCTCTCCACCCACTCACTCTGAAGACCTCTGATGAGCATCGACCTCACAGACAAGAGAGCGAGAGAAGTTGTGTTGAATGTCTTTTCATGTGTGTTTATGTGCCTGTGCCTGTTTATGCAAATTTGTGTGTGCATGTTTGCGTGCGTGTTTGCGTGCGTGTGCATGCGTTTCCCTGCCTGCTTGTTGCTTTGGAGGGTTTGTGTGTTTAATTGCAGCCGTATTTTCATGGTGTTTTGTCTCAAGGGACTCATGCTGCTTCCCCTGGAAACCATCCACGTAACAGCAACAACAACAACAAAAGCACGAGCTGAAGCCTCCGCTTTGCTCTTCTCTGCACAAAGGCCCATTTCTGCAAGACACAAAGTGTTTGTAATAAAGCTGCTGTGTTGTCACACATACAATGTCGGTGTCTGAGATCCTAATCAGTCCAACGTTGTAGTACTCACACCTGCCAGAACACCAACAGCCAGCAGTGCAAGCACATGTCATTGTTGAGAGGGCCTTCATCGGAGACAGATGCAACCAAACACTTTTGTTCTCGTGATTAAATAATACTTCCGGGTGCTCACAGTTCTAAGTATATTTTTCAATTGCTGTTAAAAAACACACACGAACTCATATCATGTGGAAATTGGTAACAAAATTGACGATTGAAATTCTGAATTTACAGTGTGTAACTTAACTCTTGGTTGAGTACAATTTAAACTATGCCTGTCATCAATTACAAATTGTGTGTAACTCGCTGGTGTTGGTCCCCAGAGATTTCTCGGAAGTGTGCACCGAACATGAAAATCCTTCTAAGAAATGTTGACAAGACAGCCGCTGGCAGATTCAAGCTATTTTTATTCTCCATTATGACATTTGTCTCTACGGCCACGGTGTCAAAGGGGAGCCACATACACCAGAGAGACAGATGTCAACACGTAGCCTGCGCTCACACTGAAATGTTGAGTGTTGGCAATATTTACATGCTGTATTTGACAGCTCATGATAGCATTATCCCAGAGTTTGAGTCTTCACATGGAGGTCTGTTCCTTATCTGTGGTCTGCCTTTGAACATCTTCATCATCATACAAACATCAACAGACAGTCACAACAGCTTTAACATGTGAAAATCTTCAAACGTGCCTTTGGGTGCTTTGCCAATTAAAGAAAGCACTTTTTGTTCTTCATTTTAGCCCATCTGGCAAACTGTGTATGGCTCCTCTTTTTTATCATCACTCCAGGACATGGGGGGTGGGGGTGGGGTGGGGTGGGGCGCGGTTGCTCGAACCAATAGCATGGGACTAATGTTCAGTCGCAAATGTGGAAGTTGTAAGACAACTAATATGTTTTGAAATACTGCAAAGTGGAGACAACGTACAAATGTCATTTGGTTTAAATTGTAACACTGAAGACACAACAACAGAAAACAAAACACAAAGCAACAATTTTTTACTCGTCTCTCTTCTAAATAAACCAGTATAACTAAAAACAAATTTTGCAATACATAGTTAACAGCAATAGCTTCCTAGTTAGGTAGCTAGCTAACTGTATAAAGCATAAATGTGCAAGCGGGATGCAGAGGGTCAGTCTATACCTGACTTGTTGTCCCCCTCACTCGAACTTCACCAAACATGTCACCTTTTCATCAAATAATAGAGAGATATGAGGGAGCATAACTATAATTCAGAAATACTTTTTGACCTTTTTCAAGAGTTGGCAGGGTGATTGAAGCATGTTTTTCCTTTTTTTGGGGGGGGGGGGGGGGGTCTATGATGGGTCAGATAAACAAGATTAAAGCAGGCGTGGGTTCAGTTTGAAGGTTGGAGAAAGTGAGCTTCTCGCTAGGGAGGCTGTCGTTTTTTCAAGCACAAGCTGAATGTTTGCCCATACTTCAAGGCTCTTCACTTTTTATTTTATCCCCAATAGAAAGAGATCTGCTGTTTTCTCCAGCAGCTTATTTGTTTTTCTTTGGATTTTGCTTTGTTTAAAGTTTGTTCTCCGCATCTATGAAATCCCAGTTTGCAGTGATTTAAAACGAATCAAGCTTTTGTCCTGGTTCTGTGTTAATTTCTTCTTCAGGTTTTGTGTGAGCAATCCCCCCTCTAATTTGTGTCTCATTTGTCTCTCTGCTCCATCCGACTGAATATCAGTCAGTCTCTGTTCCATGTCATGTTTCCCATGTCAGTTACAATCAGCCTGCTCCCCCCCCCCAATTCAGTCTGTGTTTTTTGCTCAGTGAAGGATCTTTAAGATTTATGACTATTCTTCCCTATTGTCTATCATTTGTAGTTCTCCTTTTACGACATAGTACACAGCTTGTGAAACTGTTTTTCTACCCTTGAGAGTCATATCGATTTGAGTCGGGCTTGAATAGGAGTGTTGACTGCATTTAGGGAAAAATAAGTATGAATCATAAACCATGAACCCACTCATTTCCTGATGTAAGATCTCTTGCAAAATTTGAAATATTACCTGATCCTGAAACTTGACATTTTAGAGATATGTGAGGAAAAATGTTAGATAAGACTTTCAACCTTGGTTCAGCAGGAGAAAAGCACCATGAAATACCATCATTGATGGCACTGATGCCTTTTCTTTTTGTTCTTTCTTTCTGCACTTCAGTGTCCTGGTCTGAACGGCAAAAGCCTGAGGTAATCCTTTTGTTGGTGCAGCGGAAACAGATACAGCTATTGCTGATTCGATAATCACAACATTTTTCAGAAGAATTTGCATTCTTTTTTTTGAGTAAATCAGATGAGCTCAGAGGGCTTTCAGAGCTCTCCCACCGAGAAAATTAGATCTGCATTTCAGATGCAAGCGGATTGTAATTACAATAATAAACCTGAAGTTTCAGTATAAATTGTGTTGTTTTGCTCCATCATATTAACTTGAAGGCTCGACTTCCATGTTAATGCTGCCCATGTTGGTGGGAAAAAAAAGCCAACCGAACACCCAGCCTTCATCGCTATGACGTTTTTTGTCGTGAGAGCAGTGAGAAAACTCCTAAATCATCTTTGTGAGGACACTCCAGTGTGGTTGCAGTGACTCATAAGGAGCACTGATTGTACCCTGCTGCCTGAAGCACTCTGAGCACTGTGAGGGGTTTGTTGTGGCTTTGTTGCAGAGTATTGTCACCGAATGTGCCTGAAGAAGAGCCTTTTGTGGCCAGAACTGTTTAGAACACGTCAAGTACTCTGTCGCTCTCTCTCATCACTTACTCATGTCACCTATTCATTCACACAGACTGTTGGCCTCTTTCCTTGCATTGACAGTTTTTTCTTTGCTGCCTCTCACTTAACTTGAAATGATTGTGTGTGTGCGTGTGTGTGTGAGTAAGATTGTCTCTCTTTCCATGTTTGCCTTGTGATGGACTGGTGCATGCGATCTGAACTGTACTGTACGGACTCGTACCGTACCCACCCACTTGTTTCCCTCCTGTGCTCCTCCACGATTGGTTTAAAGTGACAGTTGACAGTTTTTCTGAAAAAAAAATGCAACAAAATAAAAATGAGGAGAGGGATAAATATTCAGTAAGACATACATGTGTGAGGGCTACAACGAACCACTAACGCAGTGTTGTCAAACCCATTTTCGAAGAAATGGCCAATTGTTTGTATTTTTTATGGTCAAAGAATCACTTTGCGAGGCGGGGCAGATCTGGCAGACCGATCCGTATGCAGGAAGACAGATGCATTTCACAAAGCAGATGCTGACATGTGATTATTTTTTCTTGTTTGTATCTATTGCTGCACCCCCTCTGAAGTGGTCTCTGACCTCTGAGGTGATGTGTCCAGACACGTTGAAACACTGCTCAATAGGCAATACCTGTTTGATCAAGATGTAGAGAGGAAACAAAATGTCTCTTCAACTCATCTTCTGCACCCTCCCCCCATCATTCTTAACAGCATCACATGGCCTGCAACCCCTCGAACAGAAACAGTTGGCAGTGTCTGTTTTCAGCAGTGCTATGAATCTTTGAGGATCTGATGCTGTTTGTGTTTTAATAACCCTGCTTGTCACATTCGATCCAGATCTCCACAGCGCAAATAGAAAGTGAAGGGGGGAGGGGGTGGGGGGTGGAGTGGGATAGTGTTCACAGCTGTCTGGGAGCTGTCCCAAACAATCCTCTGGACTGTCCCGGGTCAGTTCTCACCTCATTATGTCTTCTTCTCACTGTTGTATTTTCTCTCCCTGTTTCTCCATGTGAGGACTCTTGTTGCTCCTTTTCGACTCTTAATTGTTGCCGACTCCAGTTTTCCCCACTTTCCTTTTGAAGCACTAGATTCCGCAGCTAATTAAGCAAATTTGAATGTTTTTACTGCACTAAAAAAGAAAACCAAACATGTTTGAGAAGGAACATGAGCATCGGAAGGTGTTTTGTTAATGTGCTTCATTTGTGAAGGAGTGAACCCTGCTGGCTGAATCCCACCATAGAAATCGAGCTAGTTTTCTCTGAAAGCCGTTTGTTTTTATTATTCTGCACCTGAATTTAGCAGCTCACACCAGGTGAAAGACAGGTCGCATTCACACCAACTGCCAATGAAGGGCCCTCCTCACTGAGATGTCCATTTATGCATGCCGAATGTAACATTTTCTTGTTATTGATAATCCCAGTGCACACTGTTCATAGATCAGCTTATTTGTGTTTTTGTGCAAGATGTCGATTGAGTATGCCCGAACCTTTGCAAATCATTGACTAATCGAAATGTATGCCTTTGGATTGTGGAAGCGTCGCCTCGGTAACAACCAAAAACTCGTGCAGGCACATGCAGAATATGTAGACTCCACCATGACAGGTCCCGTCGGTGTGTAGCTTTAAACCACAAACCTTGGTTGTGTGTTGACAGCGCCGACAACTGCAGCATGCTATTGCCTTCAGGAAACCAATTTCTTTTCCCCTTTTTTGTCGGGGACACTGATTCTAAAGTGATTTTGATAGTGTGATTTCATTTCATATTACTGAGGACCAACACTCTCTGACATGTTGAGATGAGGTTATATATGAGATGTGGGGGAACAGATATATTCACACCCTCGCAGCATCTGGCCAGAAGGCGTCTCGGGAGATTGCGAGGCGATCTGATGCATCAGAGATGCACAAAGTGGCGAGGTGTAAAAGATAACATCTGCCAGTGACAACCAACCAAGTATTTTTTTCGTCACTTTCTTGAAGGTTCTTCATTACCTTCTGAAATGAATTTTGCTTACGTTATGTATAGCTTTTTATTTGTTTGACTCCTTGACTTGGCAGGGCAACAAGATGCTTTCCCTTGCCTTCCTCTATCCTTCACATCCTTGCCGAGTTGTAACAGAGACAAAAATTCTCTTGTTGCCCCTTTTTGTCTCACATTCGGTCTCTTCTCATGAAAATCTTCTTCAGTGTGCCCATGAAACAAATTGTAACAGTGAGGGAAGGAGGAGAAAAGGTGTCTCCTGTTCCCGGGCCTTTTGCCTTTATTACACAAATCAATCTGACTTGTTGCAGCTAAACAGGTTGTGAATTCAGTCATTTCTTTCTGCCTCTGCTGAAATCCAAGCATAACAGGCAGAGAATGCAAGCTGATTTGGAAGTTTTGATGACAATTTTTTCATTGCATTTAGATTTGACACCACATTTTGTTGAAGGTTGATAGTTTGTTTAAAGTATCGTGATTTGCAAAAACTTTGATTTGGGAACCAGATGCTCTATTTGTTGACAGCTTTTGGATGTAAGTTTTCTGAAACACACAAATTAAGGTGGATGCAGCCCAGACGTGGGAAAGTTGGCAAGCTGGGCCTACAAGCAGCTGCATCTCTTCATGACAAGAAAACTTCAAGCATAGCAAATGTAAAACTTTAATCACTTCACTAAAGCAGCCATAAAGCCAGCTGCTACCACTTTGCAATCTGTGTGTGTGTGTGTGTGTGTGTGTGTGTGCACGCGTGTGTGTGTGTGCACGCGCGCGCGTGTGTGTGTGTGTGTGCACACGCACGTGTGTGTGTGTGTGTGTGTGTGTGTGTGTGCACCCCAATATGATAATCAGTTTGAATGTCGAGGCATCCCAGACAAATTTAGCATCAGAGCATTAGAAACAAGCTGTGTCTTCAGGCTGCAGGCCATCCGACAATTAGCACTTCTTTTCCATCTCTTGTCTGTCCCTGCTTCCTGTTTCAGTCGCTCTCAACTTTCCCTCCCATTTAATCTATTTCAGTCATTTTCCTAGGGCGTGTTTACAACCTGCAGACATAATAACTTTCAATTGTTTCTTTCCCCCCTTATTTCGCCATCTGAATGTCTAATTGCATGACAGGCACCTTCAGGTTAAAAGATCTTTCCTCAAATAAAAAATAGAGAAAGTGTTTGTCAGGCTTGTCACATTTTACACCACAAGGCACCAGGTGTGTGTCTGCAACAGATGAAGCAAAATATCGAGAAAGGAAAATCCATGCCAACAGGCAAACAAAATGAACATCAGGTGGTGGCACAAA
>JAUESF010030942.1:9638-21587 GCA_032274765.1 Malacoctenus tetranemus | reverse complement strand
CTGACCCCGGGTCTAAACACCCCCACCAGTTCTCCCTTCCGTGACGTCACCTGGGTACGAGGCAGCGCAGCGCGGCTTGCGCTCACTTCACTCACCGGTGCCAACTGTACACACACACTTACACACACACGCGCCTGTCCGCAGGGGGGAAACCGGTGCATCGCTAGTATTTATTGGTGCTGTGACAGTGAGCGGAACAGCAGCGTGTCCGCAGACTGGAGCGAGAAGTTGTGGAGACGCAGTTTTGCAGTGAAAGTTGGATTACAGCGGCGGAGCGGCGGAGGACGATGCTGCTCAGATGATGAGCGGCGCGGACGCACACATCTGTGAAGTCAGCGGCACCCCGAGCTGTCAGCGGTAGGCGCGCGTTTTTCTCCTAAAGCCTCTGCTTGCTTTGCCCGAACAATATTTGCTGTCTTACTGTGGAGTGCGAGGAGCGCACGCACACACGGTCTGCCTCGGCGCGCTGTCAATTCCTGCAGAAACACAGTCAAACTGTGAGTCTGTCAGATGAACCATCTACAAACTTCTCTCAATTACAGCGCTGCTCCTTTCCTTTAACTCTATGTTTGGATAAAGTTGATTTTTATATATTTGTGTTCCAGTTAGCGAGGCCAGACTGTGTCTTCATGCTTCTGTCCAGGATCCACTTTTTATGTGCACTCTGCACTCGTGCTGTAGTCCAGCGGTTCCCAGCTGTTTTCTCAGACATGTTCCCGTCGTGAATATTTATGACGGCTGAGTAGCCCTGAAGGGATACAGTGTATTTTTGGAATTTAAAGATGATTTACAATCCAGTTGTTTATATTTTTTGACAGGTTATTTTCATCCAGATGTTGTGAATTCTGTCTGTCTGTTTCACGTGTGACGTTGCTGGTGCAGCTTTACACCGGGTAAAACTGAGCGAGGCTGCATTCAGGAATGAAGCTACACTCTAACACACCACTGCAAAAGAAGAAGGGATGGGGGGAAGAAAAGCAGAGTGAGAGAGATAAGGATCATGAAGTTGTTGTTCTGTACTGCGTGGTGGTTTTACTGCATTGCATTGTGCAGGGAAGCTTTGCTGCCACTTCATCTTCTGCGTGTTGCTTCTGACTGCGAGAAGTCCTGCTGGAACACAGTCCAGCACAGGAGTGAGACCACTTCAGGCCCAGAACAAAAGATCCAGTTCTGAATAATTAAATTTTCACTAATTGATCCATGGGTACAGTTAAATTATGCATTGCGCCTTCCTTGGGGCAAATATTTGCATGCAGAAATGAACAGTTTCCAAAAATGTGATCCGGTGACGTTTCAGAGCTGGTGACTCGGCTCGTTCCCCCTTGAATGGGATGTCCCAGGTCGCAGCAAACAAACCTGTGTATTATCAGAAGTGTCTGCAGTGATTCCACACTGGTCAGGATAAATCAGTCCTCTGTGTTTGCCACATAATTCATAAGCACCAGGCTGTTAGGGGAACGACGTGTCCACCAGTGACTCGATCTAAATGAGACCCACTTAAGAAACATCATGCAAGTGAGAGGGACGACATGCGGGCCCTCGGTCCCTCGTGGACGCCGTGTTGCACCGCGCACCGCGCGGCTAATAAAAGTACTTGTTGTTAGGTAAACACCTCTCATGTATGGCTGAACAAATATATTCATTAGGAGCGGATCTGCTGCGGGGCTGCATCAGAGACGACTCTCCTCCACGAGGACCGAGGCTCGTGCATACAGCTGCACTCGGCCAATGACTGATGTCTGTGTGTGTGTGTGTGTGTGTGTGTGTTGTTGTCTTTAGGGGTAATTTGCAAACATTAGCCACCATACAGGTGCTTCAGTGCACACAGAATACACATTAGCCAAATTTTGCATCGCATCAAGTCCTGCGCTGCTCTGTCGGAGCGGCTACAATCAGCAGGGTGAACTTTCCGAGGCTCTGAGCTCCATTATGCATGTGGATTTCAAATGCTGAATGATAATATGGGGTACGGGGTTGCATTTGTTTACGTATATGTTTGACCCTCATATGCATGCCTCGCACTGCGCCTTTGAAAAAGCTCGCCAGCTAAATGACTCAGACTGTGATCTTACCTCCAGGGGCGAAGACTGAAAGCAGTGAGTGCTCTCTGATCTTTTTAACCCCCTCCGAGTCGCACCGAACTCAATGCCAACTTCCCCGGGTCTTTGTGAAAAGGGACTTTTTTTCTTCCCTGTAAGATTTCAAACAAGATACTTTATGTGAGAACGGCTGCACTCACACACGAATGGTTTCCTCAGCCTCCATCTGTGAAAGTGTTGGTTAGTTTTTTTTTTATTGCTTTGATCAAAACAGCCTTTTTACCGGCGAGCTGTGACTTCTAATCGTTTGGTGTTAATCTCTGTCCTTTTTGTGGACAGCTTGCGCCCGCGGAATAGAAAACAAACATACCATAACCTTTTATTTTTGTTAACAGCCTCCTCACACGTTGCATCACCACGCAAAAGTCTGCTGCTGAGAATTAGTGTGACATGTTTGTGCTTTGTCCTGATGCAGCGCTGTGGTCAGTCCGGGCGTCTCAGCGAGACGGGTAATAAAGGGCTGACTTCTACATTTGTCGTGCTTAACCCAATGACTTGGCGAGGCAGCAGGGTCACCCAGTTCAGGTCGTTCCATCTCTCCCTGAAGAATATTTATCCTTCTCCTGGAGGAGGAAAAGAAACAGACGATCTGAGAGAGACTTCCGATTTGATCCAAGTCAACTCAAAGCATTTCACAATTTCGTAAATGGACTCTAATGCATTTTTAGCAAACTGATGCTGCTGACTGATGTGCGACTGACGCTCGGTCAGTTAATGCATCTTCAAGATAAAGTTCCAGTTATTCAACACTGAAAAAGCAGAAGAAGCATTGAATCACACAGCTGAAGATGCATCGGAGCCTTTTCACAGGCTGCAGGATCACAAAGCAGGTTGAACAGCGGTGACTGAAACACTTGATGCCTGAGAGAGGAAGAGAAAGAGCGGCCTCAACAATCTCTGCCTTTTGTGGTTTCCTGAGTCGGAGCCATTTAACAAGATAAGAGCGAATTAGAGAGGCGAGGAAACGAGAGCACAGAAACTTTCGTCCAGACCGCATTTTTTTTTCATCGCTTTCATGAAGAACAAATAGAGATTAAGGAGATTGTGCAGATTTCTAAGGGTGAAAGTGACGACCCGAGAGAGCAAATAAAAGCGAGTGAACTAACAGCTGGATGTCTCCTGGGAGGGTGTGCGATGGACAGGCGTGAGGGTAAGTGGAGGTGTCAGCATCCATCCCGAGACCACGGCTGTCCTGTGTGGCTCCAGCGGTCCTCTGTTCACTGAGATTCCCCACAATGGACCCAGGAGGGCTAAGAATAGCCCCCCCCCCACCCCTGACTACAAAGAGCTGTCACTCTGAATCGTAACAGAGAAGTGATAAGGGTCGGCCTCGATGCCGCTGGTGGGCTCCACTTAGCCCCGTGCGCCCTGCAGCTCATGAAACTTTACCCACAAACACACGTACGTACGTACGTGCGCAGGAACAAACACACAGAGCTCAGGTGATCCCACGGTACAGAAATATACCGTCTTCCTCCTGAGGGCGACTCGGTTTCTAAATCAAAAAAACAAAAGGAGGATGAGGCATCACTCCCCCGTGTCTCTGAGTTACGTGGGGAGTAAAGAAGATCTGATGTTTCTCTTCAGGCGAGTGAGAGCGAATTTTTTTTCAAAGAAAGAGCAAAAAACAGCCGAGATGATGGTTTTGTGAGATGGTGGAATTCAGCCGTACACACGATTTATAGTTCCATCATATATGTGTCAATCAATCATTTTAAGAGTTTAGCTTCAATGATTTTCCAAATATAATTTTAACCAAATTTGCAAGAAAACTCTTATTCACACACATAAGCACAACATTTTTTTTAAAATGCCAAACTCAGGTACAAATACACACCAGTCCACTTTAAGTGCACTTTCTCACACACACCTATTGTGAATGTGCTCGTTGGCATTGTTAGTTCGCACAATTGAAAGAGAAAAATTAGAACCAATCTCTTCCTGTTAGCAGCAGGAAGCATCTCCTGCTTATTGAATACACATCGACTCCCTCATGGCTTCGAGCCACCATCTGATGGGTGATTTCGCCGTCTGACTTTCAGGCACGTGCAGAGTTAAACTGATAAATTAAGAGTTTATTAAATCTCCCCAAGTACACCCCTTACCAATGGCAGAGCAACTCCCACTTCCTCTAATGACACCTCCTTGAAACGAGGTCTATTTCTGGAGGAAAATGCAATTTCTTATTGCGGTTTGTGGCGAGAAAAGGGACAACAGAGGAGATGGAGGACTCACGCACTGATTACCACACAGCTTTTTTAGCCGTTTGGATTGTGACTCGCCTGATGTGTTGCGTGAGGGTCTGACTGCTAATAGTCGCACCTTTAGCTTTCCGACTCCACCGACGACCGAGCTGCTCTCTCTTTTTTTTTTTTTTGCCCAATCGAGCACGACCTGATGTGCCGGCTCCAAACCACTTCCTTCCCTGCACATCTCGCTCAGCATCCTGGTGTTGCTCTCTGGTCTCTTGGTAACGGCTGCTGCTTTTTTTCCCCCTCCACGTCCTGAGCTCGGAGCCGCGGCCGGTCGCATGTAAAGCGCAGCGCGTTCCATCGCTCGCTGTGCTTTTGGGTGGTCGCCAGCATCTTTACCTTCCTGCGCACAAAAACCAGGAGAACGTTTCCAGGCTCCCGGCTCTGTTATTTCAAACTAGCAAAACAAATCGATTCCAACGTGCCCGCGACGCACCGAAGGCCTTGTGAAGCTCGGGTCGGAAGTGATTAGACCGATGGACCATTAGTAAATGTTTGTTCTGGTGAGCGTGAGCCCCGTTACAGTCCGAACACATTGCGTTTGTTCTATTTTCCACACATAATAGTCATAACAAACCCGAGAAGACGCAGCAAATGAAGCAAGAAAGGAGAGGCAGCTGTGAAAAACCCATGAAAATGCACCACGTCCTTCCTGGATGCACCGCGGCAGCAGTGGACTTACAGCGGTCTCTCCATCTGTCTTGTGCTGCCTCCCTTTCGAAACAGCATTGCCTCGTCGAAAAATGACCTGTCATTTAAAAAAACCAACCTGTCAATCAAAAATGACCTCTCAGTCATTCCTCTCAAAACCGTGGTGGGAGATGCAATACATCCCAGTATGAGTTGGCCTCTCTGCACTGGAGTCTTTGCGTCGGTGTGAAGCAGCTGTTGGGATGTTGGACAGGTGGGCGTGCTGGAAGTAAAGACGCGCCGTCATCCGAGACTGAGCGACAAAATCCTGTGACTGCTCTGAATTGATGGATTTCCTTGTGTGATCAGACTCATCCCCATAAACATCCACTATTGTGAAGTGAAATGTATTAACCTGTCAGCAGGCCGGACCATATAAAATGAGTGATGGTGTATTTATGGGACTGAGAGTGGAAAGCCGACTGTCTTTTGATATTTGAGCTCGGCAGCCATAGACCAGGAATACTTCAGTGCGTGCCCCCCCCCCCACCCTCCCTCATATGTTAATACTTAACCTAACTCCTTAGGGTGTCTGGTAAATAGCTCTCTGCGGAGAATCAACCTGTCCACCTGATTGAACCTGGAGCTCACATGCTGTACATGGTCCAAGGTATGTGGCCTCGTGCTCCGGAGGTCATGACTGCAATTATGTCTGCGGACTCGCATCAGTCACGTCGTCCCGGAGAGAAGCCGGCGGCTCGCGATGATGGAGCCACGTCACTCGCGCCGCCGCGGCCCCGACATGAATCACGCAATCAGACTCAGCGTGGCTTATACGATTACCCGCTAATGACCAGGCTGCAGGCTCCGGCGTTGCGGGGGGGTCATCGGAGGTCATGTTGTGGATCAGATCTGAGGGTTTTGAAAGGTGGCAGCTATGCACATGTCAGGCTCACGTCGCGTCCAGAGGGGGTGGGGGGGGAGATAACACGCCTGTAAATTCCTGCTCAGTGAGCACGGAGGCATTTCCACGCAGCGCCGAGACTCCAGCAAAGAGATTCATCGCGGGGAATCGATGGCCGGCAGAGGTGCAGCGAAGGATTGGGAACGATAAAAAAAAAACACACAAGGTTTTACTTTTCTTTTAACCGCTCCGTGAGGCCCAGAGGACGCAGATGTATCGAGCCATTCCTCTGTTTCTTCCCAGCCACATGGGCGAGGTGCTAAAAATACCCCTCCTCTCTCACAATGCGCGCGGGTCCGGGGTCAAGAGTGAGTCTTTTTGCTCCCCAACACGGCCCATTATCACAGTACAGAGCACAAACAGCGGTCGCTTTATCTCAATGTCTGCTCAACTGGAAGCTGTAGTAACCGCGCCTTTGGCGCAACTGTCCGCATGACAACTTTACTCCAACCACAAACAAATGATCTATAAATTCTGCTCCAATGATCACTTCAGAGTGAGGGACATCTCGTTTCATCCTAAAATCCTTGAGGTGAGCTTTGTCAAGAATACTGAACGCGTCTATTCTCCAGTTTTAGCCTAACTCCATCGCTTGGAATCCTTCAATAGAGTAAAAAAACGAAACAAAAAAACAGACTGAAACAGTAGAATACACACATTGTTTTCATACTGTAGTGATTTTGAACAGATTATTCACTTAGAGTTTTTGCCTCCGGGCCCATGTTGTGTGAAGTCACTACAGCTGACTGAAACACACAGCGTTCTGGTAAAAAACGGTTAAAAGGCAACTCTGTGGATGTAAACCTGCTTCATGTGTCACATTTCTGTGGGATTGATGTCACTGAATTAAAAGGATTGTTTGGTTTTGCCAATGAAGTTGATAAAAAAAGATGACACAAGAATCAGAAAAACTTTAAAGAGATTATTTTGTGTCTCAACATAAAATCAATGCTCCAATATAATAACTAAAGCGACTGCTGCGGTTGTGATGGATGAATCTGAACGTTAGAGAATTAGCGTTAGCTGCTGAATCCAGCTGAGCTGCTGATCGTTGTGTGGCTAATAATCCCCAACAAGAAAATGTGCGCCGCCCGATAGATGATGGGGAGCCACACGGGGAGTCTTTCACTCAGTCTCCTCCAGCCTTTACCAAAGAAATCATAAGATGTGGGGAGTGGGAGCCGTGGCGTGTGTGGATTTGTCTGGAAGATATATTTCCCCTGACTGCAGCTCGTGGGCATTACATGTGTGATGAGCTTCTGCGCCGCGTTGCACTCAAATGAGTGAGTGACTGGGAGCGGCGGCTTTTCTATACGGTCTTTCCTGAATGTCATACGTCGTTCGTGCTCGTCTGTCAGATCCAGACGAGCTTGTTTATATGGTAATAAAGAGGAAAATCACCGCGCCCCTGGAAAAAAGTCCATATCGGTGCAGGAAAGGACAAGTTAGCTAAGCTAAATCATATGAAATATCAAAGCACAGATGTGACTTGACGCTCCAATATGTTACGATGCGAAATCTGATGTGAAGGACAAGAAGAGAGCAACACGTGCATGAAGTCTTCACACAGCCAATTATCCCGAGGTGATTGCAGCAGCGCAATCAGGCGTAGCTGGCTGTGCAGCTCCTTGTCGGTGTTGTAACAGGTGACTGACGTGGAGTGAAGGCAGCGTGTAAACCGAACGGACCGATTTGCTGACGGTGTCCGACTGATGTCTTCCAGATGAGCGTTATTTTCCCCCTCCGTGCGTCTCTGTGTCACCTTCCGATGAATGAATGGGAGCTTTTTAGCGTGGGCTTCTCGCGGCGCGGCTCGCCAGGCAGAGAAAACAGAAGAAAAAGCTGCCCTCCTGCGTCACCGGTCAGACTGCTGATGTCAGTGTGTTTGGGAGCCACGGGGGCTGGACACAGGCCCCCCCCCATATGCTGTGTACACAGCGGGAGACATTGACCCCTGTCCAGATGAAACACACACTGGCCCAAGGTGTCACACGCTGGCTGCTGTGCATCATCATCATCATCATCATCTCTGAACAGAAAACACTGACGAAGACCCACTTTTTTTATTCATGCGCAACGATGGATAAAGATGCACACGATATGTGCATACATTTTGTGCTTGCACAAACCTTTTGACAGTAATTTTACCCCCAAAATAAACACATATATAAGTACATTGAGTACTTGCTTCTAGACATAAACACTCATGCTCATTTTCTTTGAGAAACAGATTTTGTAAAAGAGATAAACAATAAGAGAATGTGGGGATATTATTGCGTATCTTCTATCAACCATCCATACTGTCATATATGGTCGTCGGGGTTGAATGGAGAGAGAGGTAAAAAGGAGCGACATGTGATCTTTTGCCCCCTTCGCTCCTTCTCGCAGCTGCTCGCTCGATTTTTCTGCAATTATATTGAATAAAAGATTCTCAGAAGTCATTTAAATGGAAGCTGAACCAGCGGCCAACTCGTTTCATGTATGTTCAGTCTTTATGCTCCAGGAATGAGTAAAGCGAGGAGGCTTTGGAGGTGGTGGTGGTGGTGGTGGTGGTGGTGACTCCCCAGCCTCCCCACCCTCCTCCTCGGTCCTCCTCACCTGTGAGTGGCTGCCTGACTTGCCGGGCCGCTTCCTGCCAGATGATTCATCCGGCGGCCTCGCCACTTTCTGCCGTCCACCCCCATCTGTTTTAAAGAGCTGCCATTAACGGTGCTCCTGTCTCTCCTCCGAGCCACGTTGTCACCGACTAAACACATCAAATATTCATTTCACGCTAACGCGCCGTGGAGATGGAGTATTACTCGTGCTCTCTGAAGGCCTGCGTCGAACCACCGGGGTTGCTTCGAGAGCCGGAGACGCCATCGCGCCGCATCCGTCTGATTGCTCTATTTTCCGGTTTTGCCCATCAGCAGAAGGCGTCCTATATGCAAACATTCAGGCAAGTGGAAGCGATTCCCTGTAAATTGAATCTTTCGCACTTGCCTCCAGCCTGTTACACTGTTGTTACTACATGGTGGAGGGGAGATAAATCCCTCCAAAGCGGAGGAAGTACACTTCCATCTGCGAGCCCTGTGTTTTTTTTTTGTCGGCCCGCGCCTCCTTCTGTCTTTTGTCACAGCCGGTTTTTTGACTTCCTGGGTTAAAACATCTTTTGGGGGGAAATCTGTTTCTAGTCATTGCTGAATATTTCAATCTGACATGTTTAGAGAAGGACCTCTTTTTTATGTGAATTCAAATAAGAATCCACAGTGTGCACAGAGGAGGAAATGCAGTCAGCCAGGGTCCTCACAAAGATAGCAAGACAAGAATGTGTGTTGGTGTGTGTTTGAGTGTTTCCCTCTGTGTGTGTGTGTGTGTGTGTGTGTGTGTGTGTGTGTGTGTGTGTGTGTGTGCGTGTGTGTGTGTGTCCACATCTCTTTTACTGCTCAATTACTCTCTGTTTGCTGATTACATTACCTGTATTACATAGCCACCTAATCGTCTCTCACAGGCATGTTTTTCAAGCCTGATATAACTGCAGCTGTGACGCCACCGTGTTACAGTCAACAAGCTGCCTGCTTCCTGTACTGTTGCTCTGCAGCAAGCACTCACATTGTGTTTATTTTAACCTACTGTTAAACAAAAAAGTTCTTGATTTAATTATAGATTTTTTAGATTTCTCCAACAAGTACCTTTTTTCACATTTTGCACCTGTGGTTGTAATTCGACGCCAGCCTCGTTTCATTGCTGACTGCTCCTCGTGCTCGCTCCTAAATCTCCGTAGAAACGGCCGAGTTGAGCTGTCGCTGCAGTCTGAAGCCTGAACTTTCTCCCCTCTGAGCTTTCAAACATTAAACACACTGACCCAAACACGCGGTCAGCCTCTTTATCGGGCACTCTGGCCGTGTTTATGAGGCGCTGCCAAGAGCCTAACAAACATTTTATGCAACATAAAAAATAACGAGAAGCCTGAAATGCTCCGATTTGATGTGACATGATAAAAGGACAAAGAAGACACGGACAATTGTCATCTTGTCCTGCCATTGTCCTGCCCCTTTCCATTTTTTTCCCCCTCAGTGAAAAATGCTTCGACTTGCGGACACATCACAGCGAAGCCAAACAACTCTGAGAACATCCTTTGAAATAAATGCCCAGGAAAGCTTTCGAGGTCGACTCTTGGTGATGATTAAATGCACCTTTTCCCGGTTTTCTTTCACAAGCCGATGCAGGCGAAGCCTCGGGCCGATGGTCTCCTGGACTCCAGCTGAGGAGCGACTGTTGGAGGTCACGCTTTAACACGGCGCGCTTATACTGCAGCACAGATTAGACCCGAGGAGGCTGCGATGGAAGTCATGACGTTTGTGACCTACATCACGTCCACATCAGCCCGCGTCGCCCTCCTTCCTCCGCCCGCCCTCTCGCTCGCTGGCTCGTTCTGCCGCTCGCCGGAGCGTGACTTGTTGATGCCGTGTTTGTGTTATGCCACATTTTCTCATGACTGACTGAGGATGTTGATGGTGCACAGTGCATGTCAGCACTCACTGTTGAGAGGCAGGAAGTGTTGTTGTTTTATTTTTTCAGTATCCCTGAAGTAAGGACATGGGAAGCGATAGCGCTGTTAGCCACCTAATTAAAACGAGTGCCTGGACGAGCGGCCGTCCAATCGCACGGCTCGCCTGGACGTTTCGCTGTCTTTTTCCTGCGGATCCCGCTGAGCGCGCTGATCTGTGTTTGCAGATAATGTCTAGTGACCCAGACTGCTTGTTAGGTTAATTCATTCATAAGTGGGGTCGGTTGCAGCTGGTGAACGCGGAGATTTTTCACAGGCGAGTCAGTGACACTCAGGTTTCTCGGTGGAGAGACGAAGCGTCGGCGTACCTGCTATTAGAGCCTCCCAAACTGTGAAGCTCTCTGAGCTTCAACAACCAATCAGAGCCCTCATCTTGCTGGCGGAGTCAACAACTCCACAACTTGGCTGCAGACTAAAAACAAAGCAAAACAAAACAACAACTGAGGCTTTGCAGGAATACAGGAATTATTCTGGGATCATTTAGAGCTCTCGAGTTTACATAACGATGGAGGGGAGGCTTGACTGCCAGTGCTCCTGCTGTGTTTAGAGAGCGGTGGCACGCCGTTGGCTGGTGTTGGAGGGCGAAGTGGAAGAGAGCGGCGGAGCCTGACGCGTGTGTCGCTGCGAGGACGGAGGTGCAATAAACTGTTTGGGTCTCGCTGCCAAAGTGGTAGTAGGGAATCCAGTTCATTTAGATGGAGGATGATAGAGACGCTAAGAGGAGGAAGTGGAGTGAGATAACACAGACAACAGGGGGGGAGTGGGGGGGGGGAGACCAACGCAGCTTCGCAACTTTGGATGTTTGCTTGTGTCTGTTGCTCTTTAGTAGATGATTAATTCACCATCAACTCGCCAGACTGTCACTCGCTATCATCACGGACGGCGTCGGCAGCGAGGCCCCGTCCTCACCTCCAGGGATGACATTACTGTCGGCTCCGACGAAGCTCAACGCCCGCCTGATATATCAGGGACCTGCTGCCCACACATAAAGGAGCACGCACACATGCACACAGGCACACACGCACACACACACACGCTCATGTGGCACATTAATATCCCTCCTCGAATCATTGCGGTCGCCCGAAGGCTCTGAAAGTAACCAGCTGGAAAAATCTTGGTGAGCAGTCATGATGCAAAGCTGTTTCCTGAAAGTTTGAACGATAATACCAGCAGTTTTTTTTATTCATTTATTTATTTTTATATATAAACAAAGACCACAGTGAAAGCAGGAAAAGATGGAGGATTTAAATTGCTCTCTCGACCCTGCTAAGCTGAAACCCAATAAAAGTTAAACCTCTCTCTGATGTGGCCTCAAAAGCGATGACTAGATTATTGTTTCACAGCACGAGGCTCGAATGCTCATTCAGTCGTTTGTACGCGACAACACAGTTCTGTCATAAGAAGCTTTAATCTAAACACGCATCAGATGGAGGAACTTGTCTAGGTTACAGTCTA
>JAUESF010030729.1:3075-15700 GCA_032274765.1 Malacoctenus tetranemus | reverse complement strand
AGTACGCTGACCTTCATGGCAAGATTAGTCGCTCTCCATTCTGCATGAGAGGCTGAAGAGATGAGGTGGTGCAGAGCGCCCCCCCCCCCTCCACCACCACCCACTTGATGGTGGCTGGAGAGGAGTGGCCTTGGAGGCGGTCTGGTGAAAGTTGATTGAGTCAAGTTAATATCTGACGTTATTTGGCAATACAGTCCTGTTTCTGAGTAATTGCACACACAGTTCTGTGTATTTGAATGTGTTTTTCTGAGTGAGGATTTGCTACGATTTAGCATCCACATGCTTGGACAGGACTGTTGATAGAGGCTACAGTAATATTCCACATTTTCACAAACCAATGACTCGATTGCGCTGAGGAAGTATTTTTGGATGTTGAAAAGTCTTTTCCTTTCGCCAGAGTTAGCACCCAAAGTCCTTCACACCAACTGTCGCAAGCAGCCGAAGTAATGTGGGCCAAACAGGACCAATCAATCATCCTGTGGAAACCACAGAGCAGCAGAAAAATACCCCCAAATCAGAGCAAACGCCTGCTGAGTGCACACCTGTACCGGGGGCTGAGGGGTCGCTTGGAGCCAAACCTACCAACTGTTCCATGCAGCCAAACTTCCTGATGCATTGGAGCACACAGGAGCACAGAAGGAGTAAACCATACTTCTTGTTTAGATTTACACAACTCAGTGAATGGAGCCTGTTGTTTTGCCTCAGGAAAGCTTCAATGACTAATTAATGACGGTGCGCAGCAGCATTGTTGGTCGGTGCTGCGGCAGGATTATACAATAGCTGGTATCCAGCTTCCTATCGGGCGAGACGTGATCGGCTCCTTTATCGGACGAACAGAGAGAAAGAAAGTCAGAAAAATGGCCCAAACTTCCGCTCACAATGCCCTGCTTGAAGTAACGTTTCTTCACCTTGTCTGCCTTTAAAAACTTCATGTCTTCACATGAATTTCTCTCCCTGTTTATGCTGGAGTGTGCTGTTCCTCAGTGGATTTCATTTGCAGAATATTGCACATTTTTGAATACTCAGATCAATACATGAGTGGAGAAAATGACTTTTCTTTGATATTTTTTTAAGTGCAGCGCTGATACAAAGCGGGGGTTACAATCCTCTACTGCCCTCCTCTGGCCCCTGGGCAGAACGGGAAGTGTGACTCAGACTGGCGACGTGAGTATTCAAGCATGGACCTCTGCACGTGTGGGGTGAAAATGCCACCAGTCTAGTTCAGTTTCTGTACTGTGTTTCAAAGCTTTCACCCACTTCGAAAAATCTATTATTATGTGCATTTTACATGGAAAAGAAAAATAGATTGCATATTGCAAGTTATACCACCCTGTATACACCTACATTGAGTGTATGATTAACTCACGTTAAGTCTTTTGAATAACAGTCCTTATGGATTGAAACTATTTTGTATTGCAGAGTTCTTCTTGTGACAGTCTGGGCTCAGTTGTGTTTATGGCACCGTGATAAAGCACATATAGCCTATACACAGTATACAGTAAACCAGTGAGTCAGCAGCCCCCTGCCTTCTCTGGCTCCTTCTGTTTCTGCGTTTCACCGCTTTGACCCACATAAACAGCCACTATCCAACCAGCGCTGGGACCCTGCCCTCCGTAACGAGCGCAGCCATTATAGTAATGATGAAGACGATGACAATGATGATGATTATAGCTCTTCTTGCCACCCAGGGGTGTGTTGAACAGAACCCAATTGTGAGGTCGCCAATCAGCATTTTAATCATGCGAGAGAGAGAAAAAAGGACATTTTTCCCCTCCTTCCCTTCTGAAAGCTGCACTCATGCTGATCACACGAGGAGGAAATTACATACTTGATAAATTTATTTTAATTATGTCCCTTCAACAAAAAACGAGAAAAGCAAGAGCTGCGACAGAAAATATTAGGACACGTAAAGCTTGGTTTTGTTCAAAGTCTGTCACTATGATGAAAAAAAGCAAGTGGAAAACCTTCAGAAACTGGATGAGAGGAAGAATTGAACCATGTTTAAGTCTGTATTTAGACTTCTGTTAATAAGTCAGTCAGACAGCGCCAGCCCTGATTGCTCCTGGGAGGCCACCCGGGTTGATTTCTTGGTCCACCCTTCTCCTAAAATCTCTCCATCTGCCTCTGTTTGTCCAAACACTTTCGTTTTTATCGCTGAAGGAAACCGTGCCGTGACGTCAAGCCTCCAGCTGTAATTGCGACGCGCATGCGCGTTGAGACGGAGGCTGGTCGCCGTCTGCTTTTGTTGGGACCATCGATGCTGCGACTTTTCGACGCCTCGGCCGCCAATTGCACGGAATCCGCGAGAGTATCCGCGGTGTTTGATGCTCGTCGGTCGGCGTCGACGCCTTGTGGGTCCACATTCAGCGCTGGTTTCGCCGTGTGGACGCTTCAGACGGCAGAAGTCGGGACCTACTGTATATAAACAAAACGCAGCGAGCAGCTTTTTAAGGTGGCACGCCGGAGACAGCTCGGACAGCCGCGAGACGAGTCGTGAGGCTAACCAAAGTTGGGCGAACTTTCGTGTCGGCGGCGGGGTACAGAATGGAGACGGTCGCATAGCTGCTTCGCTCGGAGGTGACACTCCAAAACGCCCCCTTTAAAACCATGAGAGAAGGGGACAGTTTGCTGTTCGGAAAACAGCCCCGGGTGAGCGCGAGAGGGGGTGACCATCAGTCCGTAGCCCCCCTGCTGACGGAGGAGGAAGGGCCAGCAAACAAGAAGGGTGACCTGAGTCCGGCCGGCCACTCGTCCAGGTCTTAGTGGCGCAGCGGGGTCGACATGGAGACGGTGGGCAAATACGAGTTCAGTCGGAAGGACCTGATAGGACACGGTGCGTTTGCTGTCGTCTTCAAAGGCAGGCATCGAGAGGTGAGTACCATCCCCAGTCGCTGTTTACAACCTGGTTTTATTTCCTACATTCCTTCTAAAAACTGTGACTCATTCTTAAAGCTTGTTGTCTTGTTTTTTTGCTGCTCTTCTTGAACTCCCTTCCTTCTTTTGCGTTTGTTTTCATCGTACGGCCTTAAGAGGCCTGGGCGCACATACAGGATGTTCCTTGAAAAAAACAGACGTCTATTAAATGCAACGCCAAAAACACACACGCACGCCTAAAAACGGCCTGTCCCACTTTCTGTCCCTGATGCACCGACAGTTCCGTGTTTCGTGACTGTCCGTGTTATTTCGACATGCGCATTAGTGCAGATGTTTGCACGCCAGTGTTTGTGAATTGGAATATAGGCCAACAGACGCGTATTGTTTCCATCAGACAGCCGCTGCACAGCGAGGCCGTGATGGACGTGTTGAAACATGTACTGCACCCAGAATGTAGGCATATTAAACATAAAGGCCTCGCAGCAATGTGTAGGAGGGTGATGTTTTATGTAGAGTAGCAAAGAAGTCAGTGAGCACACACGGAGGCCCTCGGCAGCTCTGTTTACCTCCGTCGAGGAACATGCTCAGCAGCACTTTTGGTCCTCATTAAAGCACAGCAAACACTTTCCATTACACAGTAATGACACCGCGAGCGCTTTTTCTGCAAGGTTACAAACATTCGCTCTCAAGGACACTGCTTCCAGCGAGAGAAACGCTGCGAGGAGCGACAGAAAGTGGCGTTCAGTACCCAGACCCCCTGCTGGCGACAGTTTCAGCAGGTGGTAAGGAGTCAATACCACCCTTCATTATCATACAGACTCCCACCAGTGGTATTCATGATGTGTACTTGTTAGGGGTTGGTGGGATCTCAGATCTCTGGTTCATTAATGTGAAAGAGTTCTGAAAAGGAGGATGTGGAGTTAAAAGCACGATAAGGTAATCAAGTGTTAATAACACAGTTGTATGTTAACTTATTTTTTCAGAAACATGACTGGGAGGTGGCGGTCAAATGCATCAACAAGAAGAACCTGGCCAAGTCTCAAACACTACTGGGGAAAGAGATCAAAATACTGAAGGTGAGCTGAGCTGATCTGCCTCCCGCTGTGCACACACACACCCGTGAGATGAAATGCCGGGACCGGGACGGCGCCTAAACCTCACACCGGCTGCTGCTGGGCGAGACTTGTCGGCGTGAAACCGCGAGACCGGCCTGTTTCGCAGCTCTTGTCCCAGAGACCCCCCATCCTCCACGCTCCAACACACCTCATGCTCATGAATGAGTCCTCGCTGAGCCGGATAACGAGCCATTCTTTCTAAGCATGCAGGCTGGATAAGGGAGGACTCGGGGTTGGGGACAGGGGGGTTGGGGGGGGGACGCGGCTGTTGACCTTACGGGTCAGTTGGCTCGTGGTGTAGTGACGCAACATTTATTGCTCATATGCCACGATGCGAGTTTAGAGAACGGTGTTTGCCTAAAGTCAGTTACCACAGATTTACTGCAGTATTACCTCGCTGCTCATGAGGCTGTCGTAGTGATATCCCTCCAACAAGAGGTGAATCCACAGGTGGTGCATCACTGAGCTATTCGAAGCGAGGTTGAGCTAAAAAAAGGGCCGTGCAATGAAAGAGGGCGCCAGTAAAGTTTGTTCTTTAACACCAGCAGATCGTCCACATAGACAAGACACCATCTAAGCATTCTCTCTGCTCTTCCCACAGGAACTGAAACATGAGAACATTGTTGCATTACTGGACTTTCAGGTACGTACCAGAATCTCAAGTAGCATCTATAGCATGTGAGACAGCCTCCGTTTGCATTCTGGATTCTCCCACTTCCCGTTGTCCCAGTTTACTCTCAACGTCCTGCATGCAAAGTAGAGCAGACAGAGCTGTTGGATGCAGCCACACCGCCCACTCCCATCACATGTTGTTCGAGCGTTTTTTTGCTTTTCCTCACGTATCAAACGGCACAAATGAAACCAGTGACTCAGAAAGACTAAATCATTATTACTCCTTTAATGAAAACCCAGTTCTTGGAGGGTTTAAAGGTTTAGTCTGGCTTTGTGTGGCAGTAAGGCTCAGTCCCCATGTCACTTGTTTACATTCTCTTTGTATTCACATGACCTGCACTTATTGGCCTCTTTATGGGGGGGCTTTCCTGGGGAGTGTATTGCTGTAAAGCCCTATTTACCTCTGACAATCCGCCACCTGTTCGAGCCACACATTGGATCCATGTGCCACAAAGAAGGTGTTCTGGGTCCGCGCTAATAACTGTGTTTACCTCTGGACTCGGTGTCACACCACAAAGGTGCGACATTGTGAGGTGAATTACAAATCCGCAGGCGCCCACATGCTTCTCGCTGTCGCCTGGTTACCAGATTGAGCCTCGCTCTGACAACACCTGCTCGGTAGATTTGGCGTCGCGCTCCTCACGTTCTCAAACAAGCCGTTATCTTACGCCGCTATCGTCAGGCGTGTTTTGGCTCCGTGATTACCTCCCCGCCATCTGGTTAGAAATGTCTAATGTGTAAGTTATGCTAATTTACGTGAGAACACCGTGCGAGAGAGCAAAGTGATAGTAGAGAAGTGCAAAGCGAGGGAAGTTTTATTTTGGAGCAGTATGGCGAGGAGAAGTGTTCGCACCACAGTCAACACAGGTATTCTTATTCTGTCACTGTCAGGAGTCAACGTGCATATTTCTCATAACGGTGCCCACTCGGTGGTTTATGATTCAAACTGCCGGGAAGCAGAGAGATGGAGCTTTGTGCCAATATGTTACTCAGTGCTGTGGCTCCCAAGTCTTCCACAGCGGCCATTTGTTTCAAAGCGCACGGGCAGGTATTTCAGGTTGAAGCTAGCCTGTGTCTGGGATGGCACTCACTCATCTGACATTGTTTTTTGAAAACTCCACAACCAGAAAATGATTCAAAAAGTGAAAAACTACCGACAGTCTAAAGGATCATCAGAGGTCCACCATTTTTCTGGGAGCGACAGGTTGCAGTAAATATCCCGAGGATGATTAATGTCATTGTTATTCATTCATTCATGTTTGGGAACCAGATTGGTTTCCCATTATTTGTCAGGTGGGATTAAATACAAATTGTATCTCTTGAGGATGCATGCAGGTAAACGAGGTTATTATCTATTTACCTGGAGTTTTTCTCAATTAATTTAAGACGACCTTTTATGACCCCTCCAGTGTACGAGCAAACACATGACCTGAAATTGCAGCACTTGTCCTGAATCGTTGGGGGGAAAATATTGATTTAGCTCATTATCAAAAGCTGGAAAAGAAAAAGAATCATTGACAACAGGTTATCTTGTTTGTAAGCATGTGGCCCACTCTTTATCTCTCGCACCGACTCACAGTGCTGTTTGCACAGAGCATACAAGGGCGGTTCAAGCTGTGCTCTAAGATTACAAGTTTGTTGTGGCAGAGCAGCTGACAGTGTGGATGCTGGTGGTGGGGGATCCGTCCATCGACGTAGCTAATTAGGTCAGAAAGAAACTCAAACCAAACCAAACACTGGACACCAGCACTTGCTTTAAGGTCCAACGGGTCAGTAATGAGGTTTCAAGGCAAATATTGGATTTTCTGTCCTCGGTGTTCGAAGTAAATTCTAGTTTTACAAATTTAGCAACAATTCGTCCTTTTTTTTCCTGAACCACCCTGTAGCTGTAGCTCTATTTTCCAGAATTCGATTTCAAATTGAAAGGTTGGGATATCTTCCTTTCAATAAAACCCAAAACATCCCCACAACGTGGTATCTCCACACACGCTGTGCGGCTGCACTCGTAGGCAGCCTGCGGAGGCCAGATTGTCTCCTCACTGGCTGGTGCCAACTGTGCTGCCTGGTGTTTGTCCGTCTTCAGCGAAAGCCAAAGACAGCCGCCCTCCGAAAAAGCCTGACTCGGGCCAACCACCGAAAAAACCGTCTGGCCTCTGACTCGTCAATTCACCCAGATACGCAGATGAGGACAACAGTGAGAGACGGCGCTCAGCTGTTGCCGTGTGATAAGAGACGGCTTGTTCTCGGTGTCACTGAACGAAAGACGCTACGAGAGTGTGTGAAAGTTTGCTTCCATTGAGAAAAACAACCAACATTTTTTCGGAACGTCAGCATTTTTAAACTTGGTTGTCGTTGATGTTCGATTAGATGCGAATAAAAGTTTAGCAGTTCAGTATTTTTGAATGTTTGTCTTCTTCCAATGACATTGGCACGGCAGCAGACTCAGCATGCTTATCAGGGTTTCCCACAGGATTTATGGAAACTACGTGTGCGTGCGTGCGTGCGGGCGTGTTGAAGGGGGTGTGTTATCTTGGATGTGTTATTTTCTTATTTTCCATGTCGACATTTTTTTTTTTCAAGGTAAAATGCATCAATGTGCTGGAGATTATTGAAGGACTCTGAGCTCTCAGTGCAGCTTCAGTCAGTAAATAATAAATACACTTGCTGTGCATGATGATGACATATTGAAAAGGTTGCTTCCACCCAGGAGTTTGCCAGCTTAAATTTTGAAGTGTTATAAACTCCTAGGTGCTAAAGTGCACATATTTCAACTCTCAAAGAAACAAAGCTCAACAAAAGTAGCATAAAAAATCTACAAAAACCAACCAAAAAACCCATCAATGCCTCTTTTCTGCTTGTATTAAAGAAGCTCCAAACTGGAGTTTTCGGATTTATTCTTCCGAACTCTGTGGAGCTCTCGTATCTTTCTTCGCAGCCCGACTCACCAAGTTACTTTGCGAGGACATGATGGGTGTGCAGAAGGACCGGCTGCTTCCTTGTCTGTCACTGACATGTGTTTGTTTACCTCCCTCTCTTATCTCTCCCTCCTTTAGGAAACTGCCAGCTCAGTGTACCTGGTAATGGAGGTAAGCTCGCTGTGATGTTTGCCTTTGTTTGCCTGGCGCTGTATTGTCTCAACTCTGACAGGGCCGGAGCTATAATTAGCTCTGTCCTCAGGCATCAAGAGGGGTGAATGGCTGGCAGCCAGCAACCTGCCCGGGTTTGATACGATTTACCTGATACAACAACAATACGAGTGGAGAAGGGGAGGTTTCGTGAACCTTTCTGCCACTTTGGCCTTTTGGATTTCAGTGTTTGCCTTCTCGGCAGGTTTGCTTCAATCTGATAGCATTGATATGATCAACAACATAGTGTTTTTTATTGGTGCTCCCAAAACAATGCAGGCCCCTCTTCCTATGCAGGTGCATGTTATCTAATGTGAATGCAATGTAAACAACACTGTTTCATTAAATACATAAAAATGCAGCTCCACCAAATGGCAGCCATAGCACACATAAAGGTCAGCAGTCTGACATGCATTCTGTTTTTCCGATGGGAAAAATAGAAATTCAGAGGAGGTGATTGCTAAGAACGTGACACGCAGGTCACGTGATCCATCTTTATGGTTATTTTTATGCCTTTCCAAAGCAACAGACTCGTGATTTAGCCTTTCAGACCCTCGGCTCTCACGCCCGCTGCATTTCTGGTGCCCATTCATATTAATGTTGGCAATTTTTCCGAGGGTAAACGCATTACTTTCAGAGCAAACCTTTGCTGTGATCTCCCCCGCTCTCTATTTGCTTCAGGGACAGCGGGTGATGGCAGGAGATCCTTACATGTACCCCCGGTTTTATCTCTGTAATTCTCTTTCATTTCTCTTACTTTCTCTTTCTCCTTATTTTACTCCAGTACTGCAATGGTGGGGATCTTGCTGACTATCTACACTGTAAGTATAATACATCAGTGCTGCTTCATCTATTCCTGTTGTTCCAATACAGTACATGCAGCTATATTACTTACTTACCATACTACTTATATTACTCATGTGTTACTTATGCTATTACTGCTTAGTGACAACAAAAGTTGCTTATCAACAACATACATATTTTCAAGTGACAGAGCCTGTGTTCAAAATACTTAATATGAAAGAATTTAATATCTTGAACACTTTAGCGCATTGTCTAAACTCGGCGATAAAGAGTGTAAGTTGCTCTTTGTGTCTTGGTCTGAACTGACGCCGCTGCAGTCAAGTGTCAAGATTAATCAACATGTGCTTTATTCTGCGTCTCTGCAGCCAAAGGCACCCTGAGCGAGGACACCATCCGGCTCTTCCTGCAGCAGATCACGGGCGCCATGAGGGTCCTGCAGTCCAAAGGGATCATCCACAGGGACCTGAAGCCTCAGAACATCCTGCTGTCGTACCCGCCGGGACGCAAGTCGCACTCCAACAACACCTGCATCAAGATCGGTAGGTCTGTCGACGCGGGAGCCTGCGCGCGCGCTCGTTTCGTTGGAATGACAGCTGCGCTTTTTGGGTTGCTCATAAACACCCCCCCCTCCCCCCCAGCTGAGAGCGCACCCTGTGTGTACATATTACCACATTTCTCTTGTTTCCTCTTGAAATTTCCAAGATAAACCGATATTTAAACTCTGGCAGAGTTTCCTCTAATCTCTGAATGCCCAATGATTATTATGGGCACCCAAGTGTATATAGATAGTTAGAGCTAATAGGCGCATAAGCATTATAGACAGGGACCGGAGCTGGTGGGATTTACCAGAACGTTGTACAGGAGCAAAAAAAAAACCCTAATTGAATCTCATGAAGCCCCGCACAGAAATCCCTCCAGTGTAGTAAACCTTTTTACAAACAGTTTCATTGCTGCAGAACCTAATAATGATTCCTCCAAGGTAATTGATTTCTGCAAGATTATGAGACTAACCTTGTTAGGAGGAAGCGATTAGATTTTTTTTCCCCTTCATAATTTCCCGTTTTCCCTCAGCAATGTTGCTCCCCTCTGATGGAGCGCAGTGAGAAAATACAAAGGAGGAGAAAACCTTTTCTCCCAGGCTGGTAATGGATCAGGCGGCCTGATTTGACCCAAAATACAGCAACACTGGGTTAATCACCATAATGAAAGACTGTCGCAACCGAGCACAGCGAGAGCGCGCGGCAGTTATTATTCAGCTGTTTGGAAACTCGTAATCTTTAAGTCGCGGTAATTCTTTCTTTTTCGCTGGTGAGATTGATGGTGCTGTCGGAGTGACGTCTGCGCCTGGTGTCAGTCCCAGTCACAGCTGAGTGTTATAATCCACACGACTCTGGGAAAAGCTGACACACACACACAGGCGCAGACTTACTCAAATTGCACTGAAGGGACTCCACACCGAAGTCTGTGTTGAGGATTTGTTAGGTTGGAGGCTCTGGGATTCTGGACAGTACACATAGATTCTATGTTTTTCATATACAAATTCCAATTTCCAAAAAGTTTGAATGTGTGAATCAAAAGCAAACACACCAGTGATTTATGATTCCTTTCTGACCTATTTTCATTTGAACAAACCACAAAGAGCAAATATTTAACAGGTAAACTTGTACTTTCACAAACTTTGTGTTATTTAACTGTGGAGCGTTTACTCACACAGTTGTTCATAAAGTCAATAACTTTGCCTCAGTCCTGCTTGTCTTGCTTGCGCATATCAAAGAGAGACGGTGTCCTCCAGTCACAAGTGAAATGATCCAAACAGGGTGTTTTTTTTAGCATTCTTCAACTTCCTCAACCTCAGTTGTTCCCGTCTGAGTTTATTTTGGGACGTATTGCAGCATCAGCCTTAAATACAGTGGATTTGCTAAAGAAAACAAACAATAGCATGATCAAATAAACACGTGTTCTTTCTCTGCAGCCGACTTTGGCTTCGCCAGGTACCTTCAAAACAACATGATGGCTGCGACGCTCTGCGGATCTCCCATGTACATGGTGAGCTCCCTCTTTGTGACTCTGCTGACGTTTTCTTTATTGATTTCTTGTGTAGCCACAGTTTCTATAAAGTCCCTGAAAAATAACCAAAACGTTTGCTTCTTCTCAGGCTCCTGAAGTGATCATGTCCCAAAACTACGATGCGAAGGCTGATCTGTGGAGTATAGGAACCATAGTGTTTCAGTGCCTGACTGGGAAGGCTCCCTTCCAGGTAAATACGTCCCATCAAACCATCAAAGTGGTTCATATCACTTGGAGGCCGCTCATCTTGTGCTGTAATTTAATCGCAGTGTCTCGAAGCATCTTCTAAACGACAATTCTGTGTGTGGTCCTGGGGCTGGAAAAGTGAAGAGGAGCTGCTTTCTAAAGTTCTACTATGAAAGCATTTTATGTTAACTTCATAAAAAAGTGCAGTGAAAAAAAAGCCACGGCAGAAAAAACTCCAACCTAAATCAAATCCATCTTAGGTGGGAGTACCGTTTGCCTTCAGCTACACCTGCTCACTGTGTTTTAAGGTACCTGTCAGGTGTGTTGTTGGAAGCATCTTGGAGAAATTGCCACGGGGAGAAATAGCATCTCTAAGGATTCCTTGTTATACCTGTTAGTGGGGAGAGGGTTTTTTTTCCATCTGTGTATTTGTGGACTCTGTCAGCTGCAGAATGAAAGTGAAGCTGTAAGTTGCTCCCCTGATAATATTGTAACAGATAAAAACTCGACAAACCAAAGCGGTTCAAACTTTTTCAGCAGTGGTTGAAGTTTAATACTTTTGTCCTCGGTGCTTTCTTGTGAATTTATTTACTTAGAACTGACAAGCTGATTATAAAAAAATACTTGGTTTTAATCTCTCATCTGTTCCAAAACTATGAACTTTAATGAATGTCTTGCGCCAGCAGTGCAGCCCAGCAGGGGGAACAAAACAATGAGAACTACAACTTGGCAAATACTCAGGTTCTTTGTCTGGCCAGCTCCTGTTCTGCAGCACTTCCTCTCTGCCAGGTTCCTCCTTGCTGTTCTTACTGTTGCTTCCTTGATCTGTTCCACCCCTTTCGTCGGTCACAATGTCTCTATCCCTTTGAATAACTTCACAAAAGCACCAGTGTAATTAAAAAAAATCAGAAAACAATGTGCAGTAATTAGGAGTGGTAGTTAATACAAATAGGGTTTAAACCCTTCCTCTGTGTTCTTATCTAACCTGGTCCAGCTGCATTTTTTTAACATGCTACAGTGTGACTGCTTGGTCCATTAATACATTTAAAAGAATGATACTTTTCATCCAACAAAGGCTTGGGAGTGCTGCTTTGGCATCACAAGCTACAATGAGTTTGAAGGGATGTTTTGGCTGAACGTGAACATGAAGCCACTGAGGATTGCTTTTATTTCCTTCTATTATTTATCTGACTCTTGTGTGATCCTGTGTCATTTCCAGGCCAGCACCCCACAGGAGCTGCGGCTGTTCTACGAGAAGAACAAGAACCTCAGCCCCAAGTGAGTTCATCTCCTCACCACTCACAATGAGCCGTCTTCTGTAAATAAAATATGCTGCAACGATAAATATCACAGCACAAACACTGTTGCACACTAATGCTTCATATAACTACACCCCCATTATAACCCTCACTTCTTTTGCTTGTTTTTCTTACTAATAATGATCAGAATGATATTGATGATTACATTAACCTTTATCTTCACAACAATAAAACATATTTATGTGGCGCTGCAGCTCATGGCAAAGTAACAATTTGCTCCACATAAACAGAAATCAGATCAATGAAACACTTTCTAACTATATAGATGTTTATACCTGTTTTATTGCTTTCCTTTTTTTGAACACTATGTCTGTGCTGAGCATCTCACACGTACTGACTGCTGTGTTATTTGGTTGCAGCATCCCCAGAGAGACCTCCAACCATCTGAGGCACCTGCTGCTGGGCCTGCTGCAGCGCAACCACAAGGACCGCATGGACTTCGGTGAGTGAGCGTCGCATGGAC
>JAUESF010030587.1:11216-21749 GCA_032274765.1 Malacoctenus tetranemus | reverse complement strand
TGTGTGTGTGTGTGTGTGTGTGTGTGTGTGTGTGTGTGTGTGTGTGTGTGTGTGTGTGTGTGTGTGCGCGTGCATTTTGCATACTTTTCCTTTCATTGATTTGAATTCCAAATTCAATTAAAATGAATTGATGACTTTGTAATGATTTGTTTTAGTGTTCAAAAAAGAGGTTTATTTTTTCTTAACTCTTCATTATTTCCTCGATCCCAAACTGACAAGATTCACATTAGGGTGAAGAAGTCATCAGTTGGTCATTTCAACTAATACTTTTCCAGCTACAAGGCATTCCTCTTAGTTTTTCAAGGGTAAAAAGGTTTCGTTGTCTCACTCTCTAAAAAGCAGGGGGAAATGATGTAATAGAGAACGGAGCCTCTAGGTGGCAGTGTGTCTCCATTTATTTGGGGTTATCTGTACGACAACGGTCCAGATGCCCATTTCCTCTCTTCATACATCCATGTACACTCAACCATGACGACTTTCCACCGGGCTCTGATCTTCCATGCATTTTCATGAAACTGTTGCAATTATTAATCAAATTTGCGGTCAAATTTGTGACCCTGAACTGAATTATGGATGAGCCAAAGGAAAGATGGTGATTATGATGAGATAATAAAGGCCCTATCGCCATTGTGGAGAATGAGAGATACAGATATTGAATGAATGAGATCTTTATTATGCTCTGAACGTTACCAAGATGACTGAAGTACTGGGACAACATGCTTTTATGTTTCACCTTATGTTTTAAGACATCACACGTTCATTTGATTGAGATCTCTATTGTACTAAATAAGCTTTCCGGTCATGTTTTGTTAACATTTAGCATCAAGGCTATTTACAGCCCATTTATCAGTTTTGCATGAATATTTAGCTTTTAGCATGCTACAATAAAACACCTAATTACGTTCAGTAGTGCTGTGGTCAATACATTATTGGGTATTTTTGTAGTGTGACGTGAATAATTTAGCACTGAGGCTGACATTTATAATGCAAATTAGAAAATTAACAGAAAGCAGTGATACCAAACTTTGTGTTTGAGTCTTGAAGGTGCCTCAACATTGGGTTTCTGCCTGTGAGTGCCTCTTGATGTTCCTAAGAAAGGGCTGTGTACTCTATCTCAGTCCTTGTATTTGCCGAAACAATCCGGTGAAGCCAAATGCTTTCATCAACAAACAAAAGACTGAGTTTTTTTAAAGCCATTTTCACTTTCTCAACTCTGTGTAGTTTTGTACAAAAGTGTCTTATTCTGGTTTGCTTGAACAACCGCAGGACACAGAGCTGTCCGGAGTCGATACACATTGATTCACCTGTTGTCTCCCCTCCTCTGCTGTCACACGCTGTCACATCTGTATGCAAACACCAGCACACCACCAGGTATTTGCTGCAAAAGCAGCAGTGTGTAATTAGCACAAAAGCATCTTCTGCCTGACACTTTTACCTGGCTCTCCCACTTTCCTCTGCTGCAGTTTGTGTTTGCCTTTCAATCAGCAGTGATCATATTGCCTTTTTCATGTGTGACACTCAGTGAAAATCTACTGTGTTATGTGCGTCTACAATGGCTCGATACAAATTGTCTCACAATTCCATATTAAGTAATGACACAGGCTCCTAATAACAGTGCATATTTCACATAGTTTAACGCAAATAGCTGCGACCCCAAGTTTTTTTTAGACATTGTGTGAAAGAACATATTTGTGCATCGGACTGTGTGTCAAGTGCTGAATGAATCTGAAGGCTCAACTCGATGTGTTTACATTTTCCTGCACGATCCAGGCCTTTTCTTTTGACCTCCAATTTGTGCAATGTGTGTTTTGTGCTTGGTGACATTAGCAGTATAACACTGCCAGCGCTGGTGTCTGTTTCAGCACTAATATTAGAAGACGCTCTTGACATTCCCCAACTGACAGTTTATGATCTGCTGACTTCTATTTGCATGATTTCCATTAGCGTATAAATAAATGAATGATCTGAATTCTTGGGGTGAAAAGTGACCCTGAAAAATGTTCCACGCAGGAACTTTAGATCCCTGAGAGTACACAAAAATACACACATGCACTCCCAGACTACAACACAGTGACATCCATACACACACAATATCTGTCATTTGCAAACAGTCAGATGAAACATGCAGCAACAAACAGCAACTGCTACACAATTATATACACAGTAATAGTGACATGTAAACACACACACACACACGGTTGACTTGCATCATGACTGAATGCATGGATGGATGGATGGATGGATGGATGGATGGATGGAGAGGAACTGTCACTGCTTTGTCTTCGAACAGGTCAGAAGCACCAAAAAGCCTCGGAGTGCAGCAGGCGAGCCAGTTGCCAATCAAGATCGTCAAAGCTGTCAGTCAGCCAAATCGCAGCCTTTTAGAAGCCTTCACATCTCATTAATGGACCGCTCAGTCCAAAAATGGCCACCGGCGCACTAATTAACCGGCCTGCACCTCAAACGGTAATTTTCAAGCAAGCCAGAAGACATTTATGGATCTGTACTGCCTTTACCTAACCTCCTTTAGATTTTACTTCTTTGTCAAAATGCGTTGCAGTTCACCAACTGTTGCCGTTGTAGCATTGACCATAAGGGATAAACACAAATCTTTATATTATAGTCTGACCTCATAAGGAGTTTGTAATTCCAAACTCCTGATTGAACAGATGATGGAGATGGGCAAGGAGATGGCCGTCTCCTCTATCAGGACCTTGGCCAGTTGTTTTGCATCAAGTCACATTGTCCAGCACTCACCCATGCACAGCCCGCCAATACCTACTGAAAAGAGATATTGACAGGCGCACTGCATTTACACACATTCATGGTAACATATAAAGAACATGCTTCTTACAATGTACAAATAGGCCTTAATGATGCTCTGGACTCCAAGGTGAGAGCCATTGTTGAACAGGCCAGCAAACTGAAGTACAGTTCTGATACGGTTTATTGATATTTCCTGTTGTTTGTCCTTTGAGCATGTGACAGTGCCTTATGAATGCCATTCTATATCAGTGAAGCACTCGTTTTGAACAACAACACGGTTGCTTTGAGAATGAATTCACAGTTGCTGTAAAGGTGTCAGGAAGGCCTAAATCTGTACCCACCTGTTTGTATTAAGCAACAATAAATAATGATTGGCTCATAAAACTGGCGGAGCAGTGAGCGAATGAAGGCGGCCAGGGGAGCAAAGACAAATTTTCAGGAACAAAAATGTTTGTGAAAGTCACCGGTGATGGAGACCAAAGCTGCCCTGCAGGGACTCGGATGCCATATTCTGGCGCCAGATGTCAGAGTCACTCACCTCATATTGTTTGATATCAGTATTGCTTGTTTGGGAAGTGGGTTGTTTTTTGATGTCCTGTACAGGCCACCAGACGCTCGGGAAACTAGGGGACGTAGGTTTTTTTTCCTCTTTGGAGAGGCTCTGTCGTAAACCCTTCAGGTCAAGAAATGCAATGGGACTGAAAAGATAAATGAACTCTGTGATGGATTTTAAAAGGCAATGATAAAGTGGTTGGAAATCCAACACAGCGAGAACAAAGTTCCCTTTTGGGTGGGTGCAGGTGTGATGAGTGGGGTTTCTAGAAGATCTAGACTGCAGACATGGTGAAATTCGTTTGACCTATATATGTAATGTCCAATTAACCTCCAATACATGATGAGGAGCTAATGTGAATGCAGCAGAACGGAAGATTTGTCATGCCCTGTGACTCTGCCCAAGTCCTCGCAAAGTTAAGTTGTATCTGTGTTTATGCTTGCCTTCCTTTTGCCTTGGTGTTGAACTTCCTCCTCTAAACTCTTCTGTTGTGCCTCCACCCTTCCTGTGCTTCATCTTGCTGATTACCCTGATTGTCTCCACCTGTGTATCCTCTCCTTTTCCTCACCTCCATGTCCTTATACTCCCCCAGTCTATGTCTGAGTCTTTGTCCTGCTGTCTGTGTTGTTCATGTAGGCTTTCCCCACGTTCACATTACTTTTCAGGTTTGAGTCAGTGGAGCATTTATTTTGGGGACTTTTATAGCCTATATTTGGATTTTTATACTTTTATCATTATCCATGTTTGTCATTGCCTCCCACAATTGGATCTTTCTTTTGCACATTGCCACAAGATTCTGTTACCAACCGCTAGAAGTGCTAGATCTTCATATTCTTGTCTGCACCTCACTAACAAAAAAACAGTAAGTCAGAAGCATCTACAGGACAACAACAGATGCCATTGGAGGTGCCTCTCATTAAATGGTTCTGAAAAAAACTGAAAGAAGTTTGTTCAAACTTAGCTGTTGAGATCTGTGTTTTGCGCCACAAAACTGCAGAGCGATGTCGCACCCATTGACGTTCACAAAGTATAGCCTATTTTGTTTTTAACAAACATAACCTAGCCCATGTAACCAGTCACATTCAAAACAAGCTCTCCTGCTATCGTGAAGGAGCTGCAGTGCCAATCATTGACAGCGTGAAATACATGGAGTAGAATGTCGAGCTGCGCAGGTAGCCATCATGTCGTGCTGTTCAGTCCACAGATTATTGCTCCACCTTGTAACCACAGCTCCCAGGAGCCCAAACGGTCCTATCTCTCCTGGTGTGTCCACAGTGCAGACAGAGACATTTGTTGCTGTGGCTACCGCTGTTGGCCGACACCAATGTCAGTGGAGAGACAGATTAATGAAGCTCACACTCAGGCTGAAATTGTTTTGGACCGAGCGGCTGTCTAAAGATAGGAGTCATTTTTTTGCGATCAATTCGTACGTATGGGGAAAGTGTCTGGATACCAGAAGATCAAGTCAAGGCCAGGTCATGGCAGGTAGCAAGGTCTTGTTGCCCTTCGCTAAGCTGCGTCCACTGTGCCACTGAAAAGTGTATCACAACCCTATTAATGCTTTATAGAGCAGGGTGGTGGTTTGTAAATATGTGCGCACGTGCATGCAAACAAAAGCCTGTCATACATTTACAATTTGGTGCCTTTTGAGGTCCTTTCATTTGCCACCTTCATGACAGGTCTGCATCAGCCTGTGTGTTAATTTCGCTTCACAGTGGCATCAAATTAAATGTCAGTGAGAAAAACATCCTGATGCAAGAGCCTGGCAACACCTTGAAAATAAAACTTGCTCTCCAAAATTCTGCAGAATCAAAGCATCAACATAAAAGTATTCATGCTTTAGAAATTTAAGGCAACACCTCAGATGGAGGAAGGTTCTCTTTGTACCGTTTACTCAGTAGTTCTACTTTTTGATTTGTTCAGGGATTGTTTGTATCTACTTTCCTCTTCAGATGTTGTTATCTTGACAAAAAACAATTGTGGTCGCAGTTTTTGCTCCAGAAACAAAAACAAAGAGGCTTTTGCACCAGTGTTTATTCGGCTGAATCAACGGCAGTCCGGCCAGCGATGGAGCAGCGCCCAGCTTTTGTTGGTAAGCAGGAGATTAAAGCTGCCAGAGCTGATCTCACACAGTCAAGCCGATCAGAGCACCTCTGTTGTTTATTCAGTGGTGCAGTGGGTAGGTCAGGTTTACACTTGCAGAAAGGTACAACAAACAAGTTTCATCTTTTCTGCACTTTCCAGTCAAATCCACAATGCACTATGAATTGAAAGGAAAAAGTCTAACACACCTTTGTCCCAATCCCACACTACACAATAACTTTTATCCCTTAAAATAACCAATAAAAAAGGAGGAGCTTGGAGTTGAGCTGCTGCTCTCAAATATTGTTGTGGCTGATGCCTTCCATCATAGCAAATTTGATGCCAATCGATTTTTAATTTTCTGAGTTATCTCATTAAAGAACAAATAGTGGCAAAAACATAACGTCCTCGGCAAAGGTTAGGAATTTAAGCATCTAACTGGTCTATTCAGCATTTAAGTCTCTTTCACTGTGATTTATCTGTGTACACTATTCTGATGTGATTGAGTCTACAGGACAACAGACAGATCATTAATTTTGCATGCATCCACATTTCAAGGCTGGCTCCATTAGAAGCTCCCGTGGAAAACAGAACGGCTCTCTGTGATTGCAGCCCACATAGACTGACAGGACTTTTCACTGATCAAAAGAACTCCCACATATTGCTCCCGCCTAATGAAATCCTTTACATCCTGCTATTCTTCTTCTTTGTGTAAAGTAACACACTCAAAGGGCTCAAAGGGGAACAGTTTGCCCGATGTCAAACAGAACTCCACTTCTAATCTGGAGCGCAGGTGGTCATAAAGGAAACAGACATTACAAAGATGATGTATCAGTCAGAACACTCCCAGGAAAAAAGTCTTTCCATGTTTTTGCCTTAGTGTTCTGACTGTCTCCAAGAACTATAAACAATTGTGGGAAAAGACACACCTTGAATGAAATTTTGTGTGTTTTGGGACTGCAAAAGTTGTCACATCAGTTTATACCATTAGCCTTAATGAATTCAATCCTGTAAAGGTTGAGTTTGGGCAAATAGGCTGCAGGTTGGATATCTCAACTCTGAGTTTAACAGATGGCTCACATGCTAACACTCAACAGACATATCCTTAACCCAGTCTGACAGATGGTACATACTAGAGGTCGACAAGTTCAATCGGCCGATGTATGGCTTTTTCCAGCTAAAAACTAATGTTTTCATATTGGCCTTGAAAAAAAATCCACTATCGGTCGACCTCAAGTACATACTTGGCAAGAGAAAAGATATTCAATCAATTTCTTCATGTGGCAAGGAAAAAAACCAAAGTTCATGCCAGTCAGGACACATCAAACTCAGATTCCTGGAAGAACTTCTTCCTCACTGCTTCAGCCACCTGCTCCTTGAGAAAAAAGTTGATGTATAACCTTCAATGCCAACAGAAAAGCCACTGCAGCTGCACCTCCTTTAAAATGTCTTGTCAGTCATCACTTGAGAAAATAGTTCAAGAACAAGCTGCGAGAAAATGAAGGACATAATTCATTTCTCTCTTAGAAAGAGAACAGATTTCTTTCTATTTGTCTCCGCTCACCATTTGCAATCTATTACTTTGTACTCCTCCCTGCAAGGTTACAAGGAAGGGCTGATGGTCATCATGGACTCCTGTCTGACCATCTCACCCTCATTTCTATCCGTCTTGCTATCACTCCGTATTGATCTGTATCGAGGCTCTGGTCTCAGGTTATGTTAGCCATATCCTGAAAGGGCTTAACGATTTTCTATCACAAGGCCACGTAGACTGAGTGAAAGACGTTCTCTTTCTTCTTTGTCTCATAAAGTGAAACAGAACAGCCTTGCTAAGCTCAGGTGGCTCAAAAAATAACCGAGCATCTCATCACCCACTTCAGTCCCCTCTTTTATTGCTCTCCTTGGTGGGACGGTTCGTTGTCCATCACCCTCTCATGATAGTGTTCAAAAGCAGGAGTTGTTGTATTTTTTCTCAATTATCCTCTTTAAAATCAAGGTTCAATCCCTCCATTGATTTCATGACTAAAAATATCGGCATTGTTTGACATGGCTTTGAAATTCACCTTCTAATGTGGCTCGGATAAGAGTTATTTCTCCAGGAATTGGGATCTCTAACTGGGGGAGTTTAAGGGACAGATGAGGGGCAGATAAAGGACAAGGCAAAGACAGAAGAATGTCTGACCAATGAGTTTTTAATAAATTCTCCATATGCTCAAAAGTTCCTTATTCTGTCAGAAAACAACTTTAAACTTGAAATTACTGTCACATTACACAAGCACTTTTATTCACTTTGTTATTTGAAGTGAAGATCAGGAAAGGGAAGTGTGTCCCAGAGACAGAGGTGTTGACGTCATGTCAGTCCGGAGGGTCTAATGTACTGTTGGCAATGCTTCCTTCATTTCTTGCCTCTGCTATGTGTGTTGTTTTTTTTTGTTTTTTTTAATAAAGATGAAATCCCATAATGCTAATCTCGTAAGCTAATGAATGCTTTGCCTCCAAAACGTGGGTGGCTTTCTAATGAAATCATACTGCAGTAAACCATTAGTGCTGCTTACAGAATTCGCTGAAAATGACGTTTAATATCGGGGGCAAAAAACAAACAAGGCAGTGCAGCTGGAAGAAAATTAAACACAAACACAAGCACAAACACAGACAAACATACACGCACAAAAAACAAACACACATACACAATGATTTGTTGTATGAGATGCTATTTGAGTCTTGCGCCACACATAGCAGATCGAAGTCTTTCATTATAAGGAACAGGCTAAAAAATTGTGCCAAAGAAGTTGACAGTGAGCCTCTGAGTCACTCAACAAGAATATCACTTCACAGATACACACGACTGACTTTTGTAGCTCCTCCAACAAAAGTTGGCGGTCGTGTAAAGATGAACTTGTCGGTTGATTCCCAGCTTTTGCCACCTCTCAGTTTATGAACATTTCTGCCTATTTTCCTGTCATTTTTCTTTTTGTGTCGAGCTCTGTGGTCCTGCCTCGTGGCTCTCAATCCTTCTTTTACAAAGACCTAAGAAATGCCTCTTGCTAAAACTGTGGACCCCCTCTTCAATCTTCCACTTGCCACAAAGTGGCAGAAAAACAAACAACTTTGCACTCAATGCTGGGAACCACTGAGCTGCTACTTTGGTTCATGCAAAAGAGCAAAATGCAAAGAGCAAAAGCACTGAGTAAAGAGGGGTCCACCTCAAATGCAGGCATAAATATTAATTACACTCTCAGCTAACTATAACCCACAGTGACTGGCTTTGAGTTTTAGGAGTGTCTGTGAAAATATTGGTAATATCTTAGCTTCTGTTCAAAGGATGATATGATTCTTTGTACTGCTTTTATTATCATATTCTTCCTCTTCTTTTTAACAGTCCCATTAAGAGCCACAGCGGATCCTTTTTTCTCAATTACCCCTTGATTCCTGTGCTATTGGATTCCAAATCAAGTCCTGTCTGGAAAAGCAGTTATACGCTATTTTTCTCCATATACCAGCATATATGAAAGTAACATCCTCCAAAACAAAAGCAACTGGCAGATTTTAGCCAGCTTGAGATGCTACAACAGGGGAGTTGAATCCACTTTCAATTCGAAGCCACATAGAACAAAATATTTACACTACATGATAATGACCTAAAATTGTATATTATATAAGGTAGCTCTGCATTATCTGCTCTCTTGTCCAATCATATTGTTGCAATCTGCTGTTCAGGTTTGGTTCTTATGATTAAATCATACTTTCTTCACTGACTAAAACAGTCATTCCAAATGAAAAGTTTAAGTAAATCAGGGGGGGCAATGATCTGAATCCTCTTGTCGGCTGGATAAGCTCTTCGCGTTTGAATTGAAGATTACACTCATCTTTTACGAGTCTCTTTCTTTTTTTTGTACAGGTGCAAAACTAATTTTGACAACTGCAAAGCAGGTGAGAAGGGGCCCAAGCTCCAGATTGTAAACCACTGAGCTAATTTTGGCGATTCACAATTTCACCACAAAAGCTTTTATTAAAGCAATCACTTAAATCAGAGTTCAAGTTGATTTGAAGCTGGCTTTGCATCAGTACATCAGAAAACACATTTCAGTCATGAAAACCAGACCGATAACAACTTGGACCACATTGCAACAGAGTTACCACTTAACCAAGGAAATGGAACAACAGCCTTTTATCGGACTGTGTTATTCACTTTGCCTGTTATTACTGCAGTCGAAAATGTTATTTCTATATCATCCAACGTTAACTTGAAAGGATAGATTCTGATTGCATTCAATTTTATGGAGATGGTACAGAAGCACTGTTATTGGGTTTGCTCGTTTATGTGAGTAGATGCTGCACAATGGCTGCAGTTCCCACTGCACTAATGAATGTATATTATATCTACAGGCAATTAAACTCCACACAGTGTTACAATAAATTGTACAATCAAGTCTTTGTCCCCATTCAGGACCGATTACACAAGTGTGTGCCCTTACTGCAGAAGACACATGCTCTCTCCACTTGATGTTTTTGCCAGTTGAAATAAGACTCCCTTTTCACCACAATGTGTGACGCTTCAGCACTGTGGGTTTATGCAATGATTCAGGGACATTTACAGTCTCCTATGAATGTAAGTGTTGGAGTGGTACCAGCATAATTTCTTCACTCAGCAGCAGATTAATTGGTATGGTGTAGTCAGTGAGTTTAGGAGATTAGGATAACCGCACTGCAGACATTTGGTCACTATTTCGAGATATTTGCATCTAAATCACGAGTCACAACTCCCAGTCTCCCCTTTCTGTCCCTGTGTTACTGTCAGCAACCAAGCTACAATCATTGAAACTCAATAAACCTGACCCAGCACAGGGGTGCCAGCTGGTCCTGGCAGAGCAGGAGGACACAACTGTCCCTGGTCTCCTCGGAAACACGGGCTGATGCAACATATTTTCCATGTTTGTGCTCATTTCTCCTACAATGAAGATCAAAAATCACACGGAAATGGTAACTGCTCCTTCACAAGGTCGTATCACCAGTGGCTTGTCCAGAATGTTTTTAATAGGGTGACCATCAAAGTTATCATTCATTCATTCATTCATTCATTCATTCATTCAGATAGGGTTTGTACATTCTGGATCCTCATGCAGGCATCCTGA
>JAUESF010030307.1:0-21949 GCA_032274765.1 Malacoctenus tetranemus | reverse complement strand
CTGCATTTGAGACGTCAGAAAAGTGCTTCAGAGTGTTGTTCACCATGGGGGTGAGTAGAAAATGAAGGTACATCATTGCTTGGGTGTACCATTCCTTTAAATTGCCACTTCTGTTGGAGTTTGTACATTTTCAGGAGTCAGTATGATGAAGGTGGCTGCACGTTCAGCTTTTGTAAACCAAGTTGTGCCGGCAACTTAATGTTTTGGGACACACTCCTCACAGTGTTTTGTGTGACCTGGTATGTACACCTGATAATACACATTCATGAAGGTAACGTGTGGCTTGGGTAGAGCGTGCTGTCTTGTGTGTGTGACAGTCACACTTTACCATGCTTTTGGATTACACATATGGATTTGCACATAACATCCAAGTGTGGAAAAATCCCCCTCTGACGGAGTCAAAGCCAAAGGATTCAGTGGGTTTATGTGGCGACTACTTTCATTGAACAAGATTTCTCGTATGAATACATCTTTGAAGAAACAATGTGAAGTATTCTAAATCAATTGTTTTGTACTGACTGATTTACTTCTTGAAATATTTTCATTAACAGGGCTTTTGTTTCAGAGAAGGGAAGTGTCAAACGTTACATTAATAAATGAGCAATACAAACAATTTGTTGGTAGAATTGCAACTGTAAACACCAAGTGAGTAATAATTGATGAGAGATGTTTAGAGGTCCTTTCACACACAAAACATGAATGTACCAGAATGTACATATAATTGTTGTTAAACAGGCACAGATTTCATCATCATGGGTTTGGAAATCTTACTCAAAAGAATCATGAATTGCTCTCTTTTTTGCATGTGAGAACTTTAGGGATAAAGGGCTAGATTGTTCACAGCTGATGTACTTTGGTGTTCACCTTTTTGCTTGACATGTTTTCTTTCTGTGTCTTATCCAGACTTCTGGAATGGTTCAACCCAAATCCTCTAAACCCTGACACTGATGATGCTACTGAAAATGTGGTAGGTCATGCCTCTTCATTCTGCACTTGTTTGCAGCTTTTCTTTAACCCTTGTATGTTGTTCGAGTTTGGGGACCAGTTTTCAGATTCATGTGTAAAGGGGTGTGTAGTGCGTCGTCATTAAAAATGGTAAATAAAAATAAATAAATATGTTCTTCACACAAAATGAGCCAAGGCCAGTGAGTCTGATATTCAAAGCCTAATTAAACGTATATTTTTTCTTTTAAGAGACTATGGAAACGGGTCCCACAGACCCGAACAACACACAAGGGTTAAATAATTAGTTGTGGTTTGTTGCTTTCAGTTGCCATTTAAGTGTGGTCACTGAAACTATCCAACGGTATAATTATAACCTGTATAAAACACCGATGAACGAGGCTATCCAGAAAAAGCAATTTTCTGTTTTACTCAGATTTTGGTCAAGAAGCAGGATTTATGCAGGCTGAATTATGACTGGATGTTGGAACACTACGGCTAAGCTAAATGTTACATGGTGGGGCTAATATAGGATAATCTGATGTGAACTTACTGTGGTTCAGTTGCTCTGATCACACTCTTTGAGGTCATTACCAAAATCTATTGCCTTGCTTCCCAGCTAAAAAGCTAATACATGCTGTTGACTGTCCCACCCTGCCTCAAGTCCTTCATCATACTCCCCCTGCCCAAGACAACCCACATCACCAGTCACAATGACTACTGGCCAGTTGCACACACCCCAGTGCTGAAGTACTTTGAAAAAGTGGTACTGCTAATTTTGACCTGTACCAGACTGCACACAGGTCAAATAGACCAACAGAACATGCAGTAGCCACAGCCCTCGTAGTGTTGGACTTCAGCTCTGCATTTAACACCATCCTCCCACTGGTGGCTAAACTCCATTCTTTAATGGATCAAGATCTTCCTTTCTGGTCAGTGTAAAAGGATGACAATGGTCCACACACATCCACAGCCCTAAGCCTCAGCACTGAATTCCCACAGGGCTGTGTGCTGAGCCCTTTACTCTACACCCTGTACACAAACAACTGCACATCCATGCACCACAGCAACACCATCATGAAATACACCAATGACACCATGATGATGGTGGGGCTCATCTCTGGGGGAGATGAGTCCACGTCCAAGGAGGAGACTGGAGCAGTTGGCAGTGTTGTGCAGGGGGAACATCATCGTCGATTTCAGGAGAAAGAACACAGATATGCTTCCATTACACATCAAAGGGACAGTGGGGAAAGGACCCCTGCTTCGTGGGAGTCCTTCTTGAGGAGGATCTGACCTGGACCATGGACTCTTCTGAGCAGTCAAAGAGGCCAAGCAGAACCATAACTGTCTTAGGACTCTGAGGAGAGAAGACATCTGTCAGAGACTGCTGGTGTCCTTTTATCTGTGTTACATTGGGAGCCTCCTGACATAGTATATATTTGTGTGCTGCAGCAGCTGCAGAGTGACCCAGAGGACAATGCTACAGAGGCCACAGGGGGTGTTGGGTTTGGCCAATTTGCATCATCATTTTGGGGATACAACAGTGTTAAACTTCTGCATGGGCCAATGCTTTTGCGGTGTATCTTCTTCATTGGTTGATGATGTGGAAGATGAAGGAAGTCTGCTGACACGGTCTTGTAGTTCTTCAATCTTTTATTACGAGTACAATGTCGAAGCGAGTTGCCCGGACCGAACTCGGAGAAAGAGACCCAATATCTTTCTGACTTCTAAGTTTAATGGTCTTTGTTATTTAGGCCGCTGGCTCGGCCCACCTGTTTTCTCAAAAACAGTCTTTAAAAAAAAAAACACTTAGCTGAAAATAAGGGAACACGGACATTCTGACGTCAGCAACTGCGGATGTATACCTTAATTCTGTCTTGAGCCTCAAGTCTCCGTTCTCATACAAACCTTTTGACAAGGCAGTAAATCTCACAGTTCCTGTTACGAATGTTCTCAGACTCTTGATGTATACAATTCCTGTTTGTCACAGTCTAAGAAAAGGCACCACACTTCCATTAGTTCTCAACTGTGCAGATCAGAGTGCAAATGCAAACAAATTCCTTAAAGGTGATGACATTGTACATTGGATGCTTGATGCTTCATTTTCAGTCCTTTTCCTTCTCTCTTGTCTTCTGATCACAGTTCCCTCCCAGTGATCCCAGGAACAGTGGGATTCTGGTGCACTCTGCCTTTCCACTGGAGTCCTGTCCCAGCTTGGATGAGGCCCCCCTCACAGACACTCTCCGCTCGGTGAAAACAATGTGCTTTTAGATTTGTCTTTGTGATGTTTAATTATGATGAGAAGACAAGAACACAAAGGATCAAACAGACAGTGGAAGATGACACAAGTTTGAAACACTATATTCACTTTACTTCACTTTTACTTGTGATGAAACCAGTTTGGTTCGATTGGCATCTTGTTTGCACTGGGTATGGTGTGTGTATTTTTATGGTTCACTCATGGATACAAGCTAAATCAACCGGCAAGATTGTTTGGGGAGGCAAAATGTACATGGTGCTGCCATCCACACACTATGACAGCGTTTTTCTCGAATTCACACAACTACCGGTTTGTCCTCAGGTGATGCTAAAGAAACAGTACAGAGCTTTGTCTCCAGCTGACTGCTACAGCTGGCCAGCAGTTGCCCGAGGATGCAACACTCTCATTATCTCCAACACTGCGGATGAGCCACTCAGCTACCTCCCTCCACTTCTCTCTCACATCCAACTCAACTCCATCATAGCCTCCCTCCCATCCAGCTCAGGGGTGAGCACTGAAGCATTTGTTGGGATGGATCAAAGTGGAATTGCTTTGCAATGCACCCCACTTTAAGTGTATTGGTGTTAACAGCAGTGCGTTGGTAACTCTAAGCTTGATGTGGATCTGTTTGCATTCAGCCCATAACAGTGCTGCTGTGTTGGGGTTGGGAGAAGGTCCAGGCAGTGTATGACCTGCTGGAGGAGAGAGGGGTCAGCAGAGAGCTGCACCCTGTCGTCATGTTGCTGGGCATTGGCAAAGATGAGGCAAAGACTGTCAAGATTCCCAAAAACTGTGAGCAAGGCACTAAGAGTTTTTCATTCAGTGTTGGTGCGTTATTGTTAAAACTGTTTAAGACTGTTGAAAGGGCTGCTCTCCATACTCATATGAATGCATGCATATGAATGTGGGCTTTTCAGGATTGTCTCTTTGTCTCTTCACCAGGCCTGCTAGTAGTGACCACACCCTTTACTCTGGTGCGTCTGCTATCTACTCACTGCTTCCGCTTCTTGAGACTTTGCCACCTTGTGCTCGATGAAGCTGACAAGCTCTTTACTCTGGCACCAGAACAGGTGATTGCTCTTTCTTTCAATATTTGTATTGAAATTTATATTCAATATTTTCACAACAACGTTTATGAAAAATCATGTTTTCTTAAACATTGGCTTTTAGAATCTCACTTCTGGCACTCTATTTTATTCCCATAAAAGTTCTATGTCTGTGTCAAAAATAGTTGGTTTATATAAATTGGGGTGAAAAATGGACCAACACCAGCACAATAAGCCTTAAAACATCTATGCACATAAATACTTGAATACAGTATGAGCGTTAAACTGTCAGAAACATAAAACTGTCTGCTCTGAGGACAGGCTAACCCGCAAGCTCGAAGCAGCATTTGGCTAGTATGGCTTTAGCCAAATAACTGTTAAAATGGGACAGTGGTTAGGAAAGTGTGATGGAATCCATCACAGCTTGACTGGTCTTTTGCTTTATGAGGAGAGTTTGACAAAGGTAAAACAAGAAGTGCCTGGTTTGTCATATTTGCACAGGTCCGATTTTTCTTTTGATGCTCCCCTGTGCCTCCTTCTTAACAAGGGATCGCCACTCTTTTCTCTGGCCCTTTAGAGAGAGACCGAGAGAGAGAAAAAGGAGACCAGCTGTCTCATGAACATAAAGTGAAACTTTCTGCCACACCTGTGGTGCTCATTTTCAGTCCTGACAACAGTAAATCCTTGCTGTCCCCCACTTCATGTCTGTCTTGCTTTATTTTCTGTTGACTTAAGTGTTCGTCTTTGTTTCAATTCAAGAAGAGAATCTGGAGACTAATTATTTTCCTCATGCATATCGATGGATAAGATTTAGCAGCTGTTGTAGCTTTGCTCAGACTAATGGAAATAGAGGAATACCCTCATCCTTCCGTTGTTGACAACAAGTAGTTTGGCCTTGTTTAAGCATTTGTTTGAAAGTAAATGACTTAAAAAGCAGATTTTTTTCATAAAAAGAATTTTCTGCTATAAAGACTGATGTACATGCAGTATCCTTGTTTTTTGTTCTGCGTATAAAACACTTTGAATCATTTGGGCATTGAAATAACATAAATGATAAACTCCCATAACCTCAGTGCTATCGCTGTCAGATGGAGACCATCTTGCAGCATTTTCAGAAGGTAGTCTCCAGTGAGGAGAAGGTTTCCTGTCCGCAGCAGCTGGTCGCTGTCGCAAAGAAATGGACACTTCACATGGAAGGCTTGTTATCCAACCACATGCCTTCTCCCTGTGTTGTCATCACTCTACCTGAAGAAGCGGCACTCTATGGCAACGTTCAGCAGGTCACATATTTCCTTTGTTCTTCCAATGGTTACATCTGTCTTCACTTTTTCTGTGGGAGTATTTACCTCCCTCCAGGAGTATAGTGGCATGAAGCTAGTACATTTAGATGTTGTTGAACAGTGAAAGCATTTGAGTTTAACATAAAAAAATTAATACGAGATGAAAGATCAACACATGATATTTGTTTTCAGGTGTTTATATGTAGATATGATACACAGTTCAGAGGAAAGACCCTTGTGTCCGTATCCACCCACTTATCTTGTGAGCAAAAAGATTTGCAGCAGACCCCACACACCCAAAGACATGCAAACAGTAACAGTCTTTCTTCCCTTTGATATCATTGACTGGTAAAGCAAAACACATTTCTCTTTGTGTGATATTTAAAGCTATGCTACTGGAATGACAAACTCCACAGCTTGTTTGTATGTGTTCACATCTTCAGGTGAACTTCCCAAGTGTTCCCTTTTGCCCTCAGATCATCAACATGACTTTAGAGAGCAACAAGATCTCAGTCCTGCTGAGCATGTTGGACTTCAATCCTGCTGTGGCCCAAAAGACTTTGATAGTGGCAAACTCCATGCAGGATGTTGAGGATGTGTTCAAGGTGACGCAACATTCACACTCATACGCCCTTTGATACTGTTTAGTGGTGACTGTGCACAATTCTTTTGAAGCTTGTGCATTGTCTGACTGATGAGTGGAGGCTTTCAAGGATATTTTGCCCCAGAATTATAGACCACTGAAGATGTAACCACCTCTATGTCGATGTGAAGATGGGGGATGACTTTCGGCTCACAAGACATTTCTGTTTCAGCAGGGAAGTTTAGCATCAAAGTCCAGTACAGTGCTATAAATGCCTGCAATCAGCTTCTCCTCTGTTGCTCTATGTGAAGTAACATAAGATATACGTGTCGGTTGATAAAGCCTGAGGGCCAAAGGCTGACGAGATAAATGGAATCTTTTCGCTCCAATTTTGAATTTTGCAGCCAACTGACACTTCATATCCACCACACGATGGGTGGAAATAGTTTGTCGCTTTATTTATTTATTTATTTATTTATTTTTACGCTCAACCCATGGTCACGTTCACTACCATTGAACTGTATTTGGCTGCTCCAATATTTTCTGCTGAGACTCTAGAAATGTTTTGTGAACTGGAGCTCTTTGCCCGTCCTTCCATCAGCACAGTGGTGAGTGTGCTTTCCATGGACCATCAGTCTGGAGCGGAACATCCCTTTCAAAGATTAATTTTATGTCTTCTGTTCTGTGTAAAGGAATTTAGCATTTAACTTTTACTGCATTTACACACCTGAGCAAATGCTACAAAAATAAGGCCTCCGGAGGTTCCATCCTGTTACCTCCATCATTACATTAGTCACAAATGTAGCCTTCGAACTGCGTTTTAGCTTCAGATGGCAACATAACCAAGTCATATGCCTGTGTATTGACAAGAAGCAGCCATGGTTATAAACCACAGTCTGAAACTACAAAGAAAAAAACACAAAGAAAGACCCTTTCTTTAGGCACAATCATCTCTTTGAATTGAACCGCTGCGCTCAGGTTTTAATGGTCCGAATATGGACTCACCATTCTCTTGTTGGCATAAAGACACAGTGTGCCTTGTGTGTTTTTCTATAGTGTTCCTGGCAGTTTTTTACATTTTGGTACTGGAAATAAGGAATTTGATTTTGAGATGGAATCAGAAAAGAATGCAAGAATGCATTGTGGGTACTACATGAATGTGATCCTTTAAAACTGAGCACTCAATGTAAAGCATCACCTGCACTTTCTTCTGTTCTTTAGGCTGTGAGCAACAAGTCTACATTCTGCCTGAAGACGCACGAGGGATTAACAGACAAGTTTACCTTTGTTGTCCAGCAGTGGAGAAAACACATCTGCCCTGGTACTCACGTTGTTTTAGGTAAATGGTAAACGGTATATGCCTTCTGCACTGCCCACAGAGAGGACATCCTCACTTGTGCTTTAAAGCACAAATCCAATCTGGGCTAAACTTTTCTTTACTTCTCCTCTGTCTCACTCTGGACTTGTAGTGATCACCAACGAGTGCCTGAAGTGTTTGGGAATCAGAGATGCAACATGCGTCATCCACTACGGTTTTCCCACATCTCCCAAGCTGTTTGGTAGGCGACTCTTCTGCATGGCTGACAACTTCAGAAACCTCTCGCAGGGAGTAAGTACAAGCAAATGAACTTGTAATAAAACTAATTAGCATGCACCCTGGACAACCTGGACAACTGCTCATTAATGCGACCATCGAAATGGGCCACTCGTGTAGTGATGTCACCTTACTCGACCTTGTTTGAGCTGTACTTTTACTGCAGCAAAGTTGCTGATGTGGTGACCACAGTGAGTGTTAGACTTGTCTGTGTTTCTCATGTTGGTGGAAATGCGCAATAAATGCAGGTTGTCCCGTCGAGCTATATTTCCCGGCACACCTGAGCATCTCTCACGGCACACCAGTGTGCCGCGGCACAGTGATTGGGAAACACTAATCTATAGTGTCGATATGGTTCAAATTAAAGTTGCTATAGTGTTCTCTAGTGTTCATTGGTCGGGTAGTTTGTCTGTTGACAGGTTAACTCAAAAAGGGATTTAGATAGAATTAACAGGATGGGTGAGGGTGGTTACATGAACAGACATGAAATTTGGTGGTGATCTGATCATTCAGTGATCTAAAAAAATAATCAAAAGCAGGTGTGTGGCATGTGCTATGACTGTGTGTCCCTTTAAGAGAGTGGTCGGCCAATGATTGAAGAAAGCAAAGTAGACAGGTGTATTGGTGGGGGTATGCACTCAACAGAGTGCGTGGCCAGAGTTGTGACCAGCTGCTGTAAATCTTTGAAAAATGTTGAACCTTTTAAACGTCTTTTTGACTGCTCTATTTCAGGGGTGTTTTTAAGGAGAAAGACCCAATTAATGAGTCTGGAATGTTGAATAATATCCAGCAATTAACTTTTTTACTCTTTGTTGATCCATAGTTTTAAATTATGCTATCCTCTTGAGTTTCGTGCCTTTTGTGTTGGCCTGTTGCATGAGTTTGTGTAATGAAATGCTTCTTCAGCATCATGCTTTTTCTGTTTGAACTGTTCCCTGTTTGTTTCTGAAAGGATTCCGGGATGAAGTTAGTGTTCCTATCTGCTTGGCTTGATGTTTCTCTCAGGACCTGGAAGTGAGGCGTTCTCATGTGACCAGGTCGGTGCTGCTGATCTCGGAGAGGAATGCCCGCCATGCTGTTGGAGTTCTGCGCTATCTTGACCGAACGAATGCCCCCCTTCCACTCGAGCTGCAGACCTTTGCCCAGGGTCTGCACATAGCACGAGAAGCCCAGAAGGAGGACCGCCCTCTGTGCATCTACCTGAAAAGCTTTGGAATATGCAGGTCTCTCTTTTTTGTCCTTGTTTGTTGTGTTTACCCATATTAATTAGGGAACTGGAGCAGACTTGATGCTATGAGTTTGAACAAAACCGCACCTGCACAGAACTTTCAATGCTTCACAACAGGATAGAGCTTTCGACCATTTGTTTGGAAGGTTAAAGATCCCTGGTCAAAGTGCACCTTGGTATTGGGGTGGATAATTGGTTTGCCAGTTGATGGGGATTTAGGCAGAGAAAAGCAAAAAGAAGCCTGAAAAATAAAGTGAGTGTGTTCTCTCCTGCAGGGACAGCAGCATGTGTCCACACCGGCACAGGTTCATTCCCCATCTGGATCAGTCACAGCTCCCTGCAACTGGAGTCATAGAAGTGAGCACGTCTACAGCATTTCTAACAGATACACCAGTTTACAGCACAAAAGGCTCGTTGATAGACACTCTACACACAAGAATCTTTATGTAGCGATCCAACCAGTCAGCTCTGCCTGTTTTGGCTGTCTTTGGGCCACATTGAATTGCAGGAAAAGTCTTACTAAAACAGTGTCTGTTAACTGATACTAGACCTGATGGAAACACTCTCAAATCATGTGCAGTCGTGCACAAAAGAACAGAGTAGGTACTAGTGGAAAAGTGCCAATATATAAACATTTCCACTTGCCGGGGGGCTTTATTTCAGCGATGGAGCTTTTTGGGGTTGTGGATGCTTGCGGCTGGGGCTCCTGCAGCACGCAGTTTCACACACTCTTCATACTGCAGTTTGTGCTGCTGTTCTAGATGGTGAGAAAGATTTGTAGTTCTTCCATCCCTGGCTGTGACTTCTTATATTGCACTCCCTTCATACATTGTGATTTTGTTGCCAGTTCCATATCACATTTATCACGCCCAGCTGTAGAATCATTGCAAGTGTCACTGAAGTTTGTCACTGTCACTCCTATATTCTCCCCTCCCATCATTCATGAATAATATTAAACACCTTTTCAACATTTTTTACTGCTGAAATTTCAATGGTTCTTTTCTCCTAGACATTCACATTACCACTGATGCAGCACCTCATATGCATTACTAAGTTGTGTGCGTGCGTGCGTGCGTGTGTGTGTGTGTGTTCAAGGTGGTGCCACTGTACATTAGAACAGCATCAGTGTTCTCCGGTCGAATTGTCAGGAAGGAGGACAAAGAGTTTGACGTGCTGTTGGCTGAGATGGCTTCTTTCTATGCTGACAAGAAGCCTGGAGCCCAAGAGCTGCTGATCGGAGGCCTGTACGCAGTGCAGGAGGGGGACGTCTTCCACAGGTTTGTTCTCACACCACACATTCTTGTGGTGTCCATTTCAGTCATTCAACACAGTGTTATACACAGTTTTTAATCTGATGTGTTTAACATCGTTAACTAATAAAAACAAAACTGTTTTTGTGTCTTTTGATCAAGCTGGTCACTGCTGCCTTCCATTGCCTTCAGAAAACATAATAACTTAAGTTCTTTAATGTGACTCAGCTGGAAGAGTGAGTTAGATTCCTCATCTCACCCTGTTCATGTGTCACTGTATCCCTGGGCAAGGCACTGAACCCTGAATTGCTCTCAGTGGTGCATGTTAGCCCTTTGCATGGCAGCCCCTGTCACAGAAACATACTGTGTGTGTGTTGTGTATGTGCTTATGCTACATGCATTTTTAAGGCACATGTACTTTTTACCTGTCATGAAATGGACTCTCTCTCTCTCCCTCCCTCTTTCTTTCTCAGAGTGAAGATCCTCTCTCTGTCTGACAGAGGCGACTGTCTTTTTTTCAGCGTGTTCGTCCGTTTCATCGATGTGGGAAAGGAGGAGGAGGTCAAATCCCATCAGATCCTTCAGCTGCCACACCAGTTTCACTCACTACCTGGCCAGGCCGTGGAGCTTATTGTGTGCCGGGTCAAGCCGGTTGATGCTGAGGCCGACTGGCATCCCAAGGTTCCGCTCTGACTCCTGATGATTCGCTGAAAATTCATTTAATCTTTTCTGACTCGACAATTCCAAGCCTTTCTGATTGGATTAGAAACATTTTACAGTGGAGCTTGTATCTGTAACATAATCTGGAGATTTGTAAATGGATTGTAAATGTAAATGATTTGTATACGGATTTGTAAATGAATTGACAGCTTCTGCTGACATCTGCTGAATTTAGCTCAAAGCTTCAGAAGAAATTCATCGAGGCGACTGTATTGACGAGACCAGCGGTCATTGCTTTGAATCTTTTGGTCTTGCAGGTAACCAGACTGATCAGCCAAAAGATCCGAGGTGTCCAGCATCAAGCCAGAGCTGTTCTTAGTCTTGGAAATACGGTTTTTCTGGACCCCATGGTATGTTACTTTTTTACCTTGTCTGATTGCACAGAGACTGATTCATGATATAGAGGTAGCTTCTACACTGACCTTCAAGTCGATGAATTTCTCCATAGCACCTTTAAAATAGGAACAAAGCAGACACCTCAATGACAAGAAGGTCTTGGGTTTGAACCCAGGTGCAGTCTTTTGGTGTGGAGTTTGCATGTTATCCCTGTGGTTGAGTAGAAATCACTTCCTCTAGTTTCCTTTCATCGTCCAAAATCAGTTCCTCTAGTTTCCTTTCATCGTCCAAAAACGTGCATGGGATCAATTGGTGGCTCCAAATTGTCCGTGTGTCTGTGTGTGCACATGCATGTGCAATGGCTGGTGGCCTCTCCAGGTCTTGGCTGCCTTTGGCTCATGTGAGCTGGGATGAACTCTCGCACCCACAGAGCGAAGGCCTGTCATTTTAAAACCCTGTTTTGTTCTTGTGTCCTTTTAGGTGCTCGTCACCAAGGTGCCCGGTCTCAAAACATTAATCAATGAGCACAACGTCCAGTCTGCCATCCTGAGCTCGGGGATGGGAGTCATCAACCCAGAACATGTGGAGCGGCTCAGGGCTCTGTGCCAGGAGGGTATGGGTGGCCGTAGCACAGAGTCAGAGTAAGGAAAAACATACTGACACTGGTTTTTCTTGTGGGCCAATTCTGCATCTGATGACCAAGAAAAAAAAAGAGGCAACATGTTTTTGTTTGTTCTGTTTGCAGGTGGAGGGACAGTTTACTGTCTCAGGGGGCTCACACCAAAGCTGAGGAAGAAAGTCTGGCTAAAGCCTTGAGTGCTGTAATGGTCAGGAAGCTTGCTGGCCCAGGCTCCACTCCCCTTATGCATTCGGAGTCTCCCAGTCCATTAACTTTAGCAAACTTGAGCCCGAGCCAAGCATCACCAACACCTGAATTCCACCTGGTCCCAGCTTGTGATTTGAAGCCCCAGCTGATGAGCCAGACTGACTGTAAGATGAAGACCACCCATTCAGCTCAGCAGACAGACAGGTTGGTAGATTAACTGGTGTGATGTAAAATCTACATTTTACATTTCCAGTTCAGAGGAATGTTTCAGGATCCTCACAGGAGCAGCTTTGTTGCCATTTTCATGACGTTCTTATATTGTAAATTGCTGTTTTATTGCTCATTTTTCTATCCTGTCATCCTCGCGTTTTTTAACGTTTTTATGAGTTTTGTACATTCAGAGCTGGTGACAGAAGGTTTCTATTCATTGATGAAACTTGCTGGGAATATAACTTGTTACTTTAACTGTTTATTAATAACAAAGGAAATATTAGGAGCCACAAAGTTTCCCTGAGTTGATTTAATTTTTTATCATTTGTTCTTCAAGTAACCAAGTGAGGTCGACTATGGTATTACATCGCTGCCATTAATCGAGACAGTGCAAAGCTTTCATCGCGGGCACGCAAAGCTCTCATCGTGGGCCCATTTCTAAATCAAGAGCGCACAAAACTCTCAGCATGTGCGCACGTTTAGGCTAAAACGCGCCCCCTCCACCTTTCCGTGCGCTCTCGCTGGAAATTTCTGCGCCCTTGCTGTGTTCAGTGGGCGTTTTTGTCAGTGTCAGTGGGTGTAATTGTCAGTTGGGGCGGTCTCTCTTCCGATTGATCTGATTGGCTGGATTTTAAACTCAAATCCAGTCCCACCACGGGACTGCACGGACCCCTCCCGGTTACTTCTGAACTAGGGATGCAAATTATCGAGTAATTCATTAATCGATAGTTGTATCATCTTATCGATCAGTGATCAATTAATGGACAGTTGTAGCTCCAGTTAACTTAAATATGCTGCCTGATGGCACATGTGTCTGTCTTCGTAAAACAAAGCAAAACAAAAAATCCCTAGTGCTCCTCAACCTTCGATAGACATATCTATTTTTGTTCAAGAATATCAGCATATCAACATAATCAGGAGTAAGTCGTGTGCGCAGCCTGTTAGCAGTTAGGCCAGCTGCTGAGAGTACACGCTCAGAAGGGACTGATGTGCCTGGTATTGCCAACTACTTTTGTGCCAGGTTGGCCAGCCTTGGAAACCTCCCTTCATTTCAACTTCACACCATGTTGTGGGACTAGAATCAAGGAGTAGTGGTTGATCCTTCAGAAAGCTGTCCACTTCTTTTTCTACATCATCATCAGTGCTCCTTGTGGTATAGTTTTCACCCATGGGTAAAGCATAAGCACTGCACCTCTGAAGCACAGCTCCCTGGACTGGCAGTGCATTGAGCACCCCTTGCTGGTCTCAAGCAGCATCTGCTTATGTGGCGCTCCTATGTCCAGCCTCTGCTGATACCAGTGCTTCAAGGCATGATCAGGTTTGGCATGAGCTGCAATCCTCCTCGGTGGGGTCAAAAATCCCAGGTGCTTGTGCCTAGGATCCAGCATGGTGGCGAGCATTGATGGTGTTGACGTCAGGCCATCAGAAGCAATCTGCTTCTACAAATAGCAGTTTTTTGACATTATCAGTCACAACGTATGTAATAAAAAATCTGGTTTGTGTTCTGTTGAAGCCAAGGTGTTCTTATTGTGATGTACAGGAGAACAGAACCAGACGTTTGCCCTGTAGGTCCCCTGTCTGCCTGCAGGACTCCCTGTGAGAATGGTACAGTCTACTTTTCCCTCAACACACATACGGGACTGTAATGGATTGAATTGTAAACTTTGGCCATGTCTGCCAGACTGATAGAGTTTTCAAACTGAACAGAGTGAATCAAAGCCTTTAATGGTCACAACTTTTTGGATCAAAACACAGTGTTCAGTTTCCCCTCAGCCAAACAAGTATAACTGTTTCCACAGGTGCACCTGAAAGTGAACCTGGAGGTGAATCTGAAGGTGCTGATGAATGCAGTAGGCAACAGGTCATCGTCACTTCTGAAACAGAATGCCACAACTCACCCAGAAGGTGAAAAAACAAGTGAAAACTTCTCTCATTATAACCGCCGTTACGACTCTCTGTTCTCATTTTGTGTCTGTGTCAGTTTCCATCCTCAGGTCCGCTGGTATGACACGTGCGACTCTGCCATTGTAACAGTGAAGTTGCAGAACGCGGAGAGCCAGAGCTGTTGCTTCTATTCGGATCAAGTCGTGTACAGGTGTGTTCGGGCCAGACCACTGTTTCCTGTGGTGTGGAACAAATGAGCAGTGGACGTTTATTGGAGCTTCAGTGGAGAAGAGTCACAATTAAGCGCCAAAATGTTCCCTGAACAGTTGAGTCTTCAGATGTCTTTCAAAACTAAAAAAGGGACTCTGCAGATCGTATTGAGTTGGACAGCTCATTCCACAATTTTGGGAGCGACAGAAGAGAAGAGTTGTGCAATAGATTTAGAGCGATGCTGGGCTGGGAGCACCAGGTGTCTTTCACAGGCTGAGCGTAATAAGCGAGAGTGAGTGTAGATCTAGATAAGAGAATCTAGGAAGGCCGGAGCCGTTTAAGTCGCAGTTTTGTATGTCAGAAGAAGAGCTTTGAATGTGACGCTAGCTGCCACTGGAAGCCAGTGAAGAGAGGTTAATAGCGAGGTGACGTGTGCCCTCTTGGGTTGCTTAAAGACCAGGCGTGCTGCAGCATTCTGGACCATCTGCAGAGGTCTAAGTGTGCATGCGGGGAGGCCTGCAAGACAGTTGCAAAATTTAAAGCGTGAAATCACCAGGGCCTGCACCAGAAGCTGGATGGCCTGTTGTGTCAGGTAGGGTCTGATCCTCCTGATTTTATAGAGGGCATATTGACAAGACCGAGCAATCAAGGCCAAGTGAACCTTAAAGGTCAATTGGTCATCAATTACGACACCCAGATTTCTGGTGGAGTTTAAGGACACAAGTTGATTTGAGTCGAGCACAACATTGATCTGGGCTGGAATGGAGGGACATACTGGAAAGAAAATGAGCTCAGCTTCTGACAGATTTATTGGAAGGTGGCGTTCTTTCATCCATGAGGAGATATATGCTGGACAGGCTGATATCCGAGCTGAGACAGTGGTGTCGTCTGGGGGAAAGGAAAGGCAAAGCTGGTTGTCATCAGCATAGCAGTGGTAGGAGAAGCCGTGAGAGTGGATCATTTGAACCGAGTGAGGTTGTGGATCAGGAGAAGATTAGGCGACCAAGCACAGACCCCTGAACTACCCCAGTGGCTAAGCCATGTGACTTAGATCCTTCAGAGTGTCATGGAGAGGGGAAGTGTCTATCTGTGAGGTAGGACTTGAACCATAACAGAGCAGATCCTGAGATGCCATGTTCAGAGAGTGTGGAGAGGAGAATGTGATGGTTCACGTTGTCAAAGGCAGCAGACAGGTCCAGTTGCAGCAGGACAGACCAGTAGCTCTAGCCAGTCTAAGTGATTTTGTGACTGACAGGAGAGCGGTCTCCGTGGAATGGTCTGACCTGAAGCTTGATTGATGGAAGTCAATCAGCTTATTCTTATGTAGGTGTTCAGAAACCTGATCCAAGACTGCATGCTCAAGTGTCTTGGATAGGAATGGCAGAAGAGAAACTGGCCTGTAATGTTCAACCTGTTCCGGGTTGAGGTTTGGTTTTTTGAGCAACGGGGTGAACCGGACCTGTTTTAAAGGCCGTAGGAAAGACACCAGTATTTAAGGAAGCATTTACAATGCGTGTGACTGCAGGATTGACCATAGGCGACATGGTCTGCAGGGTGTTAGCGGGTATCTGATCAAGAGGACAGGTTGTAGGTTTAGAGTTGAGAAGTCTGGAGACTTCATCCTCAGTCAGAGGTGCAAAAGAACAGAGTGAATTACTTGTTGCTGCCCTGAGCTGACTGAGAAAGTTGGACTCAGAGATTTGTTTGCTGATGGTGGATACCATTTCGGTTTATAAAAAAAAATAAATAAATAAATTGAAAAAAAAAAAAGGGAGGCAAAAAAGTCGAGAGTTAAAGCAGTGGACAAGCTGAGCGGTCGGAAGAGACAGTAGAGAGTTGAACATTGTAAGCAGTTTTTTTGTGTCAGAGGCAGCACAGATTTTGTCTGTGGCTGATGCGTTTTCTCTTGTTGCTTATAATGACAGGAATGTGTGCAAGGCACATAGTGCGTAATGCTTTTCAGGTATTGGAAAGGTGTGGCGTCCTTGCTCGGTGGACTCGCGCAGGTAGACTCGTAGGTCTTTATTTTGGTCTCTCGCAGGTAGACTCGCAAGTCTTCACCCCATGGTCTCGCGCAAGTCGACTAGCAGGTCTTTATCCTTTGTGATCTCTGGCAGGCAGACTCACAGGTCTTTACCCTATGTGGTCTTCCCACTGTGTGCGCGCTGACGTTCCAGCGCAGACTATGGAGTTAAATACCTGTGAGTGCCACAGCTGTGACCACTTCACTGGCTGAACCGCCCTTGTCTGCTTTGACTTCCTCAGTCAAAAGAGGGGGTGACCCGCGTCACTTGGTCCTCAGTGTTGAAACTCCGTGCCCAGCACTCGATGGCCCAACGCCTCCAACACAATGGAGCAAATTCAAATTTCCAGTGCAGGGAACTTGAAGCCTCTACAACTACTGACCAAAACCAAACAGCTTCAGCAGTAAATGGCTCACCAAAGCTGGCTCAACCTACTCTGTCTTGTGGCAAATTCAGTGCTTGTTCAGTTTTCACTTTGGAACCATTGTCATAAAACCAGTTGTTGGGATGTGATCTGTTGCTTTAAAATACTGTTGTTTCACAGTTTTCACTTCATTCACATTACCGTGATTGATACGAATCAGTTTATCTGGTTTACCAATCTGGTTTATTGACTTGACCAACTCCGCATGCCTTTAGGTCAGGTCCCCTCACTCGGAGGGGCCTCAACTCCTGACCGAGGTCCTCCTGAGGAGAGGTGGGGACCAACAGAAGTTTGTGTCAACCTCCTGTCAAAGTGTCAATCATGATGAATCAGGAATGAACACATTTTTGTTTCATCTCTTTATGTTTCTTCTCCTCTGTTTTTTCCCCCCATGTTTAGTGGCAGACTGAACGGGCGCTTATACAGAGCCAACCTGGAGCTTCATCAAAACATTATGGCTGACTGTTGCTGCTGGGAAATGAAGGCCAACGAGCCAGTGCTCAAACTGGTCAAACAGCAGCAAGGATCTTGGGAAAGACTTGTTCGGAACAAGGTACGGTACATAGTTGGGGTTTTTTTTTTTTTTTTAGCTATGGGGGTTCTATTTCATCCCTGCTGACCGTCAGAGGGTGGTGCTGAAAGCACTGAATGTTCCCTTTGCGCATGCGTAGCCCGAGCATGTATACCAAAATAAACATTTGTGATCCCTGGATGACCCAAAACAGGTGATAACTTCCGGCATCACCAGAGGTTCAGTTCCTCTTCTCACATGCTTGCGCATACCTGCTGGATACAGCATTGAGATAAGGCTGCATTTGTCTGTGTTTTTTGCAGCACGTTTTTTCATTTGCACCACGTTTTTCTTTTTGAACCTTGTTTAGAATTTTGTTTGTGTCTGTGATTTTGCATCGTTTCTGTACTTGAAGCGGTTTTCTCTAACTGAGACGCATTGGGCCCTTGACAGCCACCGTAGTTTTGCCTATACAGCATTATATCCCATCACTCGGAGCCTTGTGACCGCTTGGTCGGAGCTGCGAATTTCGCGCTCCAAAGGCTGCGACGACGGCTGCGTTGATGGAATTAAGTTCTTCCCTCTTGATCTTTTTAAACAGTTTTTCCACAAGTGTTGGCTTTAGCTAGAGTCATTATCACGACTGGGAGCATGAGGCGATTTCTTAACCCTCCTGAAGTTGCGCAGATTGTCCAACTCCTCCAGGGTGGCACATCCATGCGCGCTGTTCCAAGATTTGATGTGTCTCCCAGTACAATCTGCAGAGCGTGGAGGAGATTCCAGGAGACAGGCAGTTACTCTAGGAGAGCTTGACAGGGCCGTAGACGGTCCTCATCCCATCAGCAGGACCGATACCTGCTGCTTTGTGCAAGGAGGAACAAGTTGAGCACTGCCGAGCCCGACAGAATGACCTCCAGCAGGCTCTACTGGTGGGAATGTCTTTGCCCAAACAGTCAGAAACAGACTTCGAGGGTGACCTCAGGGCACGATGTCCTGTAGTGTGCCCGGTGCTCACTGCTCAGCACCGTGGAGCTCGATTGGCATTTGCCATAGAACACCAGAATTGGCAAGTCCACCACTGGTACCCTGTGCTTTTCACAGATGAGAGCAGGTTCACCCTGAGCACCTGTGATAGACGTGAAAGGGTCTGGAGAATCCAAGGAGAGCGCTATGCTGCCTGCAACATCATTCAGCATCACCGGTTCGGTGGTGGGTCAGTGATGGTCTGGGGAGGCATTTCCATGGAGGGACGAACAGACCTCTACAGGCTAGAGAACGGCAGTCTGACTGCCATTAGGTATTGGGATGAAATCCTTGTACCCATGGTCAGACCCTACGCTGGTGTAGTAGGTCCTGGGTTCCTCCCTGATCCACGACAATGCCCGGCCTCATGTGGCAAGAGTATGCAGACAGTATCTGGAGGATGAAGGAACTGACACAATTGAATGGCCCTCACGATCACCTGATCTAAACCAGTTTTATATGCGTTAGTTTTAGTGAACGGATAAGCGTTTTAACTCTGTAAGTTGCCTCTTTCTGAAATAAACAAGACATACGATTTTAGAAGGAATATAAGATTATTATATTGTGTCCCACTACACTTCAGACTGCGATGCAGGTTTTACTGGAGCTCATAAATTCAGAAGCTAATGTTTTCATTAAATTAATTTTTAAAAAGGCTCCAACAAATGTATTTAGTCGTAATCTTGTTTGGAAGTTTTGACAGCTGCAACATTGTTACTTAAATGTAGTTAAGCCCCTTGGATGGAACTTTTCAATTGCTTGTAAATATGACAAATTTTTATTTCTAATATTTTTTTGTGACAATAAACTTAAATAGGCCAAACATAGACCATCAAATCACTAAGTTGCTGAGTCTTTTGAAATGTGTCAGTTGCAAAACACCTCCCACTGTGTTGTCACCTAAAGCTCTATGCAGCCACTTGTTTTCAGTCTGATTCATTCATCAATAGTATTGATATTGTTCAAATTAAAGTTGCTATAGTGTTTTGTTACTTAGTCTTGAGTCATATTTAGGTTATTATGAGAATTTGAGTTGACCATTTCGGTCGGGCTCTAGACACTACCCACTTTGTCTGGAGGACAGCAGTTTGCTAGTTTGAAAGACAAGCAGTCAGTGGGAACACAACACCGACCTGAGCGGATCAGAGGGTTGGGCAGTGTCGATGGGCATGCACCCTCAGTTTGATAAAAAAGGTTTGTAGAAATTTGATGAGTAGAACTTCTGCTTTGTGGCACACTGGACTTTAAAGTCAGAAAAAAATGATCGTTAGTATCGTGCCGTCACCTTAAGCCACATCATCATGGAGGCACAGCAGGAACATTTTCAAGCTTCAGCCACTGTTGCGGCTGTTGTGTTCAGTGTCCGGACACAGCAGCTTTGTGTGGATGCGACCGACCTCTGTGTGGACACAGCTATCTTCTTTGACGTAGTAACTGAAGTGCAGATCGGATCACGTTTTTAGTCTTAATCCATTCAACAGAACTTGAACATCTCAAAGTGGATTGGCAACGGTTCAAAACTCGAAGCTCTGAATGCAAACAGTGTGGATCTTAATCTGCCATTTCTTCTTCCCAGAATATTTTCGTGAGTTATGACATGGACCATTTCGATGAAGACGAAGACAGAGCTCCAAACGGTGAGACACTGAATATCTCAGGAGGCTTTTTGGAACGTTGCTGTCGTGGTCGCCCTGATGACCATGTTGCTCTGCCTTGTTTCTCAGGTCCATTTTTCATGGAGAACACAGGAGAGACACACTGGTACGTGAGCTCGGAGAGTGACAGTGACTGAAGATGGAAAACTTTCAAGGAAATGTTCAACTCAACACAGCAAACGACCTGGCCGCTTTGTTTTGTGAGTGACCTGCTGGTCGGCAGGTTGCTCCGCCCTAATGCTCGTTGGCTGTGTGTGGTTTGTTTGGATAGGTTCCTTGTCGTCGTTTTTGTTCTGTTGTTCTCATCATTGCTGCAGACGGGGGGCCACTTGAGGGCTGATGGCCTCGCTCACAGACAGTTCCACATGACCACAGCTTGGTGGCATGGTGAGATATTCTGCTGGATTTGGGAGGCAGGTCAGAAATGGTGCTCTTCTATTTGTCCAAAGTCAGACTCACTGTGTCTGTGTCTGTGAAGAGATTCTTACCTTCCGGAAAAACACTGAAACCAATTGAATTAGGTCACGTGTAGGTACAGATAGGATAGCACCACAAGTGACCACCCTGATTACTGATGGTTTCATCCGTCTCATGTTCAGTCATTGTGCAGCACTGTATTGGAGTCACTGTTGTTCTTGTTCCCAACAAATGCACCTTGTTCCAGTTCACCAAAATATTCTTGAGTTGTATTTGGTGTTGTAGACGCCTGCAGCCAACTGCAGGCCACTAAAACTTCTTCCTATTTAATAGGCCTTTTTCACAGTGTGTAGTGAGAAGAACCAAAGCCAGTTGTACTGAAACTGCAGTGTAAAAGCAGCATGTGTCCATATCTGAGCAGATCACATGAAATCAGAGGCTGAAGTTCCTCCTGGAGCAAAGAGTGTCTTATTTTGATCAGTGTTCCGTAACATTTCCTCAAGTGAATTTTTTTTTATGGTTCTAAGGGGAAATGTTTGAATGTAGTTTGTGAAGCTTAAAGAAATGCTAACAGGATGGGCCTTATTAGCAAAAGTTAAGAACTTTATAAGTTTGTTTGTTCACTATACAAGCAGTGTTTTACTTTTTCTGCGTCCTGTCCTAAGTTCCAGACCTTAGTTCGGACATGTGTGAAGCAGTCAATGTTCTGCTGTGGTTACTTTGTATCTTAATAAAAAAAATGTTTCTGTTGTCCGGCTTTAAAAGTTTTCCTTTATCTGAATATAAAATTACACAGTTTAATCAACCAATGGAAGCTATTAGTTTAGTTGGTGTCCAAACATTTAGCTGGTTTCATAACTGCACTTCCTGCGATTTGTTGGATCTGTTGCTGATCTGGCCAGGCGACATTGTATTGTCTAACCAGGGCCGGACCCATGACTCCTGGGGCCTCAATTTCTCGAACAAATAGACATCACTCGAATACATAATCCCAGGAGCTCAATATGGACTTCCATCAGCGGATGGCCTCCAAGTTGACTGCTACCTGTACAGGATAAGCTCATGTCCAGTAAATGTCCCAGGTATGGCAGTTGCTGAGACTTCGAATGTAATGGAAATGATGACATCTCAGTGAATTGGAATATGATTAAAAATGTATTTATGTCTGTTAAAATGGGAAACTTCATCATATAGGGAGGAATTTCTGGCATTTAATGTGCTACATCTCAATGTGGCTTCAAATGTGAACAAATAAGAAAATGTCAAACTCAATTCTTGACTGCCATTGTTTTGAATAATTTTTAACACTTGGATGCACTTTCCTTTCTTTCACTTTTCCTCCACAGTTGTGTATAACAGCATATGAGAACTTAAAAGGTAGATGAGAACCTATGAGATACATGACAACTTATGAGGTATATGAGAACACCATGAGAAATCTGAAAACTCAGAGTTGGAAAAAGCTGCTGATTAGTCATTTTCGCTGTGAAATTAAGAAGATGGTTCGAGTGTGTTCATTTTCG
>JAUESF010030148.1:0-22019 GCA_032274765.1 Malacoctenus tetranemus | reverse complement strand
GTGTGTGTGTGTGTGTGTGTGTGTGTGTGTGTGTGTGTGTGTGTGTGTGTGTGTGTGTGTGTGTGTGTTTGGGGGGGAGCCTGAGTGGGTGTCCACCCCCCCAAAAAAATTGTCTTCTGTATCAACATGCTTGGCTGTGAGGAAGAAGAGCTGGCATCGAATAATTGTGGGGTAAGGCCGGCTCACTGCTGATCCCCCCCCCCACACACACACACACACATCACACTGTTCACTTCGCATCATCACACGGCCACTTGTCCCGCCCCCTTCCTCCCCTCTCCTGGTGTCTGACAGTGACCACCGCTGCGGACTCCACTCGGAGCTACTTTTTATGTCCCGCACATTCCCAAAGAAATAAATCCCCGCTGAAAAAAAGACATTCATTTCTCTCTCTCTCTCTCTCTCTCTCTCTGGACCGAATAATGTTTGGACAGGTGTTCTCTCACATGCATTCACATGGAGGAGCCCACTGCAGCGTTTGGTTGCACCTTGAGGGCGGCAACAGCAGCAGCAGCGGCGGCGGCGGTGGCGGCGACGGCGGCGGCGGCGCCCCCCGCTGTGAGGACCGTGCGGCCCCGGTCCTGTACTCTCTGGACTGTATGTGTAATCCCTGACAATAAAAAAGTGTTTAGCACCAATTTTCCCTCGCTTTTAAGACCGTCTTTCTTCCCGTCGCAGACAAGAGGAGGCCACATCTGGAAGACAGATGTGGTCCCCGAGCGTGTTCTCTCCCTTTGACTCGCTCTTTTTCTCGCATTCGCTGCTTCTCACTCTCTCGCTCTCTCTTTCTTCCCCGAGCCCCTCCCTCCCTCTTTCTTTGGGGAAACATGAGAGCTGGGCTAATTCTCCCTCTCCCTCTCTCTCCCTCCCTCGCTCTCACTCTCCCTGCCTGGCCGGACCACCCACATTCGGAAACGCCTAGTTGTTCCTGAGGCGAGCGGGGAGAGGGAAAGAGATGTAAGGATGGGTTATGACGGACGGTTTTAGCAGAGTACCAATTACATCAGCGTGGAAGCTCTAACCTGCCATTGTAACTGAGGAGGAGGAGGAGGAGGAGGAGGAGGAGGAGGAGAGGAGGCCTGGTTCTGCCTGCCAGTGAATCCTGGCCTTTTGTTTCTTACACCAAAAGAGCTCCAGCGGCTCCCATCACTCCGTGACATAACTTCAGCAGAGTGGATCCCCGGTAACGCACGCTGGGAGGAGGAGGTCTCAGTGGAGCCCCCCTACTCCCTCACTAACTCCCTCACTCCCCCCCACGAAGCCTTCTCGGTGTTTGAGGCGTGTGCGAGGGAGGATTCTCCAGCTTGGAGATCCCAATGAAAGAGAACCACAGAACAGCTTCAAACAGCAGCTTTAATTTGCTTAGTGAGCAGGAAACAATCCTCGGTTCAACTCAGAAGTTTTACGATATAAAGCTCGTTGTCGCCACCTGGTGGCCCTCTTCTGATATTTCACTCTTGCGAGAGTATCAGGAATTCTTTCAGCTGTCCCTCTTTCAAAGAAAAAAGGTCCAACGGAAGTAGTTTGTAGGCACAAGACAGGATCAGTTTGGTTTGCAGTAGAATTACTCAACATATGGGAGGATGACCTCCCCCTCTGGATAAATTGGTTTCAGTCTCCATAAAGGTCTGCGGACACGTCAGCGAACCAACACATGTAATACCATTGTTTACCACAAGATGACAGAGTGAGTCACTGTGGGAAATACGTCATTTGTTCAAGAAGATAAAAAAGTTAAAACACTGACGACTGAAGCCATAAATATTTCTTTGGTTACAACACAGTTGCAAACTAAAATCACTGCAGGAAGGCTGGATGCTACAGTGGCTCGTTGTCACGAGGTGGCAGAAAAAAAGATGGCGTTGCCTGACTTTTTGTGAGTCTTTGATCAAAGAAAAGAGAGCAGTCATCCTGAATGAAACGACTCATCCTGTGCTGTCAGCTTCTCTAAAATCACCTTTTTCAAGCTGTTTTTACTCCTGAAGTTCAAATCACTCGAGGTGAGCGATGTCAGTCACACTAATTGAAGCTATTGGCAACATTACATTCTTCCATGATATATATGCATCTATATGTCAAGTGTTTACTGGTCATTTTACAGTTTTCCTGGTGAACAGCAGCCAGAGAGATACTGAGAGGAGCATTGTGATCAAGCCTTGTTACGATAGTAACCCATGCGTGCAATTAAGCCCAGCGACACAGTGATTCGCTGGGCACAGTGAACGGACTATAAGGTGTGTGGTGATACAGACTTGGAGACCTTTCATTTGGTTTTCTGCGTTTTTCTTCTCTGCACTTCAGTCGCAACAGAACCCACGGACGCCCCGACCACACCTCCGTACGGCCCCCCCACAAACAACCCCACCAGGGCCCCCAGCAGGGCCTCCCTCCTCACAAGCTTGGGGAGCCACATGAACCAGCCGGTCAGCTTCTCCCACCAGACCCAGAGGAAGGAGGGAGCGGCGGAGGACGGGGAGACGACAGCAGGGGGGAAAATGCTGTCCACGTCTACGTCCAGGTCTCCCACGCTCTTCTCAGCTTCTTTGCGAGCTGCTTCCACGTCCCCCTCGGCCACGTCCCCCACCTGCGCCTCGCCGCTCTGCTGCCTCGCAATCTCCTCCTGCCTCTCCCTCACCCTTCTTTCAGCCTCCTGGTAGAGCGGGCAGCTAAAGCTCTGGCTGCCGCTCTCCCTCACCGCCTGCTCCACCTTCCCCAGCAGCTCCTCCACGGCCGACGCCTCCTCCTCCTCCTCCGCGGCCCCGACCCGATTCTCCAGGGTGTGGTAACGGTCGCCGCACCTCCCCACCAGCTCCAGGAGGTCCTTGCGCCACGTGACGAGGTACTCCTCCAGCCCCTCGTCCTCCTCCAGCTCCTCCGTGTGGGTGAAGAGCACGATGGTGTGGCGGCTGACGGCGTCGGGGCCCAGCAGCTTCTCCAGGGCGTCGAGCGCCCGCGGCTCGCCGTCGGCCCGCCGGTCCACGGGGACGCAGAGCAGGAAGGCGTGCGGCGCTGGGCTGGACAGGGTGAGCCAGGAGGAGATGAGGGTCCTCCTCTGCTCAGCGGGGCACGAGGAGCTGAACCAGGCCGGGCTGGACACGACCACCACCTGCAGAAGGGTGCAGGAAGAGGTCCAATTACAGGTTTACAGATCTTTGAAAGTCTGTCAAAAATAACTCTTTAATAGTTTTAATTGAATCCTCTCCTTTGGCAGAAACAAGGGCATGGATTTGCACATCATATGTTATCACTGACATCATCATATGATGGTCGTGAGCCATGAACACCCACAATCAATAGTCTATCAAGTGATTCGAGCCTGCCATTTCGAACAGTGCGACCCCCAGTGGACACATTAGGAGCAACTGTTAGATTTTTAACTCAATAAATCAAACAATAAAACAGTCTGAGCCTGAGGTTGTAACGTTTTCTCTTTTCTGTATACCTCGTAACTTTTGTAGTAACTGCTAAAGTAATCCCTCCACTTCAAAATGCTAAATTAACTCCCTCTGTACCTGTCTGCCTGCAGCCTCCCCTCTGTATTTGCAACACTCCTGGATGTCAGAACATTCTTCCCCCAGGTCGCGGTCTTGGAGGCCCAGGATGGTGCGGACCGGATCCTGTCCTGACCCTGTCCGGCCTAGCACCACCAGCCTCAGCTCTAGCAGGGGGAAGGGGGGAACAAACACATTGGTGGTTAGATCTCGTAGCATGGGAACACTGAGTTGTCAGCAGCCTGTCAGAAGTTCACAGGCGTCAGTGTCCGATGGGAAAAGCGCTCCGGGTCGGCTGACCATCCGCCGCACGCTTTGTTTACGTTCTTCGGCCGTGCCCTGTGCTTCGTCGCCTCCGGCGTTTGGATCAGTGAGACGGAGCTGCTCCCCGCAGCTGCCCCGTCTAATCACGTCAGGGTGCCGACATCTGGCAGCGCAGAGCCGCACCCACCGACCCCAGCTCCCAGCTCCGCATGTATCCCCCCCTGTCACCACGGACCACGGAGAGTCAGCGGAGCGCCGCGGCCTACCTGTCTGCGCAGCGGCCGCTGACATGTCTCGTCCCCTGTCGCGCTGTAGTGTTCAGTCAGACACAAGAAGAGGACTTCCTGATTACTGCGGGCGGACTTGTGGTGTGTTCAGGCACGTCCCACTTGGGTTAAAGATAACGACGATAATAAAAAATAATAATTAAAATACAAAACAGGTACATAAAAATAATCTTAAGCGAGTAATAATTATGATGAAAAAAATCACTTGATTATGACTTTATCTTTGCCACAAACTGATGCTGCGCCGGTACTCATGGCCACTGCCGTCCTCCTCCAGGTGGAGGCAGTGTTGGGCTAAGAGAACGGGTGTTTTATTGAGATAAAAAATAAACGTTGCTGATAAAACAGTGCAGGCCAATATTGAAATGGACCTCGCTTCTTCAATATAAGGATTACTATCTTTGTGACCTACTGACTACTTATGAAAGGACCATTCAGTGTATTCGCGGGTGGGGGCTTTCCCCCCTGGTCAGCCCTCTCTCTGTCCAACAGCTGTCTCACACAGATTCCAGCTGAGGGTGTGTGTTGCTCTATCAAAAGAGGGGGTGTGATGAGAGCAGGAGGCAAACAGTAAATAACTGCTCAGTTCCATTCGCCTCTATCCACTACTGCTCATCACGTTTTGCATCCCTCAGGGATCCCGACTGGGTCCAATTTTGTTTATGCGACGAAATTCACAAAGTTTTGATTGTATTAAAATTGCTTTTATTTGCAGTTGACACTGATATTTTTTTGCTCATAAGGGATTCACATACCATGGGAGCAAAGCCTTCAATTCAACCTATGCTGAATTTGCAGTATGCTGTATTGTATTTACCATTTCACCAGTCTGTACTCGAAAGTGCTTCAAAACACTGACCTGTTTGATCAATAAAGGAAGTTAAGAAAATACAATTTTGCCAATTCAACTATCAACCAAAAATCCGAATTAAAAAAAGTTGTGTCACCGTTTGTGTGTAAATTTGATAGACAATTCATTTGGATCATATAATATAAAGTCCCTCATTAATGGATCTTGTTTAAAGACTCATGAAAGGAAGTTAAAATAGAAAGAATCAAACAGGAATCAGTTGATTTTAGGAACAGATCACCTTTTTTTAATGATGTCATCTTGCTTGATTCCCCAGCTGGAACACGCCATCATTGTTTCCTATCATTTCTAAAAACCATTCTGAATCTAAATGCTGTGTATACAATAAAATATCAAAGGTAAAAAACAAGTACTTTGTACATGGTCACATATCAACTGAGCAGGGCAAAATATATTACGTTATGTCGACGAGGAGCAGACCACGGATGTTCCTGTACAGCAGAGGGGGTCTCGCACACAGCGGTCAGACCATCTCTGTCCCGCCAAAGTAAAACACACATTCATTCACACTCATTCATTCGAAAGACTGCTGAACAGTAAGAGTCAAATCAAGCCGACAGAGGAGTTAAAACCCGTCCTTTAAAAATACAGCCGTTACAAAACAAGGTTACAAAACAAAAAAACAAAGAAAAATTTTTAAAACATTTTGTTACTAAAAAAAATCGTCCCCATTGATGCCAAGCTCAGGAAGAAAGTCCTTTGTGGTCCAAGCGTCCAGCTGTCCTCTCACAGGCCTGGCATGATGTAGGCGATGTTGTCCAACGTGTTTGACTAACAGACAGAAAAACAACAGCTGTGTTAAAGAAACCGCAATAAACAAATGCATGAGATCATGAACCAACGGATGGCTGATGATAGTGTGAGCTTACCAGGACGTTGCGAGGACATCCGTTCAGCTGGGGTATCTGAGCTGTGAGGCACGTCAGGGGTCCCAGCGCGCACAGGATGGAGTCCAGAAGGACCGAGAGGCTGCCCGACACTGCCACCATCCCCTGACACCAGGAAACAGCATGTGACCCCCTCCACTTTCACCACAACCAGGGTTTGCTCCCCAAGCTAAGTCATAACTTTTAGCAGACAAAATCAGCATATTGGCTACTGTTTCTGAATTAGGTTGTCTTTACTTTAAAGGAATAGTACACCCAAATAATAATGTACCTTCATTTTCTACTCACCCCCATGCTGAACAACACTCTGACGTCTCAAATACAGCTGGAGATCTTTCAGGTTTCTTGTTATCTGCCCACTTTCAAATAATAGCGGTCGATAGGGCCCGGGACAAAAACGTCCATAAAGTCCACAAAAACGTGTCAATATTCCTCCATACTGCTCGTCCAATGTAATCCAAGTGTCCTGAGTGGGGACCGTCCATAATTGACTCGCAACGAAATCATTTAGAATGTTTTTAGAGCCTAAACAGCTGTAAATAACGGTGCTCCTGCAAGTTCTCAACACTGCCGGACACCGTGGCAGACCTCACCAGCTGAGAGGGTGCGTTCAATAGTCCACTGTTCGGATCTTGCAAGCATAGAAGAACTCCCTCTGTTTGTGTTTACATTCTGCTGTGAGCCAGACGAGCAGGAGGTTAGCGTCTCTCAGAGTTCGAAAAAGCTGCTGATTAGTCATTTTCACAGTGAAATTAAGAAGATAGTGCAAGTGTGTTCATAATCGGAACAGCGGACTCTTGAACGCTCCCTCTCAGCTGGTGACGTCTGCCAGTGTTGAGAATTGTCAGGAGCACAGTTATTCACAGCTGTTTAGGCTCTAAAAACATTCTAAATGATTTCGTTGCGCATCAATTATGGACGGTACCCACTCAGGACACTTGGATTACATTGCAGTGTGGAGGAATATTGACACGTTTTTGTGGACGTTTTTGTCCCGGGCCCCATCGACCGCTATTATTTGAAAGTGGGCAGATAACAAGAAACCTGAAAGATCTCCAGCTGCATTTGAGATGTCAAAAAAGTGCTTCAGAGTGTTGTTCAGCATGGGGGTGAGTTGAAAATGAAGGTAAATTATTGTTTGGGTGTACTATTTCTTTAATATATATTTTAATATCCAAGCATGAAGGCATCAGTGTAGGAATACTGGCATGAATAATGTGTGATGGTTTTAGCAAACCTACAAATATTGTTTACAAATCTGCTCTGCTCTGTATTTCTTGTTAACCACAATGACTCAGCAGGTTGTCTGGAAATCGGCGCCGCTTCTTGGGGACTGACCTCAGTTTCCTGGAGCCGGTGGCCAATCAGGGACAGGGACTCGCCGAGCAGCTGCAGGTGAGCCGCGGCATCGATGGGATCAACGTCTGGGATTCGCGCCGGCGACAGGGATATGGCGGCGGGCGCTCGGGTCGGAGACACCATTCCTGCACCGCTCGCTACCACTGTGATAACGACGACAACGCAGAAACAGAGACAGTCGAGTTCAGAGATGATGAACTATGTTTAACGCCTGTAAGCACCATGTATATCTTCTACTCCCAGGAATTTTTCAAGAGGACAAAAAAAATCAGGCAGCAATGAGAACAAATATACCTTTGCTTTTGCTCTCACTGGTGGTCTTGTGTTTGATCGTGGTGGCTTCAGCTTTGTTCTGTTTATGCTGCAGGTACTGAGCTTTTTGCCTCCACACCTGGACGGTCAGACACACAGGAATCAGCCTGCAGTGCAGCTGTACAACTGTGCTGTTGTGTTTGACAGGGGGAAAAAAAACAACCTTACCAGCTTGTCTTTCTCCGGCATGGCCTTCCACACCTCTGCCAGCTTCTTACTGAGCTCCCCAAACACTGCAAAGCAAACTTGTTTATGAAGACACTTGTGTGCAAACAGCTTATGTAAGTAAGACGTGCACCACACATCATATAACTGAAAACTGTGATGACTTTAGGAACCCGAAGACAGTGATTCGAGCTTCCATGAGCTTGTTACTTTGGCAATACAGCAGAACAACCGCTGGGGAGACTGTGTCAGCTCAGCACAGATGCAACACAGACGGACTCAGCGTGGTACAGCAGGAGGTGCACACTTTTCCTCCTCAGCTGTGAAATTTTTCAGGCTGAGACCACCTCACCGTCCTGGTTTACTGCGGCGCAGAGCACCGCTCTTGCTCCCACACCAACGTGCAGTGTCCTGATGTTGGTAGATTCTAACTGCTGGTTTGTTGTTTCTTTTGCTTGTCATTAGCTTATAAATCTGTCTCTCTAATAAAAAGGCACCATATTTTTGCCATACGAGCTGAAATGACCAACGACTGACCAGTGATTCTTTGCAGTACGCACCTAATCCCGGCTGCTCTGCGTTGATGTTGACTCTGTACTCCTTACAGAACACCTGATAGGCTGTTGTGTTCTTCTTCTTGGGCTGAAAGACAAGCAACGGTGTGAGTACCGATGCGGCCGAGTGCGACACATGGGAATGTCTGGCAGGGCTCTGAGTGAACGCCACCTTGTCTTTCTCCTTGTCGTGCTTGTCCCGATCTTTCTCCTCCTTCTTCTTCTTCTTCTCAGGCACGCCGTCGTTGCCCTGGTGATGATGAGGGGGGATGAGTGCGCCCATGGCGTACATGGGACCGACAGCGCTGTGTGTGACAGTGGGATGGGAGTGACTGTGGCTCCGCGATGAATCTGAAGAAATACAGAGAGAAAAACATCGGAAACTTCAACAACGAGAGAAAGTCCAGAAAAATGTGTGTTGTGCTCAGATTCTGAACAGCATTCTGTTTGGCTTCAGATTTTTCTGAAAAAGACATACCCATAAGCCAAATCTTGGTGATTTTCAAAATAATGCTCATTTTTAACTCTGTAAAAAGGACCAAGGATTTTTCAGTGTCTAATCCAAAGCTCTCACCTCCAAACCCTTTGCTGTGCTTTTTGTCCTTGCTACTCTTCTCTTTGTCTCTGTCTTTTTCTTTATCTTTTTTCTTCTTGCTTTTCTTGCTCTTCTTCTTCTTTTTGGACAAGTGTGTGTACGAATCGTCGATGACCAGCTCGCCCGCCTCCAGTTCTCCCCCGGACGAGGAGCTCTCCTCCCCCAGGCCTCCTCCATAATGACCTGCATTACAGACAACAATGAGAAACAGTGATTTAAAAACAAACAGATATTGTCTCCGCTGATAGCGAGTGATGCTAATACCTGCTGCACTTACCTTCCACCTCCACCTCTTTCCCCACTACTGGCAGAGGGTCTCGACTCTGCTGCTGCTTCTTCTTTGGTGCCTTTGAAGGTTGCGTGCGGTCCCGGTCCTTCTCCTTCTTCCCACTGCTCTTGGACGAGTGTGGCGTGAACGGGAAGCTCTCCCCTTCCTCTTTCTCCGGCGACATGATGAGCTTCATCTTCAGGCCGTCGGCCTCGCGCAGCGTGAGCGGCTCCTCTTTGGCGGCACCACCGTGGAAGAGGGACGACTTGGAGGACGAGGAGGAGTGCTTCTTGGAGGAGGACGAGGAGGACGAGGACGCCGGGCGGGAGTGGGACAGGGAATGGCTGCTTTTGCTTCCGCCACCGCTGCCTCCGCTCTCCCGTTTGCGGTCCTTGGAGGAGTGCGAGGAGAAGGAAGGGTAGGAGGGCTTTTTGTGCAGGTGGGGGCTGGGGTCTGAACCCGTGGCCAGGGGGGAGGTGATGGCCTGCAGGAGGCCCATCGCTGTGTCCGTGGGGTGGGACGACGACGGGGAGGAGAGAGTCGGGGAGCGGTCGGCAGACTTGTGCTTCTTCTTGTGTGGAGGTGGCCCTGAACCATCATGATCTGATCCATGCATGGCAAGAGGAAGAACCAAAGGTCAGTCCAACACAAAGTCTCCAAATAATTTGAGAAAAATATAATGATGAGCAAGTCTTAAACGCCCAATTTTAAGAACACCTACCAAAATAAAAATCACTTTCACTTTATAAACATCAGACCAAAAAAAAGTGGCTCACCTCTGTAGTAGTATTCATCACCATGCTTCTTCTTCTTCTTGTGCGAGTCTCCCCCAAGCAGGAAAAGTTCCGAATCCTGCGGTGGGAAAATCAACATGTCAGTCGAACACATCTCACCGGCCCACTTGAACATTAGACTTGTGAGGGACTTTTTTCTTTTTATTCTTACTTTGGGACGTTTCTTGGAGGACTTCCGCACCTGGGCAGCGATCTCCTCCTCCTCCCTCAACAGGTCTTTATAGGACCTCCTCTTCTCCCGCTGACTCCTTCCCGCCACCAGGCCTCTGTCTCCCTCCATCCCCATATCTAAAACGCATAATGATTGGAACGCCACATTTGCTTTAAGAAAAAAAAATTATCTACTCACTATAAAAAAAAAACTTTTTTAGTGTGAAAACTGCAATGATTTCATTCAACAGATCATCAAATGCATCATTTGTGCTTACTTATATTATATTACTGTGTTACAATTGTCATAATACAACCATCCAATCATCCTGTGCTGCTGTAAGCAATTTACCAATTCCTCCTTTGCCCTTGACTTCTTCAAAAGCCATGTTTCCCCCTTTATCAACAGGATTATTTGCTGTGTGATGCAGCAGATAACACCCAGGCTGGAGAATGACCTGTTCAAGTAAACAGAGAAAAGACACATGCATATCAAAGTATTCAGTGATTCGTGTTATTTCTGAATAAGCCTGACAGAGAGCAGTTTTGACATTACAGTGTGTGAACCACAGGTGGGGAAAACATTCCGCTTGCTCTCCCATGGAGCCCCTTCATGCAGCACTGGGGCAGCTGGGAAGCTCAAAAGTGGACAACTTGTCCCATGTTCGGCCGCCACAGGAGTGAAATTACTATGTGTGTTGCATTTCAACAGGGATGCGTCCCTCTCCTGCGGAATTAATACTAACGAACGCTAGCTCAACAAATTCCCGCCTACTTTCGTAAAGATACACAAACACACCCCCTCTCTATCCACTTTGACACTCCTTGCTTTCCAGCATTTCCATGACCTGAGTTCTCCCCTCCGAGCGTGCCCTCAGCTGCCCGGTCAGTGCGGCTCAGGAAAGCCCGGGGATATCGGTAACTTGCTAGGCCCCGGTCGTCCGCGGAGGGACAAAACAGAGCTGCGGGACGGCATTTGGCTTTGCTCATGGCCGCGTTCCTCCTGCAGTGACAGTCCGTGTCCTTCCCTAACACTGGGAGGAGAGGAAGAATGTGTTTATGAAATTTTACTACCTCTATGGGATGTCCAATTTACGCGGGTCCGGTAGCCATCTTTATTATCGGTGAGACAACAATACGCATTGGTGGAAGGGGAGGAGCTTTAGCAGTACAGCCAATCAGAGTAGCGAAAAAGTAACATTCTTTGCTATTACAGGTTTGAAGCCACCATTCAAAGTGGCAAAACACCAGTTTTAGTGCTCATACACGATAACAGGGAATAAAGGGGATTCTTATCGACTTCGAGAGGGTTTTCCAGAAAAATTGGAAAGGCAATAGTGTTTTTTTAATCAAAAATTATACAGATCAAACGCATTAAATGTTCTGGTGGGACAAAATTTGGCTTACATCTGTCACTTTGAAAGTCTTGACAGCATTTAAACGTAAAAAAAACAGGTTTTCCAACTGAATAAGATTTGCTGCCAACCAAAAAATGATAGTTTTTTGATGTAACATCACCAAAAATGTGCTTTATGGATAAATTGCCAGGAATGAAATGTTACCTAATTTAACATTTTATATGTTCGATGATACATAAGGTTTAAAACTACTGAGAGAAAAATCCAAAACAAAGTCTTACAGCTGTATCCAAAGATATTGATTTATTCATTCACATCTATTCATTTTCAACAACAGCCAGCCACATTGTTGTTTTTATACAATTTTTTTTCCACAAGACACTAAACATAAAATCATGCAACACAAGAAACAAGGCAACAGTACGAAGACGTGTTGGGCATGAGCTGTTGAACTCCAAACGAAGCAGCTGTGAAAACTGTTCAATCGGGGTGTGAAACTAGTAACTCGAGAGCCACACGCAAACTAGCTTCAACTCAAAATGAGGGCACAAGAAATGATGAGAAAAAACTTTTGCTGTTTCAGTGACAAGTGGTACCACTACACACAACTTTCAAACTGACAAAAAGAAATGAGTAAATGACAATATTGCCTCGTTTTTAATGAGTGGAACCTCTGAAGACTGCAACCAAATCTGCACTAAAAAATATATTATTGGTGTTATAAGTCACAGATCTGCAAGAAGATCTAAAATCTGGAGGATGTCTGCTGTCTTTGCACATGGTCATGCAAGTAAGGTCCGAAGTAATAAAGTAGCCAGCCCCCCCCCCATCACTACATAACTGCCATCTGCTGTTCAGTTCTAGCTCTCAGCGTCATGTTGTGGCTGCTGCTCCCACTAAAGCTTGGGCAAAACAGTTACTTTCATAATATTGTATCATAATATTATGTTGTTATGTCATAATATTATGACATAATTTTGTGTCATAATATTACTTTCATAATATTAGTTCAGTCAAGTGACCTTCTTTTGGGCAGGGTCAGTCTGGACCGGCTGTTTGACGCCCCTGTTTCAACCCGTGTCTCATATTCTTCATGTAACGTGTAATAATGGCAATAAGAGAAAGTCACGGACACACTCCGACGCAATCACACAAACCAGAGGCTGAGGTCCTCCCACAATGCTTCACGACCTTCTGTTTTCTTTGGTGCCACTTTGTTTGTTTCTTTATTGTGTTTTTCCTAATTTAGTTAAGGAACTACAATGCATCGATTTATTCAGTGTTGAAGCTGATGCTAGTCAAAAGTCGAGCCACAACTCCTCCTGAAGGCTTGTGTGAGGAGGCGCAGGGCCTCGGCTCTCTGTGCAGGCCGCCTTCTACCTATCGCCCAGATTCTGTTTCTGTAGGCTGAGCGATGTAAAACTGGCCAGCAAGTCGGTGACCTCGTCCACCTGGGAGGACAAAACACAGAGAAATCTTTCAGAGTCGGTCAGCTTGAGTAGAACTAAACAGCTATAAGAGCAAATTCAACCCATTTAAAACGCCGCTACAGTTTGATCACACATGTGAAGCTTCACTTTTTCTGCAGGAGAAAAAGGAGAATCCGTCGGCGGACGCGCCAATCACACCTGCTCTTTGGTACGCGTGTGCTGCAGCTGCGTGGAAATGTGCTCCAGCCTCTCTTTAGCTTCACTCTGGCCCATTAGGTTCAAGTACTCCCTCAGCATCTGAATAATCTGCAGGAGAAGAGTCATCGTGAGAGGTGAAGGTGGACACAGTCAACCACACAGCCATGAAGCCTTCTGCTCGAGATTCAGGGGGAGGGGGAGGAGTGTGTGTGTGTGTGTGTGTGTGTGTGTGTGTGTGCGTGCGTGCTGGTGGGGCTTGTGGCCTCTCTACCTGTGTGACTTCCCCTCTCAGGGTCTCCAGGCTGTGTGAGTCTCCCTCCTGCAGAATGTTGAGCTTGGATCTGGCCAGATGCAGCGGGGTCCTGCCTGCTCGGTCGAGTGCGTCCACACGGGCTCCTGCGAGCGAAATGGAAAAAAATATCGATCTATCCGTTCAGTCATTCACCTGCAGTATTGTTGTTTGTCAGTTTATTAGGGAAGTGTTGGAGGAGATCTCAGCTCACATGTGACACATCGAGCCTAAACCCTGGACACCGGTTATCGCAGGGCAAACACGGACACATACCCACACCTACGGACAATTTACACTCACGTGCAGGTTTTTGGACTGTCGAAGGCATACCTCAGACCTCTGGGTCTCCCTTCTGTGAGGCGTGAGGGCTAACCACCACACCACTGTGCAGCATCAGCTCAGTTTCACTCCGCAGAATTTCCATTTGAAGGCAAATTCAAGTCAAATTTCCCGGCCCCTGCTTCGGCCACTGGATGTAATCGTTTTAAGCTGAATTGATCACGACAAAAGTATCCCAATACTTCAGCTAGGATACAACACATCAATACTAAGATTACAATGTAACCTGGGAATGAAGTCAAAATATTTTATAAGTTGTGATACAGTGTCATCACAGTTTTTAGGTCATGCAATGTTCCCACTTCATTCAGAATGTGATGTATATGACTTATTTTCACATTTTTATCACAACCTGAAAAGTTCAGATATTATCATCAAGTTATTGAAGTTACAAAAAATAATATGGTCTTGGCTGTTTGTCACAAACAACCATAATATACCATGAGACACATAAGGATGGGACATTTCATCTCATCTTGTTAATTCGCAGCATTTGAGATTGACTATCTTTACAGTGGTCTCACCTCCTCTCAGCAATGTGGTGATCACAGGCACATGGTTGGTACAGGCCGCTGCGGAATCACAGAGAAAGACGGTGCAACTTAACATGAAAATATCTTTAACATGACGAAAAGAAAACAACAACTGAATTCTCTTCCACCTTCTTTTTACTGTCATTGCAGGGAGAAACCACCTGTGCATTTGCAGAGCACGCTGCTGCAGGTTTGATGAGTCATAGCAGTCTTTTCTTACCCAGATGGAGGGGGGTGTTCCCCAGACTGTCTCGCTGGTTGGGGTCAGCGCCGTGGCTCAGCAGCAGCTGTACTGTGAACATTGATGGGAGGACATTGGGACTGTTACACTTCAGGCTGCTGGAGATTCTAGTATGAAGTGTAAACAAAAAAAAAAGGCAGGAAGTGTTGATGATTGGCCAAAACACAGCACACCGAGAATTGAACGTCGCTCTTTGCCCTCCGGCAAGGTTTTATGGCACGTCAAGCAACACAATGGGCCCACAAACAGCCCATCTTTAGTTCTTCTTCTCTTTGTGCCTGCCTGGTTGAGTTACTTTGACTTTTTACATCTCACATCCACCAGGTCAGGTGTTCTTGTGCATCGGGACACTTTTGAGCATAAGAATCCATTAAAAAAACACAAATACTTTGATGCAACCAAAAAAGTACAAAAACTAAGCTGCAAACTTACCGATGCTTTCATTGCCGTTGCAGGAGGAGAAGTGGAGCGCCGTCCTTCCCTTGTCATCTGCTGCACAGGGGTCGATGTCATCCTGCAGGAGCTTTTGTACTGGAAGAAAAAAAAAAACAAACAAACCTCAAATTTAGTACATCACCGGTCGACTGTGACATATTTATGATGTGATGAGTACAGATAGCGCACTGTTCATACCTGTGTCGATATCGTTGCTGTTAGCTGCTTCCCTCAGTCTTTTCACAGCTGTGACAGATGAAACATGCAGAGAGTGGAATGAAAATGCTGCTTTCTGATGACATAATGTGACTAGAAGGCGTGATGAACGCAACACAGACCACGTTTAAAGGAATGCCTTCACATTAAGGTGTTAGTATTGAGCATTGTAAAATGATTTAGAGTATGTAAACCTAGGTACGATTTCATAACAATGAGAATCACCATCTCTGGAGATTTAAGGTAATATGTGACACAGATCACGTAATGTCTCCGTTTTCCCAAAATAGTCAAATATCAAAAAATATCACAGGCCCCACTCTGAACATTTTTGGGTTCAGTTGTGGTTCTCCTTTTACTGCAGTGATAACCGTTTTTCCAACTAGTTCCCTAATTATATTGTCATTCATGCATGGGCATTCTTTAAGAAAAGCCTCAACACAGGTGCTTCAAACATGTACAGTAAACACACGAGAAGCTTCATTTGATAAAAGCAGTCATCTAATCCACAGCCTTCTGGCCAGACAGATGATCAACTGCAGAAATTGGCTGCTTTCAGTGTTTTGTAGGTCAGACTGAGTGAATATTTTTGAAAAAAAATGTAAACACCATTTCAAACTTTTTAAAACAATTTCCAAATGCCTATAAAAGCTTCTGAAATCTTGATTCCCCCTGAATGAAAACTCTTTTACCGAGTTGTGCTTTACAACTGGTGGGAGTGGACCGAACCATTTTGAAGCACCTGCGAGGATGGAGGATTTTTTTTTTTTGCAATTAAGCTAATTCGTATTTTATATATCAGAATAAGATGAAGTGCCCCATGCCTGAAATACAAAAAAAATATTTGAATATGTTTCAGTCATTTACCGGAAAACTTTGTCATCTTTGAGTGACAGGGGTTGAGCACCCCCCCACCCCCCCTAAAAAAAACACCTTTCAGTAATTTCCGTCCAAGGAGCTAAACACCGCTCTGGGTTAGTTTACGTTAGTGAGCAACAATGTTGTCACCCGGACGTGCGCACGTTGTCCTTTTTAGACACTGAACACAGACACGCCCTCTTTCCGTCCAAACAAACGGAGCATTAAAGAGCCCCTCACCATAAATGTCTTTCCCGATAGGGTTCAGGTTCCGCAGGGCTCGGTGGTGTCGCCTGGCCCGGCTCCCTGTCATCTTCCCGAGCTTGCCGGCCACGGCACTCGCACCAAACTCCCCGTAGCCCGGCTCCCACAGCACGTGCAGGTACCTCAGTTCCTTGTCGTCTCTCGGCCCGACGCGACCCAACAAGACCTTGCCCTCCCCGGTCCCACTCATGCCGAACCCGACGGACGCGGTGGGACGCAAGTCGTCCATCCCCTCCACGCCGACCAGCTGCACCTCGTGCCGCCGCCGCTCGCCGCCCTCCGATCCGGGCGCTGTCTCCTCGGGTCCGGGATCCACCATGTATTCCCCCTCCGAGCTGGAGCGGTCGTTTTCCGCGGCGACAGCAGCGCTCCACCCGTCCATATTTTACCGCGACATGGGGAAAATATTCAGAGGGCTATACGCGTCGCTTACGCTCCTTACGACTCCCGCTGAAGCGACGGAGAAGCGACGGCGTCACCGAAACCCCGGGAGGCAAAAGCCCGTGTTGTGACACCAGCACCGGCGGGCAACGGCGGGGACACAGCAGCCCACCCTTCAGAGCGTCTCCAGGCCGGGTAATTTAGAGTTTAGAGGCCTTCTCGGTTGCACCAAAATGTCCCCCTTAAACACATTTTCCACTCGATTCGATCGAAGCAGCAAGAGACGCACCCATTGTACAGCCACCAGCTCCGGCAGCAGAAACAGCCAATCAGACTCCGTCTTGCTCGTTCGCTCGCCGTCCAATGGAAAGACTCGCAGAAACCAAACCAATCGAACAGCAGCCGTGCGCATGCGTGAAGAAAATGTCATCCCATTCTACATTGACAAATGCACATACAATCAGGGTCACAAATGTAATTTTGGTTCACTGTATGTTTATTCTTTTCTTGCAATGCATAAACATTTTTGACACACACCCTCCACCTTTGTATCTCTATGTAATATCTATGATATGAAAATGTATTTACATTGGTGAGGCCTTTTGAGAACTAAAGTGTCATTATAGTGATAAGAAATGGTCTCGAGCACAACCCATTAGCAGCTGCGTTGTTAATATCAGGGTTGACATTTGGTTGACAGCCAAATGGTGCATTATCCAATGCTTGTATTGCATAACATTTTCCAATACTGAAGATTGTATTTCTGTACTCATCTCATTGTCTGTACCGCTTATTCCGTCTTTACGGGTCACGGGAGGTGCTGGAGCCGATCCCAGCTGTTTACAGGCAAAGGCAGGGTACACCCTGGACAGTTCGCTAGTCCATCACAGGGCAACAATTTCTGTACGCTCAAGCTAAATTCTAAGAAAAGCAAAATAATTTCAGTTGAAGTACTCATGTGTCCATCAGAGAAGAGACGTAACCTGGCCCACCGCAACCATAATTCAACCATTATGCACAGGCTTTTTCCTCTAACCTGTACCAAAGTGCATGTGAAATATCAAAAGGGACAGTTTAGAATATTCAGTATGTGGAGTGAAGCATTTGGTTTTGCGGGAGGGAATGTAAACCCGCTCAAGAGGTAGGATGTCAAGACTTGGAGTTCAACAGTCAGAGGTCGAGTTTCATTCCTGAAGACACGGAGGACCCAGGCGTCGCCGGATAACCGGGGAACGCCGGGTCAATCCCCACTGTGCCAAGATCTCTTTCGGCGGGCGCCAGGCGAGAGTTGTGAAAGAGCTGCTGCTGCTGCTGCTGACCACTGTGGGGGACGCCCTGCTGCCTCAGGTACCCCTGCTGGCAGAAGGGTGGGGGCTTGCGGTGGGTGAGGGATGAGCGGAAACAGGATTCTACAAGAGAGGAAGGAGGAGAGGAACGGGCTCAAGAACAATCTGCGATGGAATGATCTCAAATTTGACGATCACGATGATCACTGCCCTGCAATTCTATGCCAGATGGAGCAACCTTTTCTTACTAATCATAGGTATTTATTCATTCTTCATTTGGATTGCTTTGTTTCTCTGTTTTTTTAAACAACAAAGTACCCAAAACATGTATTTACCAGCTTTTATATTATAACAAAAAAAATCCAGTCTTATTCCGCATTTAGAAAAAAAAGAACAAAAATCTAATTTATTTATTGTTGTTGATACAATAAATTGGAAGAAATAAAATAAAAAGTATGAAAATCACTTATATATATTCGGTTAAAAAACAAACCCTAAAAAACCAGAACATTTCACAAAGTACAAAGAAAAAACTGACTTAAAGGGGAAAATAAAATTCTAGAAAAACAATGTAAAGTAAAATAAAAATGAAATGTATTTAAATTCCATTGGTATTGGAAACTGTGTGACAGGAGCTGTGAGGGTGCAGCTTTACCTGCGTAGAAGGCCCTCAGGTCTGTCTGGACGCAGTGCTCCAGGAAGCGCCGCAGCGGCTGGATGTGAGACACAGGAGCGTCCCACTCTGTCAGGAAGTCCTCCACCATATGATGGACGGCCTCGGGCCTGGGTAGAGGCCAGCCTTCAGGGCGCATCTTCATGTCGTCCTCTGTGAAGGGGAAACCAAACCCTTGGAAGTTTATTCCTTCACTGAAGTGGACGACGGCAGGCCTCCCACCTACCTGTGGGAAGTGTGTTATAGTGATACAAAACAGGGTGCAGGAAGTTGGATTGCGAGGCTTTTGTCCAGTCCGTTTCTGCCCGGTTGCGGCCCAGATAGTCAATCTTTTTGTTCCCATACTGCATGAGTACAACGATCAGGCCGTGCTTGGAGACGTCATGACCGGACAGAGAGGTGAACCAAGGCAAGGCCTGAAGTGGGAACTCCTCCAGGTATTCATAGTGAGACCTGCTAGCAAGGAGAGAGGAGAGCCCCAAAACATGAATACATAGAAAGTTTCCTGCAGTGTGAAAAACAAAACAAAAAACTGTCGTTACACCACATCCAGACACTGACTTTTGGGAAAATGATTATATATCATACTTGACGGAGACAAACTTTCAAAATGAAACAACTTGCTCTACGTTAAATTCATAAAAGCATAAGCCTCCCTCACACAGAGCATTCCTGCTCAATGCAACGTATGCTCACCCTCGAAGGAGTATGACATCTCCCAGCACTGAGAACATTTGGTACAGCCCCGAGGCCTCACCGACCCTCTTCAGAATCCAGTTCTGCAGCTGTGTGGTCACCAGCTCGGTGGATGGCCAGGGGTTGCTATGGTAGCGGCATTCGAGCACTCGATGTACAGCTCGTGCTGCGTTGCGAGAGCCCAAGTTTCAACAAATACCACTCCGCCAAAACAAGCCAGTCGATAAATGTCGAACGGGTCCACTCGAATCCCCACCTGTGTAACGGAATCCATGCACAAAGCCTCCAGCAGACGATCGGTAGTCCCTGGAGTGAGCAGCAGTTCCCAGCACAAACAGACCCGGCGTGTCCTTCCCCTCGTACCAGGCCGTCAGCCCCGGCAGCCTCCCTTTGGCGTTCTCACTGTTCGGCGGGCAGGCGGAGCTGTGGAGGTGTACAGGACGTGAATGTGGCGGAGGGTCCCTGTCTGTGACTCGTGCTGCGCTGCGTTTGTAGGTCAAGGTCACAGAAAAATATAAACATGACGTCTCCGTCTTTACCTGTCAAATATGGTGAAGTTGAATCGAAATCCCAGACAGCGAATCACGCGGTCGTAGGGCTTCCGCATGGGGAAGTTGTCGATGTGGTGCCCGGGAAGTTCTTCCCGCGTCACCTCGGAGCCGTTCCTCCCGTCCAGGCTTTGCACATACTTCCTCAGTGTCAAATACAGCTGCCCCTTCTTCTCTTTGTTCTTTCCCGACAATCTCTTCGCCTCTTTCTTCTTTCGACGAGCGATGGCGATCTTCTCCAGACGCGCCTCCACCAGCCCGTCAAGCGACTTCAGCTGGTATGTGTCTATCAGCTCATTGTTCACGGCTCTGGAACGTATGAAACATATTGGTGAGTTCGTAGAAGAAGTGCTGATCACTTGTAAGGGAATTTTTCTTTCCCCCCTAAAAGCACCATCACGTACCGGAGATCTCCGACATAGTGTGTCTGCCACGCCAGGCGAACGGGGCTGGAACTGAGCATGTGCACCCGGCTGGCACTTCCCAAGATGCTCTGGGCCGTTTCGAATGCTGAATTGCCCTTCCCAAGGATCAGCACAGCCTGGTCCTTATAGTCTTCCGGGTTGGTCGAGATGGACTCGTAGCCCTCCACCAGGTCTGACCCCACAAACTCCACTTTCTGGGGGACCCACAAACCCGTGGCCACCAGCAGGACGCTGGAGCAGAGCGGGCGAGAGCACAACACGATGGAACCCACAGCACGCACCGGTGTGGGTAACTCACCCCAGCGGAGCGTGACTCACCTGCACAGGAAGTCCGATCCGTGTTGATCGGTCAGGACGTAGCTGGTGGCGGTGGCTGACCGCACGGCCCTGATCCTCCCAATGTCCACGCCGTACAGGACCCTCAGCCCAAGCTCCTTCACATACATGGACAGGTACAGAGGAAAGGCGTCGGCCGGTGGGTAGAACTCGCTGCTCACTCTTTTGAACAGGAGGTCTGGTTTGTCGCTCAACAAGGAGTTCCAGTCATGACGCAGGTTGAACTCCCGGTTTTGCCTCCCGGTGTGAATTTTATTTATGCTTATGAGCTTCCTGTGTCTGGGATACCTGGGAGTGAATCAAAAACAAAAGAGAAAAAGAGCAGGGATGTTGCGTTTCCACGGTGACGCAAGAGGATGGATGCCACCGATCACGTCGAGGCTCTTACTTTTCGAAGAAGCTGCCGGGTCCTGAGTTCCTCTCCAAGATGACGTAGTTCCTTTTAGCCTTGGAGAGGAAGTGGCCCATCTGCAGTCCGGCAGGGCCGGCGCCGAGCACACAGTACTCGTAGCTGTGGGTGCCATTGCGGTGGGAGCTGGCCAAAGAGCACGCGACCCAACTGGCGAGGAGGAGGAGGATGGAGCAGGAGAGGGTGGGATCCATCACCTGCTGGGCACGAAGCAAGGCAGCAGGAAGCTCAGTGACACCGTGACATCCCTCCCGCTCCCGCGCCTCATTTGAGCATCGAAAACTATGGATATCCATGATGATTAATTCTGCTCAATAAAAATTCAATCCGATTTAGTTTAAACAGATCAGAGTTTCCAGCTTTGACGAGTTCAGCAAAAGCTGCATTCAAGTATTAAGTCAGACAACATTTAAACCGTCTGAGCACTGTGACTGCTGGACTCCTGTGATGTAAACAGTAACGCTCTGCTGTCATTACGCTGCTTTTTCTCTGACGCCGTCCGACATTGGGGGCCGTGAGGGGGCGACGACTGGTCGCACTGGTGACAGCGAGGGAAACCGATCGATGGTCTTCGGAAACAGGTCAACGGAACAGCACATCGAAAGGAGGACGGAGCAAGAGACCTGAGGCCAAAGTGGCAGTCCAGCGGAGGACGCGGTGTTACAGGGCAGCAGCAGGATCCAGCGGCTCTCTCTCTTTCCACTCGCAGCATCCGCGCGCCGGACCAGACAACACGGTGGACTCGATTACCTTTCTACGTCGGAAGATCCGTCGGACGCGACATCTGTGGGGATTAATCTGTGTTTCCAGGTGGTTCCGCATTTACATGGCACAGCTGGAAAGACCCCGTCCTGGCGAGGGGGGGGGGGTTCTCCTGCAGCCCGAGCTCCCGCCCCTGACCACTCCAGGCACGAGTAATCGAACGCAATGTCCCATCGCTAAGTCTAAAATAATGGATCACCGATCTCAGGACCGTCTCTGTTTTTCATACTTTAAAGGAATAGTACACCCAAACAATGATGTACCTTCATTTTCGACTCACCCCCATGCTGAACAACACTCTGAAGCACTTTTCTGACGTCTCAAATGCAGCTGGAGATCTTT
>JAUESF010030129.1:0-22028 GCA_032274765.1 Malacoctenus tetranemus | reverse complement strand
TACATGTTGATATCACATAGATACTGTTTGGGTCAATTTGACCCACCAGTCACACATGGATGTAAAATGGCATCAGATATGGCTTACTGTTTCTTTCCTTGCAACTGTCAGACATGTTTCGACTTCATCACACACACAGACATCGACACAGAGACGCATAGACATGCACAAACACACACACAAATACACACAAATACAATACAAAATACAAACAGACACAAACAATGATCGTTTGTATCTCTTTGGTTTCTGACAATTTTTTTGACGATAAAACATGGAGCGGGTCAAAATAATCCAGGAAAAGCATTGCTGTTGCTGATAGATGAAGACAACAGGAGGGTGAAGACATGATTTTCCAAAAGTCAGTCATTAAATTTCAGCAGCCATCCTTATGTCATTAATAAATGTACAACAAACACGTGAAATCATGCATCAAAGCAAACATGTTGACATTGAGACAAAACAGTCTGTTGCTCCAACAAACCCCATTCACCATGGCAGCGAGGGGGAAGCTGTCAACGGAGCAAACTGCCGAGTGCCACAGAAAAGTAACGGCGTATGTGGTAAAAAAGGCTGCATCCTCTCAGCGATGCATAATTCGGTTGCGTTAAGTCAATAATAACGTAAGCTAACTAACTTAGCTGGTACTTGCCGCTACTTTAGCTACCCCTGACCTAAGTTACAGTAACTTTATTGACAGATTTGTCTTTGGCACACTTTTCATTTTAAAACACAGCACCATAAGGACGTGCTCGAGTGTGTATTAATTGCATATTGCCTTTGTGCTCTGTTTAAAAATTAAATGTTTTTTTGTTGTTTTTTTTAATAAAGACTTCTTGTTATTGTTATTTGTTATTGTTATTGTTATTGTTATTGTTATTGTTATTGTTATTGTTATTGTTATTGTTATTGTTATTGTTGTGTTGTGTTGTGATCCGTAGTTTTACAACCGGATGGCACTGGAATTCCACGCAGGACCCTCAGGAGTTTGGTTTAAAAGAGAATTGAAACATCATTTTCCCAAAGGTCATTCATTACATTTCAGCAGCCATCTTTATTTCACAAATGAATGTACAACAAACACATTAGATCATGCTTCAAAGCAGACATGTTGACATCGAGACAAACAGCCTATTGTTCCATGAAGCTGCTGAACAAGTCAGAAACACAACATCTTCAGTTGAGTCATTCACGGTTCACAATTCGAAAAAAAACCAAAAACTGATGGACACAAATTCCCCAAAAGATCTGATCACAGATGAATGGCATGTTCAGTATGTCTGTTGTGTTTATAAGATGCCATATACTGTACAGTACTATTATTTTTTTCACCCTGTTAATACTTAACCCTAACAAAAATGATAAATACAAAGACAGACTTTGTGGCCTCAATGGTGCAATGTGTATAGTGTTGCCAGTTCTCAGATCTGCTGGAATGTAAGTAGGTAAGGATGGCGAGCTAAAAATAGATGACAAGATGGGGACAAGCTGCATTTCATTATCCTCAGCTCAAGACCACTCCTCTCAGATCTACCGAGCCACAACGGCAGGAAGAAAGCCAGATACTTTTTGCACAAATGTTGGAGGATTTTGTTTTTGCCTTGGTTTTTTTGTGTCTTATTATGAACAGCTCTTTATGGCATCTTTCAAACTCTTTACTAGCATTACTAGATTTTACAAACAGGCTGCACAGACGTAGCAGTTAGCAATTTGGCCTGTCGGTGTGGAGGTCTTGGATCCTAAAACAGAGGTTGGACTTCACAGCGTGTGTGGGCTTGCATGCTCACTTTATAAAAGACCTTTCACTGTCAAGTACGGGGGTCTGGCTCTCTGTGCTTGCCCTGTGATGAACTGACAACTTATCAAGGGCAAAAGCTCAATGTGAGCTTGGGTCAGCTCCTAAACAGATGCCTGAGCCAGGACCAGTGACTCCCCTTTGAGCTCCTTCCGGGGGGGCAGAACCCCTTGGCCAATCTCAAAGTGTTCAGCCACTTGTATTCATGATCTTGTCCTTTCAGTCATGACCAAGAGCGACCGTTGATGAGTGTGAGAACGTAGACTGACCGGAAAATAGAGAATGATGCTTTTTGAATATGATCCTTCTACACCACAACAGACCGGCACATTGACCACATCACTGCCGCCTCTGCACCAATCTCCCTGTTGAGCTCCTTCTCCATTCACTTAAAATATGTGTAAAGCAAAATCACATGATCCATTGAGCACCCAGCAAAGAGTGAGAGTTAGTCCAGTGTTCCATGACCAGGACGGAAATCGCATTGTTCCTCCTGGATCCGAGGTTAGACTTTCAGCTGAATTTTCCTCTCCAATATCCTGGAATACACTTTTCCAAGGAGACTGTGGAATGTGATCCCCCTGTCGCTGCAGCACACCCTCCAGTCCCCCTTTTCAAGAAGGGGGAAATGGAGGGGTGCGATTGGGAGGAACCTTCCGGTCCCTCTGTTTGCCTTGGGAGACCTTGCCAGGGGCAAAAAAAACCCCCGACAACATAGCCCTCAGGGTTTTTCCAGCGCACAAACCCCTCCACAAGGGCAAAGTGGCAGCTCAAGGAGTAGTTACCTTGATTGTCTGAAGTAAACTTATTCAATATGATGATTTGCTGGATTGACTTGTAGTTTTATCGCAAAAAAAGTTGAGTGTCCCTTAATAAGAAGTCATGTTCCCTTGAGGAAATGCAGTTTTTTTGGTAACAAATTATCTTCGTTATCACTGAAACAAACACTTATTTTCCACCCATCAAAACCAAAAATGTGCTTGTTGCAGTGAAACGTCCAGTACTCTCTAGTGACTTCAGTCATTAAAAACATTAAAATCTCTCTCTGTTAAGCAGAGTGCCGTATAGCTGTGCCTTGGTTAAGCTGTCCTTTCTTATCAGTCCCATGCTGCCAAATTGTTGGTGTTTTGAAAAGGTCTTCTTTGGGAGTGTAGGGCCAACACTGAGAGCTGAGCTGGAGCTTGGCTGAGATCGACTACTTGGTCTGGGGCTGGGGTAGCGTTTAAGACTAGATGCCTCAGGTGAGCTTTGTTGGAAGGACTTGTCTGAGTTGTCAGCACTCAGATTCACATAGCTATTTCTGCTGTTTCTCTTCACCATCACTCCCCCATTTTCCTTTTCATTGAAGGTGCCTGCCAGGAACAAGTTGCATCCATAGTCCTGAATGTTATCCTTTGTTTGACACAGCACTGAAGTTTTTCCTTGGATCAGATGTCCTATAGGTTTGGGGCTGTGGCTGTGTGAAGGTGAACCAACACTAAAGCAATGCTTCAGGGTATGGCCATGAAAGATGTCGTCTCCTACTTGGGAGTTGCTGAAGAGAGACCCCTTGACTTTATTGGGGGTTCCCACAGTGAAGTGTTGTTCAGAGCAACTAAGCGGAGAGGCCTGCTCTGTGATGTTGTGGTAGGAGGATGAAAAGGTATTGATATCTTCAGTACCAAGCTGTCTCCAGCAAATGTTTAAGTCATCCTCAGGGAAATAGACATCACCCAAAGCTCCTCTATAACCCTGGGTCGGTCCAGTTGTGGATCCAGGGCTCTGAGAGGACCCCAGGTGAGGAGTACTGGAATAAAATGGTTGACCAAAGTATGAAGTGGAACTGGTGTACATTGGTGAGCTACACTTTTGTTGGCTTTTGGGAGCCAATATGAGCTGAATGCTGCGGGACTTGGGAAAGGCTGAGCTGTCTTTCTTAAAACAGGACAAACTTTTCTGTTGGTGGGCCCCTCTGCTACTATCTTGACTGTCCATATAAAAGTGCTGATCAGAAGATGATAAATTGCTCTTTTCAGTGTTCACACACTCATCACCAATGCCACTTTTCTTATCTGATGTAAAGTTGAAGCTGGAGTAGGTGCTTGATGCAGGAAGACTACTGGCACTAAGTTCCTCTTGGGGATGAAAGGAAGATGCGGCCTTGTGGTAGGGAAAACTTTGAGAGTGGAAGGATTCTTCATCTGGGTTGCTATTAGTCAAATTCTGCACCTGATGCTGGAGCAGATCGGTGACTTGGAGAGCCGTGCTCTGCCTCCGATCTGTGTCTTGCCACCGTTCAGGGCAGTAAAGGGCCGTGTCGCTGCAGTACAGATCAGAGGCTTTGTATGCAATTAGGCGGTTCAGGTGATTGGTGCTTTCTCCTAATGTTGCAAAGTCTTCATCCTGTAGCTGCGGGCTTGGTGAGCGTGTCACGGGACAACTGCTTCCTGGCTCAGGCTTCTCCAAGACCTTGGCAAATATGGTCGTGGGCACAGTGGCAGCACTGCGACCTCTACTGTTTTTCTCTGGGAAGAGTTCCTGAAGGTCCAGTGGCAACTGTGTTCAGGTAAACCAAACATGCAAAAGAAAAAAAAAGAAATCATGATTTAAAATCAACATCAACATAACAAGCTTAACAAAGTTGTAACATTTTAAATGGATTTCATCAGAGATATGCCTCACTTAATTCTACTAACTTCACAAGAAACCTTTTCCTGTAAATCTGTGAACATTTTTTGGCCCCCTTTACACCCCTTTTGCAACTAGATAGTGCTTGACCACATACATTGACAGTTAGTATAACCACAAGTCTCTTCAGATACAAATCCTAATCAAAATCTCAACAGTTTTGTGGTGTTAATCCATGTGACCGTGCACACTTTCAGATTTGTATCACACATCACATCAGTCAAATATACAGAGTTGGGGGGGGGGGAAAGAGAGAGATAAACTGTGTTTTTCTGAATCCTGCTTATTTGGTTTGTAGCGCAAATGACTTTAATGTCAACTGACTTCTAGTAACACAGAAAAAAGCTGTCCATAAGGTGCATTGTGGTTTACTGTGATATACAGTATTGAACTGGTCTGATGTTGAGTCAGTGTCTGCATATTTTTCAATATCTGACTGTCAAATCAAACCAAAGTAAAACCATTCAAAACATTTTAAAAGCATTTATTCACACTTCACAATGAATCACACAAATTAGGATTTTAAAATCAAATGAGAAAATAGGATGGTTTTCTGAAATTTTGTAAACATCTTTTAAACCTGGACTGGAAGATTGTCAGGACCATTTCCATTCACAGATGCATTTGCTTCTCAGTGAAATAGTATCTATTTTTTGTCTTGTTCACTGTAGACAAAGCTCCCTCATAGCTACGTTAGTGTGAAAAAGTGTTTGCACCTTCCTGATTTCTTTTTTTTTTGCACATTTGTCACACTTAAATGTTTCAGATCAAACAAATGTAAGTATTATTCAAAGATAACACAAGTAAATGCAAAATTCAGTTCTTAAATGAAGGGTTTTGTTATTGACAGAGAAAACAAAATCCAAACCTGCATGGTCCTGTGTGAAAAAGTGATTGCCCCCTCAACCCAGTAACTGGTTGGGCCACAGTTAGCAGCGACAACTGCAGTCAAGAGTTTGTAATAACTTGCAATGAGTCTTTTACAGCACTGTGGGGAAATTTTGCCCTGCTCATCTTAGCAGAATTTCTGTCATTCAGCCACATTGGAGGGTTTTTGAGCTTGACCTGACCCTTTTAAAGGTCATGTCACAGCATCTCGATAGGATTCAGGTCAGGACTTTCATGAGGCCACTCCAAAGTCTTCATTTTGCTTTTCTTTCAGCCATTCGCATGTGGAATTGCTGGTGTGTTTTGGACAATTGTCCTGCTGCAGAACTCGAGGTGGCTTTAACTTGAGATCTAGAACAGATGGCCGGATATTCAGGATTTTTTGTGAGACAGTAGAATTGTTACTTTGATACCAAATGTAATGGGACACACTCCCTCCAAAAAGTTCCACTTTTGTCTCGTCAGTCCTCAGAGTATTCTCACAAAAGTCCCGAAGATCATCGTGATGTTTTCTAGCCAAAATGAGATGAGCCTCAGAACTCTGCTTTGCAGGCCATTTCACGGTCTCTTTCTTTTGATGGAGTCATCAACACAGACCGTATTTAAAGGAAAGTGAGGCCTGCGGTTCTTTGGATGTTGTTGTGGACTGTTTGGTGACCTCTTGGATGAGTCTTCGCTGCGCTCACGGGGGGATTTTTGTTGGCCAGCCACTTTCAGGAAGGTTCACCACTGTTCCATGTTTTCGCCATATGTGGATAATGGCTCTCCCTGTTCGCTGGAGTCCCAAAGTTTTGCGCCCAATCCCAATTCCCTCCCTAAACCCTCAAGCTCAACCCTCGAGTTCAACCCTCAAAACCAAGTGTTAAGGGCGATTTTGTGATTTAGAAATGGGACACCCCTTAATGCAGTTACATCTTCAGACTGTGGGCTGTTTCATTGGCGCTATCTTGAGGACGAATTCTGAAGGCGGTAGTACGCTGTCTTCATTGAATCTCTATGGTGTGCTATCGTTTGCGATCACAATAAAGGGAAACAAACTGGAATTACATTCTACAACATGCACAAAAACACCGATAGAAGACAGAGGAGGACTGCCGCCACAAAGAGGATCTCTGGGCTCCCACTGAACACTCCCAGCTGTGCGCTGAACACTTTATTTGGGTGAGTAAAGTCTGTACTGCTACGTAGCTTAGCGTTAGCATGCTAACGATCTTGATATCACGGATTTAAATATACTCACGATCAATGAGGGCAATTAGTTGGGATTGTTGATGTTAAATAATGTTTTACTTAGTCAATTCCAAGTTATTTAGTTACTACATTTACTTTCCTGTTCATTTTTATATCCTGCTGCAGGGAGAAAGAGTGACAGTCCCCTTCACTCAAAAATGATATATTTGTTGTTATGTTTTAACGTTTTTTCCTCCTTTTGGCCATGACATTTTTTCAAAATAAAGAGTGAAGTCCAGTTGAAAACTTCAGAAGCAAGCTGCACTTTCAAGTGTGGAAAACTGTGGGGCTAAACCTCACTAGAGTGAGGAGCACTTGACAATTACATTTTCAAGAGTCCATCCAAACATCCATTCATCCATTGTCTTTTGCTTATCTGAAACAAGGTCTCAGGGGCAGCAGAGAAGCATGGACCTGTCTCCTGGTAGTCCTGATAGTCAGGTATAGTAAGTGCATGCTCTTTTGCATAGTTAAGTCACCACCTGATGGGAGGCAAAGACGAGTTACATTGTTGTATTGGTTTTATTGAGTGAAAAATAATGGCATTTACAGATATTTCACCTCTCATTTCTTATTGTTAGCAATTAAACATTCATACATAAATGTTGACCACCCATTAGAAAGGAAAAATAAATTGTAGGTTAATGTGTTTGATATTTTCAGGAAATTATTTGAAAAAATGGTTGTTCTGCCTGACTGACACTGGTGTTTCCAATGGTTTGGATGCTATTTCAGACTGGGGCTGTAATTGAACTGAAACTAAAGCAATGTCATGTTTACAATTTTACCGAAAAGGCTGCATTCAATTTTTCAATCCAAAGATGGGAGTAAGTCCCACACATGCAAGTCTCAAGTAAGTTGCAAGTCTTAGCCCTCAAGTCTCCAGTAAGTTGTCTGTAAGGAGGATCAAGTAAGTCAAGTCCAAGCAAAGCTTTGATCAAGTCAAATCACAAGTCAAGTCATTGTCAAATTAGTGTTTCACATGTCTGTATTTCACCAAAACTATTTTTTAGAGTCAGTTTTTTTTCATTGTAAGCTGATAAGTTAGTAAATTAGCTCAACATGAATGGATTTCAAATTAAAACAGCTCTTTGTTATTTCAACAAGATGAAACAATCACATTACTGTGTGTAAAAAGAAGCACAGTAACAGTTACAATGCACTTAATTCAGCATGTGTGGGTGAGTGAGTGAACATGACAGAGTGCGAAAGTAAAGTGAGCCATAGCTTAGCTGCAGGTGTTGGGCACTTGATCAGGTCTTGTTACAGCTAGCTAGCACTAGCGCCGCCACCAGATTTCAGACAGATGTACATATTCAAGCAGTAAAAAACCCCAAAAAACATTAACAACAACAAAAACGTTAACATATTGAAACACAAGCCTCATAGTCTCTTGTCAGCAGCAGCCTAGCAGCAAAAAAATTAATCAGGACATTAATCCATGTAGCTTTGCAGCATGTTACTCGCCTTTCTTTATGCGCTGTTGTAAAATGTTGGATGAAGTTCAACGTAGCACTTACAATATCAGCAACTTTAACATTGCAAACTTTGCAAATTGTACCTCTTTTATTTAGTGTTATAATCTTTGTAGCCCAAGTGTACAGTTTAGGGATGATGTTCCCGGTCAGAGTGGCGTCCATCTCTCAGCTTGACCACTCACTAGTGATTTATGTGGGCATGCCTTCTATTCATTGCGTGGAAGAAGGGTTGCCAGGTTTGCTGATATGCTGCAGGTCAGGAACACGTGCGCACAATTGACCAATGCTCATCTAATCATTTATTTGTTGACAAAATTTTAAAAATGAAGAAGAATACAACGACTTGGCAATTCACGTACAAAAGTCAAGTCAAATCACAGGTCAGGAAAGGCAAGTCAAAGTCAAGTCAAGTCTTTTGTTGATGTTGATCGAGTAAGTCACAAGTCAAAAATCTGGCGACTCGAGTTGGACTTGAGTCAAGTCATCGACTCAAGTCCCCCCATCTCTGTGTTTTGTTGTTCAAATGTGTTAAATTTTTATATAGCTTGATAAAAGAAACATCTAAAGTTGTGCTAGAATCATTGCAGCTTGTTCAAAAACGTAAATGAAGCTCTTGATAACAAAAAATATGAACTGCTAGAACTACTGCTTGAACTAGATGTGTTTTCAAAAGGAACAGCTGGTTGAAAAACACTGCCATCAATTGCCAATGACGATTTCTGTGGAGAGGGGAACCAGAAGGATGGAGGCCAGAAACTTACCAGTCAAAGCAGAGAGAGTTTATTGAACAAAAAGCAGTGCCATGAGAAGGCATGTGCATACAATGGCATACACCAGTATTCTGGCGAGTGTCCCCCAAGGTTGCCTTCTTAAAGGGTTTGAGGCATAATTTGAATAGGATTGTCCAAATATGGTCTCAAACCAAGGTTTCAGAGTGTGTTCCAGGTCGTCATGACATAAAGTATAGTCTAACTCTCGCCAGACATCAGGTACCCGCACAGGAAACGGAAACCCAGGCGTCAACGATGCCACTTGGCTGTTGCTCACACAACTCTTCCCCAATCCTTGTTGTTTGTAGATCTTCACCTCTCTAAGAGCAGACCTTTGACCAGAGCAATCATTGTCAGGGCCACTAACCTAAGAACAATTGAGAAGACACCAGTCTAATCTGCAACATGTTTAAGGGAGCATCCTTAAATGTGTCGGAAGTGATCCAGTCCACCAAGAGAAACGTCCCTTCCATGCTGGACACTGCCACTCTTGGTCTCACTGCTTCATCCAGATCACAAAGGCAATGAGGGCCTCCAGTTCAGCAGGAAGGTTCCGGACAGGAGCTGGGTCTTTTGGGATGAATCCATATAGGAAAGAGTCCTACAAGGCCAGGAAATTCCAGCCGCTCTCCGCTGCGAGGGAGTGAAACTCAACGGTGTAATCCAAGACAGACTGCGCACCCTGCTGGAGAGCGAGAACCAATTGGACCACCTTTCGACCCAAAAGAGTGCTTCAAAATATCTTGCCCAATGTTGAACAGTACTCCTGGGTGGAATCACAGCAGAGGATTGGGTGAACCACTTTGCAACTGCCCAGGCCATTGCGCGTCCAGAGAGGTGCGAAGTCATGAAGGCTACTTTTGCTCACTTAGTGGGAAAAGCAGCAGAGTATGATTCAAAATGGAGCTCACACTGTGTGACAAAGGAGGGGACTAAATTGCATGATAGACACAGTATGAATGTGAGAACAGTTTATTAGACGAAATGGTAAGTCAGCAGTCCAGAGTTAAATAACCAGCAGAGGCACGAAGTAGACCAAGCTGACCGAGCAGAGCAAATGGACCCAGCTCCTCTCCCTGGCCTCTGTTTGGAGCTGTGACTGGACGGCCTTTTGAGTTAAAGCATTTCGAGTTTGGGGACTTTTTTTTCTATCCAAACTGAAGCAGACTATGCATCTATCCCATTCATGGCTTAATTTAAAGTCCCTGTTTAAAATGAGCTTTCAAAAATTGGAAAACCAAATTGCATTCAAACTTCAATAATGTCAAACTTGTGTGGAAGGAGTTCTTCCAGGAGTTGGTTCTCTCACCTCAGACGTTTTGTGTGCTCTGCAGTGAGATTTAGAGCACTGCAGTATCTGAGATTCCAAGCTGCAATCTTCTCTGCATATGTCCTGTAAGACACAAAAATCTGGTTCAATTATCATTTTTTTCCTCTCTCTTTCTGGCTGACAGATAGTTCAGGTGCATTTTTGTCCAAACATTTTGCTCAGCAGTACCAAAAGTCAGGCTGGATTTGCCCAACAGAAGTGATGTGATGAGCTTGAGTGGGCATGCTCATAGCTTACCAACTCTGTCGGTTTATGTTCAGGTTCTTCCCAGTGAACCGGAGGGTTTCCTCCCTGCATCTTTGGGCAGGGTACTGGGCGCTCACTGTTGGCTGAACTTTTGGTCCAAACAGCAGTGCAGAGCACTTAGCCTTCTCGGAGACTTTCGTGGAGGTACCCCATGAAAGGTGCCCCAACTTGGGACTCCATAGTTCTCGGAGGGGACTTCCACACCCTTCCAGGCCCTGCTGTTGTTGCCACTGTGGGTGTTGAATCCCCCTCTGACAACAATGGAGTCCCGAGTCAGGGATATACTGAAAAGTGCCCAGTCTAGGAAGTTCGAGGAAGGGACTTCAACACCCACAATTGCAACAATGGCAACACCTGGAAGGGCGTGGTTGGAGGGACAGCCTCCGTGATCTTAACTTAAGCAGTGTTTTGTTATTAGATTCATGTGCTCATTCCAGTTTGTAAATAACTCGATATTCATCTAGAATACTGTGAACTTGGCATCAGGACACCCGAGGCCAGAGGTGGATGATACACTTTGGGGTTTTATCATTTAGTGTTTGGCTGTTTCAGCTGACGAAGGACACAAGAAATAAGGCATGATGTCAGGCAGAAGGAGTCATATCAGCCTTTCATGGTCTTTGGGCACTGGCAGGCCACAGGTCTGGCCTGCCCATCCAGTCCACATCTGCTTTTGGACCTGGAGAAGGCATTTCTATCATTTCCCCTGTGGCAATCTGTGGTGGGTGCTCAAATCGTATGGGGTTCATGGCCATCTGCTGAGGCATGTGTGGTCTCTGTATGAACAAAAGCACTTGGTTCACAACAGCAGCATTAGCTCAGACCTGTTCTCAGTGAATTTTAGCTTCCAGCAGACTTGTCCTTTCCTGCCGGTCTTTTTTCAGTACTTTTATGGACGTGATTTGTGGATTTTGAAATGGGAAATTGACAGTTGGATTGGTGCCACAGTGTGTATCAGTCTGCTGTGGTGAAGAAGGGGCTGAGCCAATAATTCAAGTTTTCAATAAACTGATCAATCTGCATTCTCACCCTTATGGTCATAAACTTTGGGTCAAGACCAAAAAAAACAAGGTACAAGTGGCTGCAACTATTTTTCTCTGTGGGTGGTGGGATGCCCCCACTCCTGTTGGGTGAGTTGCTGCTCCTCCACATAGAGAGGAGTCACCTCAGTAGAAGGCCTTTTGAAGGCCTGCTGGTCACTCCCCACTGGGAGGCTACCTTAAGGAAGACCCAGGACATGGTTGAGGGACTACGAAAACTGGCTGACCTTTCCCAAGGAGAGGGAAGCCTTTGTGTCTCTGCTGCCCGACCACCCAGACACGGAAATGTTAAGAAAATAGTTGGATGGACTTTATGTTTGAAATGAGGCTGAGGGAAAATTTTGCAACATGAAACTAAGATGTCTTTTATATCTAGGTTTTGTGAATATGGGGAGCAAAACAGAAAAACAGCATGGCATGCTGAAAGTTCCAATAGCTTTTTTTTCCGATAGAGATCAACACAAAGGCCTTTGTAGGTAATCTTTTCCAGTTATTAGAGGTCCCATAGTTCATTATTATTCTTCCACATGCACACAACTTAATCAGACAAAAATATGATAACATCTGGTGTCCTACCGGCCACATCTTGTAACCCCCCCCCCCCCCAAAAAAAAACTGTTGCAGCTTAAATTCAAAATCCCATCAAACACAACAATCCTTTTGAGAAGTTTCAATCTAGTTTGTGCCCTGACCAGAGCACAAAAACAACTTTGGTCATGGTACAGGGAACAGGGGTCACTAATGACCTCCATTCCCCATCTCTACTCATCCTCTTGAGCCTAACAGCTGCTTTTGACACATTTGAATATTATATTCTCATCCACGGCCTGCAATACAGCACTGGACTCCAAAAAAAAAATGTGCACAACTGGTTTACGTCATGTTGGACTGATATTCAACTCTACTTATGGACAACCTGTTTTTTCTTCAGCTCTTCTGTCAAAAATATGGCGTCACATCACTGCCATAAATTGCAAGAGCGCAAAACTCTCTTCGCAGGCACGCAAAGCCGTCACCGCCGGCGCATTTCTCAACCAAGAGAGGTCAAAGCTCTCTTCGCGGGCGCACAGTGAGGCTAATACGTGCCCCCTCCACTTTTCTGCGCGCTCTTGCTGTAAATTTCTGCACCCTCGCTGTGTTCAGAGGGCGTTATTTGTCAGTGTCAGTGGGTGTTTTTGTAAGTTGGGGGCGTCACTCTTCTGATTGATCTCATTGGCTGGATTTTAAGCTCAAATCCAGTCCCACCGCGGGACTTCCTTCTTCTTGTGTTTTAAACAGCTGATGCAACTTTATCGTATAACGATAAAGAAACATAAACATTGTAGTTCAAACTGATCTGCTCGGGTTGGGGTGCGGCTGCTGGTGGTAGTCAGTCCTTTGCGCTGACTACCACCAGCCCACTCCTGCCCACTCCGAGGCCGCGAATGCTGGCAGCGCAAAGGACTGACGTCCACTGGCAGCCGTGCCCTGACCCGATCCGTTTGAACTACAATGTTTCTGTTGCTGTTTGTGTGTCTTTGTGTGATAAAGTTGCATCCGCTGTCTAAAACACAAGAAGGAAGTCCTGCGGTGGGACTTGATTTGAGTTTAAAATCCAGCCACTCAGATCAATCAGAAGAGTAACGCCCCCAACTGACAAAAACACCCACTGACACTGACAAATAACGCCCTCTGAACACAGCGAGGGCGTGCAGAAATTTACAGCGAGAGCCATAAATTCTATATGAGTGTCTAAGGAAGTTGCATTAACACAGTTAGTGTGACTTGGAGCAACAGTGAGTCAATGATCAGGGTTACAATGTGGCAGACAAATGACAAGCAATAATTCGTGTTGGTGCTAACAATGCTGTATTAGTAACCAAGTAGAGAAAAGAAAAATACTTTAGGGTGGGAACTCATTTTAAGGCTTCAGCCAAAAAACAAGACAAGATTTTCCTTGTACAAAAAATGCATCAGTTAATTATTTATGTTGCAATGTCCATGATTCAGGTCCATGCACAATGTTGTAATACAGCTTGTTTGTATGAGTACTCACATGGCCCCCTCTGAGTTTACTAATGCTGATTTTTGCTTCCATGAGGTGATTGTTGAGGACCATGATTTTATGCCTCAGGGCTTTCTTCTCCTCTTCATGATGATAGGACTGCAACATAAGAGATAAAACGAAGAGTGAGAAAAAAGGGTCACAGGATAAAAAAACCCCATAAAAGACAAGTTTTTCAGAGAGCAAAAAAGGATGAGTTGTTGTTAGGTGATCAAAGCCAAGACTTTTAGGATACAAGAAAGATAAGCAAACTAAGAATGCACATTTTTATTATTACTTTTTTTTTTGTTTTAAATAATTTGTAACTGAGCCCCATTAACTTAAAAACCAATAATGGATAAAATTGAAATGGTGTTTTAACAGTCTATGACCCACTCAAAAGTACTGTGACCTATTTTTTTCTAGCAATTTCAAACACGAGCATAAAAATAACAAAACAATCATTTTTAGTGTTGATAAACACATCCTGGTGGTTCTAGCTAATCAATAACAGTTCCAAATTGATCTTGTTTGTACGAGATGTTAACATGTATAATAGTTTAGATGTAATGCTTTTGCCATCTTCTGGACACGTCCAAGTCCAGGTGATGCAGTCCCAGTGCAGCCAACATGAGAAAGTTCCCCCAAAAGAATCTCATGGGAGGAGCCAGAACAAGCTTCTGCTGCAACTGTTACAAACCCTGTCTCTGGGTTGAATGCTCACAATCAAAACAAGCTTACTGTTTGTAAAAAGTGGCCTTTTCAATGTTTTTGCTCAAGAATGGGATATTCAATACGGGCCTGGAGTTATTCATTAATTCAGCCATTCCCAAACTTTAGAACACCAAGGCCCACTTTGAAATATGAAAAATCTCAAGGGCCTATCCAAACCTTTAATCATCAAGGATTTAACATATCTATGTGTTTTCATTGACTTCTCGGCCCGCCTGCAGTACCACCAGGGCCCACCAGGGCACCCTCACTGTTTTTTGTATTGTCTGTTTCCTGGTTTTAAATTGACAATGTAATGCAGCAGCAGTGATACGCTTGATGTACTGCCCCATTGTGGTGAAGAAGGTGCTGAGCTAAAAAGTGAAGCTCTCTATTTACCAGTCTATCTACATTCCGACCCTTACCTATGGTCATAAACTCTGGGTCATGACTGAAAGAACGAGATCTCAGATACAAGCGGCCAAAATGAGTTTTCTCTGCAGGGTAGCGGGATGCACCCTTTGAGATAGGGTGAGGAGTTCTGCCACCCAGGAGGAGCTCAAAGTGGAGCTGCTGCTCCTCCACATTGTGATGGCTGGGGCATCTGGTTAGGATACCTCTGGCTCACCTCCTCAGCAAGGTGTTCCAGCCATGCACACAGGGAGGCCCTGGGGAAAACCTGGGATACCCTGGAGGGACTAGATAACTCGGCTAGCCTTGGGGTCACCCCCACAGGAGCTGGGGGTGGTGGCCAGGCAGTGGGAAGTCTGGGAGTCTCTGGTGAGACTGCCACTTCCACGACCCTGCTCTGGATAAGCGGAAGACGATGAATGATGGATCTTGCACTGTCAGGTTCATGCTCTGACCTAAATGTATTTCATTTGTATTTGATTGTAGATTGTCCTCACCTGGTACTGGGTGTTTATAGGTGCAGTTTGCATGTTGTTTTTGCCACCAGTCATTCCAGCCTTCTCCCTGTTTAATGCTCCCCATTTGCCAACCTGTTTCCTCTGGACCTCGAGCCTTGCCTGCCCCCCTCTGGACTTGTTTTGCTGTGGATTCTGTTTTTGGTATTGTGTTGGAATTTCTGTCAGCCCTCGTGGGGTCCTTAGTTTTGTTTGGAGTTTTGGACATTGTTTTCTTCCGTTTTTGGCTCTGTCTTTAATAAACGTGGATACAGGACTCTGCCCACCTGATGTGATGCGTTTAGGTTCACTCACCCCTGACACGCTGACCAGTGTGGTATTTCTCCATGGATTTTTTTCCCCTTCCAGAGACAATCTTCACTTCAACAGTTGCAATGACATCCATATTGTTTGTAATTTTAGAACTGAAATTATGTACTTGACTGAGACCAAGGAAGGAAGGGGTACACAAGAGAGAATCTGAGTAAACATTTCACTGGTGTTTTCAGTCATATACTTTTTTGATAGCCTGTGTTGAACATTTGTTTGTACGAAAATAATGTTCTCACAGAAATGATCAGAGAGCATGACCAGATACCACAACCTTAAAGATGTTTAGACCTTTGGAGACGACCAAATCCAGAGTGTTGCCCTTGATGTGTGCGGGCTGCATCACGTGCTGAGTCAGTACATACAACACAGTTCTCTGGTTTCTCTATCGAGTCAATGCCTTTTTTTGAAAACAGTTCACTGAAGTTATCAAAAAAGTTCACGTAATATTTTGGGGGGTCTATTGATATTTTTGAATATTGCTCGAGAAGATGAGTTACATTTAGCGGCCACATATTCAAATGAGGAAAACATTCTACATCTGATTGCATTGGAGGGAATTATTAAACACAAAAGCAATGCCGCCTCCTTTTTTGGGCACTCTGTCCTCATTCAAACTGGGAGGGGCAGGTTCAATAGAGCAGCTGCTCTGTTATCTGAATGTAAACATGTCTCTCAAAAACATTAAGTTTGATGATAAAATTACTGATTCCAAATGCTTTTCCTGCTAACGACCTGATGTTTAACAAGGCTAGATTTAGCGTGTTGCAAATATTGGCCGTTACGTCTATTTTTAGTAGACTGTGGTTAAATTTCTGATTTTAAGATGCAAGGGTTTTTTCCAGTATTTATTTCTCTTTTTAGCTTATCTATCAGGACAGGTATTGATAAACTACCTGTGTGCTGTCTCTGGTCCTATTATAAAATGTGCAACCATAAATTGTAAATAAATCAGCTGTTATGCTGTGCTGTTTGTGAGCATGAATCGTTTTCGATGCAATTTATTCACATTTACTGGATGGAATTACATGGGTTTTGGTGTCCACACTGAAAACAGAGAGGTGCAAGAACAGAGGGTCACACTGTTAAAATGTCTGGAGGCATTCCGGCTCGGGTTCCTGCTGGTACTCCAGTTTTCTCCCTTCAAACAAATTTAGCCCCCACCACACACACACACGCACACGCACACGCACACACACAAACACACACACACACACACACGCAGTGCACAGTATTATGATAGAGGGATATGTGAAGAGTGATTTGTCTTGATGTCAGACAACCTGCTTTGTCATCAAAGGTGTGTCATTGTGTTGATGACAACAGGACAGCTCACTGCAGCCTATCAATAAGGATGATAAAGCAGCTTTATCTGTTTTTATAGATCACCATCTCAATAGATGTCTGTGTAACCAAAGAGATTGTGTTTTTTAATTGAGAGAAACCACATCCTGCTCCATTCTGCATTGATTCTGCCTTGATATAACGTATTTTAAACAGTTTCTGCTATTCTAAAGATAGAAGGCCTGTGCTGCCGCTTCTTGAACCATTAACTTTGCCATAAATTAGAACACAATGCAGAGTATACATGTGCTAGTTGATGCACAACAGTAATAATAGCGTCCCCATGACATTTGCAGTCAACTTATTTTGTCTTAAATAAAATTAGAGAGATAATATTTGCTGTACAATCCATTTTTTTATAATAAAACACCTACTAGAAGTAGATTTTCCATTTTGTGATTCAGAATTTAAAGTAAAGTGCAAAATCACCAAGTTTTGAAGGAAATGAAAGAAAAGGGAATTTTTGTAATTACCAAGTAGTACCGTAATTCACTCACCCATTCACACAGACTTTCACACTGTGAAAGTGATAGGAGCTGCCTTGCAATGTGCTTACGCACACCACTGGGAATAAATCTGTGGTCCGGTGTCTTGCTCAAGGACACTTTGACAGGGCAAGATGAGGGATTGATCCACCAACCTCTGGATTGGAGGATTACCTTTTATGTTATTTGTCTGGAACAGGCTCAATAGCTTTGTTTAAAATAACTTTGATAAAGTGGGTGCACAAAATAAATGACAGTCTGCGAGCCTAGAAATAGTCATCAAACACTTTGTCGAAAGTATTCCAGTTCTTACCATTCTTTGCATCTTGTCCTCCAAATCCTGATTGATCCTCTGAAGAGCTTCATAGCTCTGAATCCTGAGAATAAAAAGGATGAGATCAGGTTAAAATCACACATATTGACTGAAAAGTGATGCTAGGCAATTTTTAAAAAAGTAAAAAGTTCACTCGAGGCTGGCTGGATAACAGCAAAATACTTCAAACAAATGATATCATTGAAATAAAGTTTACACAGAGTTTATAACTTAACTCTGTGTAAACCGAGTTTACACAGAGTTTACATAGAATTGACAAAAAAGCAGGACAAAGTTGGGGAGAGTGGGGTGAGTTGAACCACTTTTTACTTATGTCCTGGAGGCAAGGAAAAACAACACAGAAATAGAATGAAAGCATATACCTTTATTTCTGAATGTCCCCCATCAAATGAAATGATCAGAATGCATATCTGACAAAGCTGCCCAAAATAATGACTTCTCCAAAAAAAAGGTGTTCCTGTGGCTCAACTTCCTCCAGGGTAAGTTGAGCCATTTGGGGATAAACTGACAAACTGAGTTTTAAAATGTAAAACTGAAGATATTGAGAAAACTAACAGTTTTAAAAGTGTTTAACTTGTCAGAACAAACCACCAGTTAGTGTCAGAAGCATTTAACCATTTAATCAAACAACTACTCAATATTCTGTTGAGGCCACAGGGGGAGTATTAACTGTTGCTCCCTTCTCGCAGTTCCTCCAGCCTTTTAAGGTTGAGGTAGCTTCTTCAGCACATCACTCTGTGGGAAAGATGCCTCATCCTTTTCTTTGAATGTGTTTCTTACTGCCAGTGATCCCTCGGATTCTTCTGAGAAACCTGGCACTCACTTCATTGCCTGCAAGGTTGTTGACCAAGCCAATGTAAGGGTGGCTCCTACATTTGGATGCAAACTTCACAATGACAAAGTCACCAACTACCAGATTGTCAAAGAACTCCCCAACTGTAGTTTTATTGAAGGCTGTAGCCCTTCCTAAAGATGTCGCTTCAGGCGGAGAGATGGTAGTGTGCCATTCTTGTATCAATCTTTACCTTTAAAAAAAAAAGTAATGGTTCAGTATTGAACTACGCACAATAAATTACTGTATGCAAACCGAATGAGTCATGGTGTTTCTTGCACATTTTACTGGCTAAACCTTTCCCTATCCAGTTGCTGGGGGTAGAAATATTATTCCTTTCTGCTAATGCCAAAGCCAGTTCATGGCACTTCTTTGGAGTAAGAGCATGGAACTGCTCCGGCAGCTTCTTGATTTGCTCAGCTAACTCCTTCTCCACCTCTATTGAGAAGACTCTCTTTGCTTCTGCTGTTCCCCCAAACCCAACTGTTTTCACTTCCTTTACCTCCCTCTTTTGCACATATCTCCTCAGTGTTGACCTGTCAATATTTCTTTCTTTTGCCACTGATCTGATGGACTTCCCGCCCTTGACATCCATGGCTGCTCTGTCCATCTCTTCAACCCCAGTTCCCAATTGTCATGGGAAGGGGTGTCACGATGTGCTCTCTATCTGGGAGCAGCACTTTATGTACATATATAGAAAGAAATCTGTCCGCAGAGTGCAAGATCTTCATGTAGTCAGGAATGTGCTCCTGTTGTTCATTTTAGTTTCATTCAGTTGGGCTTTAGCCACCTGCAACTGTATGTGCAGTTGGTCAGCATTGAGGGCCTTGCGGGCCTCTTGGTAACAGGATTAATGATGTTCCACATGAGTCAACCATTTTTTGTACCGTTTTGTGTTGAGCCCTACCACTTGCTCTAATTTGTGTCTAACATCTGTTGGCAGGCCGTTTGCTGACAGCATGTTGGTGGAAAAGTAGGGCGGTAGTGGGAAGCGGTGCACCCATCACATATTCCCAGCTGACAACTTCTCTAGGTGTCTCTTCATCCTATGAATGAGTTTCATGCCATCGATTTGAATTGGGCATCACCTCCTCAGTGCTCCCTACAGTTTCACGCACACGTTGAACAACGGTGTTTCGTTAAACAGCTGTGCTGTTTCAGCCTCTGTTTCAATTTCATGCAGTTCAGTTGTTGTGAGGTGGGCAGTCAAACTGTCTAGAACTGCCTCCCTTTCTTTACCTTTAAACTTCCTGTTCTTTTGTGGGTCCAGGGAAGTGTAGTTCTTTCCCATATACTTACCCCCTGAGGACCAGCTTGGGGCCCCGTCTGGGGGAGTGTGAGTGGACCTTGACTTTTCCTCCTCGTGTGTGATTACGTGTTCCTGTACTTACAGTTGTATGAAAAAGTTTGAGCACCCCTAATCATTTTTAAGATTTTGTATGCAGGTCAAGGGTCAATCAGCTTACCAAACAATTTTTTGACCTTCATCTCACTTCTTGAATATCCCTGTGTTTGTCTGCTATATGATACGTTGCTGTCCCAAACAACTTTAATCCAGATGAAACAGTTGCGTGCGTGCGTGCATGTGTGTCCTTTGCATGGCAGCCTGCGACTGGTGTGTGAATGAATAATAAATACAGTGAATCCTCGCTATATTCACTTTTCACGGCTTTGCTGTTAAGTGGATTTTTTGTGCAGTTTTTGTTTGTATTTTTACAACGTATAAAAGGGCATTGTGTTCTGTGTCCTGATTGGGTGTCACACTATGTTTCTGTCCTTTCAGTTTCCTGTTTTAGTTTGAAAGCTCACCATGTCTTTCATTGTAGGCTCCCTCCCTAACGCGCTGCACCTGTGCCTGCTCTGTGATTAGACTCACCTGGTGCTCCTAGTATATATATGGCCTTCTGTTCTTGTCTTGTTGCCAGTTCATCTGTGTTCCCATACTGGTCGCTACCAGCCTTCGCCCCCTGCCATAATCCCGTGTTCCGGTCTGTTAGTTTTGACTTCAGAGCCTGCCTTCCCTTTGACATTGCCTGCATTTTGTATGACCCCCTGGACTGTTTCTGGATTTGGATTTGTCTCGCCCCTGTGGATTCCCTTGTCTGGTGCCTGACCCCTGCCTGTCCCCAACTACATCTCTGCATCATCTACGTTACACCTCTTCTGGTTCTGACCTCTGGAATGTTGACTTGTGTTTTGGAGAATAAACTGTTCCATGTTTGGACTGTGTCCTGTTGTGCAGTTGAGTCTGCAACCCAGCCATTAGCAAAGGGACTGTAGGCCATTGTCAATCAATCACCTTTGTCCCCCATCTCTGTCCAGTACAGAATGCATTCGGCTCAGCAAATTTACATTTGCAAAGTTTCTTGATGACAAAAACCCACAATGTCACTAAAACGCTCTGCGCTGACAAAGGCTCCCATGAACGCACCCAAAAGGCAGAGGAAGATGCTAACTATCACAGAAAAGGTTAAAATCCTGGACATGCAAAAGGAAGGAAGACGCTACGAGGCTTTAGGGTGTCATTACAGAACACAAAACTGTACAATGATTTAAAAAAAAAAAAAAAAAAAAAAGATGACCACTTCACGGATTTCGCCTATCGCAGGTTCTTTTTGGAACACAACCCCTGTGATAAATGAGGTTAGTTCCACCCTGGAAAAGGGGGGAACTGTGAAGTGTTTTTGCCAGACTTTCCTTTGGAAACTTTCCTTATCGGAAGCCGGCTACCCTCCTCATCTGACATACGCGGAGAAAAGACTTTCTCCCAGAGAAGCTGCAGAGACGCCGCTTCTCCTATGGATTGACTCAGCTGGTTCCTCGCTGCCCATCGAAACCAGCCAAATTCCCCCTCCTGCGGGACGCGGCAGAACCGCCCGGCACGTTTTCCATCCAAGGATCGTCAACGCCGGGAAGCACGCTAGTCGCAACAAGCAACATCAAGTAGAGCTTTGAGTCTGGGCAGAGACTGCTAGCTTACTCTTAGCTTAGCATGATCTGTGTTTGTCTTGAAACTGTTTTCCATGTTCGGTTTTGTTTCTTCTTTTGCTTATTTGTTTCCAGGACCACCTGGTCCCTCTGTAACTGAAGCTCTCTCTCTCCCTCCTCGAGAGTCACCCAATGGCAAGAAAAATGTATCTAAGAAGCTGATGATAAAAATTGTCCTTCCACAAATGTGGATCATTAAGTCGTGCTATTTACAAATGCATTGCTTCGAAGAACTATAGTGAAAAGCCTCGTGAAGTTTTGTTTTTCTTGTCCATGCTAGCTTTCTGCTAAAATGAATGCTAGTGTTTTTTGTTACGCTAACACACACACACGCACACACACACACACACGGCATATTTTTCTCTAACACAATGTTTGTGGGTACAACACTTCATGACTTCATGGCCTATTAAGTTTTTCTAAAGAAGTGACTTAAATGTTTTGTTGGGGTTTTTTTGTAGATAAATCTGACAGGAAAATGATTGATCCATTTCATATGCACTGCGTAAGGAGAACGAGTGGACAGTAAATGTGTGTTTTAATTTCAAAGATGTCTTGTCACAGTCCCTGTCTCACATTCCCCTCCTGTCACTCTGCTGCAGCTATTTTCCACTCTCCCTCCCTCTGCTCAC
>JAUESF010030078.1:26624-50642 GCA_032274765.1 Malacoctenus tetranemus | reverse complement strand
TTTTTTTTGGGGGGGGGGTAAGTGCTCCTTTCTTGTTCAGATGTAGACAGAATTCAAGTGAGAGAGAAGATGCAAAGGTGAGTTAGCAGGTTTAGAAAAAGACGGACTCCTGTGAAGTTGCTGCTCTGATGTTTTATTTAATCTTCCCAAGGTGAGAGCAGGAACCTCCAGCCGCCTGACGTTCTCACTTCCTTCAGCTCCTCGGAAACGCACCCATGCGCCGGATGGAAGCACAGAATCGACCAAAGCGCATTAAAAAAAAGCAGCAGCACAGGAGTCCAATGGAGCATTTTGATTCCTGATTGTGTTTCTTTGGTTTTCTTTCGACGACAACAGAAGAAAAATCCACCCGAAGAGTTGACTATGGGTAAGGAAGGCTGTCAGATGCATCCCCCCCGACACATACACACACACAATGGCAGCTTTTTTTTAGTGTGCGGTTTTTAGATGGAGATAGTCATTAGTGTTATAGCAGGTGCCCCATCATTGCCTCCTTTTATTGCCACCCTCACAGGTATTTTACGGGCAGAAAAGCCATTTTTGGTCCCAGACGGCGGGATTTTGCTGCAGAAAGCTGTGAAATCCAGATTGTCCCTGGAGTGAGGAAAGCACTTTAGGAGTTTGTGTCTCGGTGCAGAGGCCCGTTGAAAACCCCCTGAAGCATTTCACATTTTCTGCCCCGCTGGAGGGAAAACACGGCCTCCCTGACGCCGATACATTAAAAAAATGGAACGTCGTCGGAGCGCCGCGGATACTTCAGAGACATGAGAATAAACACAGAGCGGGAACTAATGAAGTCGAGTGGAATCCTTTTATTCCTCCGTAAAGAAAGCATCTATTAGAAAGACGTTTTAGTTGTATAAGCGGGGGTGCGGTGGGAGGATCCGATAAGAATTCTCTGCCATCTGTGACTCGTCGGGTTGTTGTACGAGTCTCCTAAAGATGAGATTACCTCAATGCCGTCGCTTAAGTCAAAAAAGTCAAAAGACTTCACTTTGTTTCGGTTTTAGTGGGTTGCTTCTGTTTGATTTTTGTGATCTTTTGGGTGCACTTGCATCACCCCTCACTCAGCTCGTTCCCCACTAACTGTCTCCACCTGTGTCTCGTTAGGTCTTAATGCCTTGTCTGTATAATTGTCACGATCTGTCTCCACCTGTCACGTGTTTTCACTGTCTGGTCACTGCCTGTAGACTGTCACTCCGAGTTAGAGCACACACCCGGTTTTAACATTCCTATGCATTCCTCGTGTTTCCTCGGTTCCCTGTCCTCCTGTCTCCACCCCTCACACTGATTAGTGTAGATCAGCTGCACCTGGTAGGGCGGATATTTAAGGGTGTGTTAGTGAGTGTCTCGTTGCGAGGTTGTCTGTGTGTCCAGGCCAGGATTCCAGCATTTCGTGTCCCCCTGTTGCCGACCGCCTGTACGACCTCCTCTCCTGCCTGAGCCTCTGACAGACCCCGTTGCCGTTTACAACCTGGACTCCGCACAACCCCCAGCTTGGATCTTCCCCCGGACTGACTTCCTGGTATTGACCACAGCCTGTCCCTCGGATCCCCTCGCCTGTCCTCTGCTGTTCACGTCTGCTGGCTCCGACCCCCGTCTGTCTACTGACCACGTCTCCGCCTGTCCTCCGTCACCTACGTCTGCGGTCCTCAACCCTCGCTTGTGTTCTGATGTCTCCGCTGCCTGCCTGGGTGGTGCCAATAAAACATTATTGAACGCATCGCTCTGGTGTGTATTTGGGTTTGAGTCCTCGTGACAATAATCACCCTAGCATATGATGTTTTATTACATTTATTTGTTCGATGTGTCGGGTAAGAGCACACAATCTATGCAACATACACCTATATGTATAGGCTTGGCCTAAGTTAATCTACTATGCGTTGCTTTGGTGTTATGTCTTTGTTGCGTCATTAGTGTGTCCACTTTGTGTTTGTTGTGATTCATTATATATTTGTATCATCTGCATATTTTGCTGCTATGATATTTTAAATTCATGATCTTCATTGGGTTTTTTTCAGATGTAGCATTTTTTTTCCTCCCACACTAAAGTTGGCGAGGTTAGCTTACAGCAACTGCAGTCTCAGTATCCTGGCAACATGCTGAGGTGAAAACGGACCCATGATGGAGAACAACCTAAGCCGTGTAGAATCTGCGCAGGGTGGAGCCGAGCTAAACAGCCGACTGGGCTGCAGCAGAACAAGCGAGTGACTCCGAGATCGTATCGTGACTTCTTTATTTCCCTGAAAGTTACAAAAAGATGTCTTGAGTCCAGCTTTTTCGTGTTTTTTCCACACTCCCCTCTTTTGTGAGACATTTTCTGAACGCTGGTCGATACTCGGCCTGTGGAGAGCGATAAAAACCCATCTAATGGATTAACACGACACCCTGCCTGTTCCTCCTCTCTGTTTTAGTGAGGGATTTTGGCTGGCGCTCCCTGGGCCTGATGGGAAATGTAGATCAGTGGGTGAAGCGGATGTAAATTTCGTTGCCGTGGAAGAGCCGCCCAAGCGCCGCAGTGCATCGGATTCCAACCGCATCAATTATTAAACGTGTTGGAATTAAAGACTGGCACGCCTTGCTCCCATTTAAAGTTTTTAGGCGACCTGAAATATTAATGTGGGAGACGCCGGGGTCGCTGCAGAGGAAGAGGACGTGTAACTGCTGACTGACAAAAAAAGGAGGGAAGCAGGCATGTAAAGAAAGACGCTGGAGAAAGAGAGAAAAAAAAAAACTTAAATCAAACTCAAACGTCTGTGTCATGCTGATAAAATGTATCCGGGAGGTTATCTTCAGGTTATGGGATGTTTTACTCTGCAGCCCGGCAGAGTTCAGACTCCTCTCATAACTCCTGGCGGGCTTGGGGAGCGTCTCTTCTCCTCTTTGTGCGCTGTAAAAACCGTGAGCATGATTTAACGTTACGAGGTGCCGGAGCAGCTGCGGACAGTGTGAACGCACGATCAGACTCGCTTCTTTCAACGTGGAACAGAACAAACCCCAACGGACTTTTGTGGCATCGCGGTAGCGGCCCGGGCGACCTGCGGCTGATGCGAAAGCGCTCAAATCAATCAAAGTTTCACGTTTCACAGCTCTCACAACTAGATGTTTTTGGAAGAGATGAAATTCTTGCTTGTGGATGCAAAACTCTGGGTTTGAGGATTTGATTAGTTCCTATTTCAAAGCTTCAATTTCCAGAACAAATTTGACCTGAAAGGACCAGTTTTCTCATCTCCATTCGCACGTCTAAATTAGCTTTTTGTTTATTCTTTGCTATTTTCTAGACTTGGTTTTTGACACATTTTATGTCTTCATATCTTCAATGAGTTCTGAGACTTTGTCTTTCTTGACTGATTCTTTTTTTGTCTTATTGTCAGTACTTCCATCCCTGATCTCCAGTGAGTTGTGGCTCGACCCATCATGCATCTGACCTTTTCATCATCTCCACCTGTGTCTTGTTCGCTCTCCGTGCCTCTTCTGCGCGCAGTCTTTATTTGTGTCTCTGTTGTTTTTGCTAGTGTCTGTGTCGAATCCACGCTCCCATCCATCTGTCTGTGTTACCATTTCCCCCTTTTTTGGTGTCTCTGTTCAGACAATGTGTAACCATCTATTAGACATCACGTGTGCTTCTTGTCCTCCCTTTTTCTCCCACCTCACAAGACATGAACGAGTCATGTCGCCTCAACATGGTTTTCTCATCTCATTGGCAGTAGTGTCATTGCTGCTGAATGTCACCCTAACCTTGGCAATAAGGAGATCTGATAATTTCTTCAGACGGCACTTAAAGGAAGTGAAAAAGGGTTTTAAAGACAAAGTGTGAGTTGTCTTCATGTCTCCCAGTGTTTGACCGCTGATGGACAGACGACCTGTTCAGTTTGGAACCTTTCCTTAACTTGATGGAGCCCACGATTGGTCCTCATTGTGCCGCAGTAGCTCGTTACTCACGTTATAGTTCTGACAACCAAAGGTCAGGAGTTTGGTCCCCATACGTCACCCTGTCCACGTGTCAAAGTGTCCTCGAAATAAACAGTGGTGTGTATGAGCACCTTGTTTGGCAGCCCCGACAGCCGGTGTGTGAATGTGTGTGCGTCAATGGGTGACCAAGACTGCTGAGTGCAGTGGTGCTACACAAGTGGAGTGCTTTTTATCACACGAGACATGAAAAGTCAATTAAGGTGAACGTGGGTTATGAAATGTTTGCTTAAGGACTAAAATGAATACACTGATGCTATTTTCTTATTAACATAATGGCACATTATTTCCACAGTTTTTGTTTGTGTGTGTGTGTGTGTGGGGGGGGGGGTGACATTGTAATCAAAGCAGGAGTCCTGCCAGGAGTTCACTGGTTCGGCCCTCCTTAAACTCAGTTCACCCCCACATGGCCCCTAAAACTACATCGAGATTGACACGTCTGTCCTCAGGGGGCACTGTCACTAACCTCCCATCATGACAACAGACCTGCATAAACACCCCATTGAATAGTTTTATTTGCGAAGCGGTCTCAAGCTGCCCGAACACCTCAGGTACAACTGCCAGCGCTTTACGCTAACGCCGGATGACCTCGAGGCAAGTGAACGCATCATTTGTGAGCTCCACCACACAAAGACGTGGACACAGAAGCTGGGTAACAGCCGCCGTCCTCAAGCCGAGTCTCCTGAACCGGTGGGATGGAACCTTCCAAAGTTTTCTCCCATCCGTCGTCATTAGGCAAAACGCCAAGACGCAGCCGATTTGTCTGCACGTTGCAGCTCCTGGCCTAATTGCCAAATATTTCACAACGAGGAATTGTTGAGTTCCCGAAAAAAACAAGCAAACAAAAAAAAACTTCTCACGGCTTTGTTTTTCTCGGAGCTTTGTGAAGCGATGATTGACAAAAAAGGGGCTTGAGGGATTATCCAAAAAGGCTGCAAAGCTGTCCTCCAGGACTCATTAAGTTACAGCGTTTTGATAGATTTACACTATTGGGCGGCAGAGCAAAATGCACGAGTGTCTTTAATCAAATGTTCACACCACAACGGTTCCAATAATGAGACATTTTTTTCCTCCCCCCTCTCCTGGTGCAGCTCCAGCATTCGGAGGCTGGATAATTGAGGGCCGAAATATGAGGTGAGCGGTCTTAATCACTCACGCGAAGGGCCCAATAGGAGCGCTGGGACGAATGACGCGTCTCTACCGGGTGTTATCAGGCTTAGAGGAGCGTTTCTGTCACACTCGCAAACTTTAATTAAACAAACACAGCGGTGGCTACAATGGCTATGATGATGGGAGCAGACCAAACAAACCTTCTCCCGCCTCAGTTCTATTATGAGCTGCAGGATGAGGCACAAAATGACCCAAACCTGAGAATCTTTCAGCAGCCTGGTATGTGGAGAGATGTTGGGGGGGGGTGGGGGTTTCTTCACACTTGTTCACAGCAACCTGTGAAAAGCAGACCACGGCCTCCTGCGTGTTGACCTTCTGAACACACAACATCGTTCCTGCCTGGATCTCAACAGCCTCTGGCATCGACAAGCCAATCAAAGGAGAGAAGAACATGTCTGGGTCACACTTACTGAACTCGGGAAGCGAGCCAAGACTGTCAGTTCGCTCCAGTTTGGGGGTGGTGGGAGGTCGCTGCTTCCATCCAACGTCCGCCTCGACGTCTTTGCGATCTTTGCTCTGTTTTTGTCAGCTCTGACGGTAACTCTCGCACCTCGAACATTCCATGTGCCATTCGGTTTTATTGGTATCTTTGAAGATTCTCAAGCTGTAATTAGTGCAACAGTTGTGCCACCAAGAACTGGCCGGACAAGTGTTGAGAGGGACTCTGTGTGGCAGACTGGCAATCGGCCCCTGCCAACGTGAGCTGGGATTGGTAGCATTTAGAGAAGTGTTGGTTTAGTTTATTGCTGTTGTTTCATTGTGAAAATAGTGCAGCAATCACATTGTGTTTTAATACAGTTAATAACAAGCTTGCTGAAACATCCATCACTAGCTAGACAAAATGTGATTCTTAAAGAACAGGCATAGAAAAGGAAGGTGTTTTGTCCAACTCCGTCACACAGCTGTTGGGAAGGCTGAAAGGAGCCGGTGCCTATTTCAGAGCTGTTTGGCCTCCTTCAGATTGTCCAAAGCTAATTCATGCTGTGGTGCCGGCTAAACAAGAAGACTTTAATTCATTTGATAGTCCACTTAAGTGCATGCAAGCGAACCATCTGTCAACCGAAAAGGTCCCTGATGGTTCACTTCCTCTTTTCAGTCTCCAGGACAGTGGGAACGTGCATCTACTCCGCTGACCCCACCTCAGAAAGAGTCTGACATAAAAACCCTCCTCAACTCGGACCCCCGTCGTAGACCCCTGTCGCAGTCTTTCGAAAACTGTTTCAGAATCTGTTTCAAGGTACCACCTGCTAAGTAAATCCTACAGGTAGAACCCCTGCGCAAAGATTCAATGTCAAAGCTGATGAATGACAATAGAATAAGTTGACAAACAGACAGAAACCACATTGGTCTTCGTAAGACAAAACTCCATTTTCTTCCACTGTGGCGTTTCCTCCCATTTTGCATCATTAACGGAGGAAGTCCAGAAGTCTGCCAACAACCCGACTTGCATGCCGCCTGCACGCACTGTAAAAAGGACTCCGTCACTCCCTGTCTGTCGATGTCATGCGACTTAAGGAAAAAAAGTTAGTTAGGGACTAAAACCTATTGGGAACATTATGAAACCCGGCAGAGCCAGGCCGAGCCAGGCCCATTGGTCGCAGTGGGAAAATGCTGTTACAGAAGTCAGAGAAGTGGAGCTCCAACAGCAACATGAATCCTGCACAGCAGCTTGTTATGGGTGAAAGTGAAGACCGGCTCCGCTGCCATTATCCACTGAGCTCTTCCACTCGCAGCCTCTGATTGTCCAGCACTCAGGAGACTCGGGAGTCATTTAAGAAAACCATCTCCAGTCTGTCCGAAGCGCAACCCCACCCCCCACCACCTCCCTTCGACACCGCGCTCCCTCGCTGTCAAACACGCTGTCACACACCCACTCGCACTTCACACACTTCTTTTTACTGGCTCCATAATGATCCACCTCCTCGGCCTCGTTATATCCCCACCTCTGGTCCGGTGGCGGCGGCGGCTCGTAAAAAGGCCGCACGCGATTCATCCTCGAGGCCCCCCTCTGCCGGCCCGCCGGCTCGGAATAATGACTCTCTCAGGACGAGGTGTCGACACGGCGCCGGAGCCGTGGGAGACCAGCTGAGAGCGCTAACGGTCGCCACGCTGCCGTAAACCCCCTTATTACCCGCCGGTGGTTCCATCGAGCTCAGAGTCCCTCTTTAAGCTGCGACTGATTATACGGTTACTCACCTCCGGCTGCTGCGACTGTTAAGGAGAGAGGAGGAAAAAAAAACCATGGCGCTTTGAAATTTAAAGACGGGAACACGAAGTGAAAATTGTCTGAAATTAACGGCCTCTCGGAACGCGACAGCAGAGGAAAATCCATTTTCATCTGCCGCAGCACGTGTGTGTGTGTGTGTGGGGGGGGGGTGGAAGTGCGTGGAAGCAGTTTGCCTGCATTTCAGAGAGGAAAGGAAGAGAGCGAGGCAGCAACAGAGCATCGGAACAGCAGGCGCACCGTGGAAGATTACTGCAGAGTGGACCAACAGCTTGATCTCATCACACCGCTCCATCCAGGGACGATCGAAGCTGGGGCGGGGTGGGGTGGGGGGGGGTGGGGGGGCCAGCGCGAGGCCAATGCGGGAACAATCAGTATGTTTACATGCAGCGGGGAGTAAATTGAGTTATCGTCGTAGTCCGACTGAAACTGGACCTCTTAAAAGCATGAAAACGGCTTGGTCCAGGATTTATAGTGCGGCTCACCAACCCAGCTGAGGCGATTTAAAGTCGAGCTGTTGCTGCATATATCGGTGCGTCTCACCACTTTTTCTCAAGCGAGCTTTCACTTTCAAGCAGCAAGTGACGACGTCTCAGCAGTCTGGTAATGGAACTAAGCAGCTCCTTTGCCTTCCCAATTTTTCCCCAGGGTCCACCGTGACTCTGTATCTCTGTCGCCAGCAACAGTATTACCTTCACTAAGGAGAGTGTGTCTCTCTACCCATGTTTGTTGGTTGGTTCGTTCGTTTTTACGTCTTTTTACAGAATAACTTAAGAAGTTTGGAACGGATTTGGATGAAATTTGCAGGACGTGCGAGCGGTGCTACAACAAACGGGTGACCCAAATTTGGTGGCAATCCAGTCAACCTCTCATCCAAAACGATGAAAGAAACCACAATTTCCCATATTTTACGTGTGTGTGGCCCTTTAAGACAGTGCAGTGTGCAGGAGGTTAAAACCTTAAGGAAGGCAGGCAGAGAAGAACGAGAGGGAGGCTCCGCATACTAACCAGCTCCATCCTAATTATGTAGGTGGGCTTCAGTAAAAACATTTCGCAATAGAGAGCGATGACAAACACCGACCAATGACCTGGCGGAGGTATGTGCTCTATCAAGAGCCCTTCTCATATCAACTGCGCATTCACCTCCTGTCATGATAAAAGAAAGACTTTGTCGTGGTCGTCCACACATCTCCACACCGCTGAACGAATGTGTCGCATCATCCCGTGGCCGCCTGATGAGGGCTGCGGTTCGAGGGCTCCGGTGAACGCTTGTTTCATCAAAGTTCTTTTTTTTCCCAGTACAAGCGTGCCTCTGTCGCCGTTTCCATCTGCCTGATTAGACTGGATGTCTTCTCCTGCTCTTTGTGCCTGTAATTACGCGGACCCCTTCATACCTCATTGTCGTTGCTGTTATCGGGCGCCCGACGAGCCCCTCCGCATCGCCATTGATCAAGGAAACGATCCACTGCCCGAAGCCTCTCGGTGCTATCAGGCCCCGCGGCAATTAAGTCTCGCAGAAATACTGTTTTGCAAATTCATTGTTAACTTGCGTATTAATTCCGTGATCCATTACCTCCAGCACAGCTGCACCTCTGGCTCATTTGGCTTGATGGGCGTCATGATTGAGAGCTGCACTTCAGGGAGACTTGTGCAACCAGCTGCGCTTGTGCTTCATATGATATTAGATGCCGAAGTTTGCTTGTCTATCATGCTTTTAATTTCTTTTTTGCCACTGCAATGGCAAATTATTTTGCTCAGTTATCTGCTCCATCATAATCATCTTGTATGTAGCATTCCTTTTACAGGCCTGGAACACACACAACAGTTGCAGCCAGTAGACCACTTGCTTATTGTAATCGAAACATATTATTTGCTTTTGTTTTTTGTTGTTGTTCGACTCCTGACCCTGAAACTCCTCCCCCATCTTTTCTTGTGTCCCTTGCTTCTCCCTTGCTCCCACACCAGAGGCACCTGCACCTGCAGGAATCCTGTTTTTCACACATCGCCTCTTTTCTGCTTTCACTGTTGTTCACTCTTTTCCCTCACACTTTTCCCTCCTGCTATTTTTCAGTGCAAGAAGTAGCTGCTCCTTTTAGGGGGGGGGCGCACTCATCTCTCAACTATCAAGCTGTGCAGGTGACCTGCGTCATTTTATGCTTATTCTGCTTTGAATGAAAAAAAACCAAAGACAAGATGGATCTTCTCTGGATTCATTCACAAGAAAATTTCCATTACAACTTGGTGTCAGAAGTGGGATTCCAGGACGGCCGTCGGAGCGGCGACGGATGGTGGGGGCCCACCAGATCCATCAACTGTGATCTGCCTCATTACCCGACCAAATTACCGGACGTGAGGACCGTTCGTCCCCTACAACCTTCGGTCGCCGCCTCGGGATTCCACAGGGGACCCATTGCGTCCTCTGAATCTACTGACAACAGATAGTATCATTTCATTAATTTCTGAAAATAAATAAATAAATAAATAAAATTTCAACATTTCTGACTGACTCACAGAATTTTTTGTGAAAGCTCAAACCTAAAATAATTAAATAAGGGCCCGAAACAATTTTGATGTCCAATTGCTACATATCAGTGGCTTGAGAATTCAGGCTCTGGAAACCTGAATTGACTGAGTTCAACGTCAATAAATGGGAAGTAGACATCATTGATTTTCCACGGAATCGCGTACCTGGCAGTGAGGACAAAATCACGGGGCCGTTGAAAATGTTAAAGGTTCGAACAGAACTTCTATGCAATTGTAAAAGGTAACTTACATTAACAACACTGAGAGGTACTTTGTGTTCAGAAGCTTGGCTATCCGAGGGTAAATTCTCCTGTTGTTTGTCTAAAATTTATTGACGGTCCCTAGAGACGTCCCCTGGATAAAGACTGCTGAAATGGGGTCAGATGGAAGTGAAACGGGTCCTGATCAGGTCATTTAGACATCGTTGATATTTTCGGTGATGCAAAAGAAATATGGGTAAAAGTGTACTGAATGTCTTCTCGTGTGGGTCTCTGATTTTGGTTTTCCTAAAACGGGGAGTTTAAGCGTACAACTGGTGATGTTGTGTGAGAAATTGGAGAAGGAAAAGAGAAATTTGATGGAAAAGAAAATGGTGAAAACCACAGACATGCAACAAATGGAGTTACACAGAGAATGTTTGAAATGTCAGGAAATAAAATGCCTCCGGAGAGAGCGGAAAGCAAAGGAAAACACCAAAAAGAAAGAAAAAAAAAACAAGAAAAAGAGAGGGGGAAAGAAAAAGAACAAGAGGAAAAGGAGGAGTTTGAAAAAGTTGATGAAAAACCTACGGTCATTGATGCACCACTTTCACACACTACTCCATTTTTCTTTGTTTCCACTCCCCAAAACCTCTTTGCGTCTCCACTCTATCCAAGTTTGGCAGTGGCGGGTCTCCCTGGACCAGTGGTGGGGGACGACTGGGTGCCCCCACCCCAGGCGCAGGAACCACCATCCTACTGCATGACTCCAGCACCGCCTTCTGCTCTCTCTGGATTATTAGGAGATTGAATCAAAAAGGGAGAAATAACAAGGAGGTGTGTGTTTTATCACAAAGTTTCATTAGAAGAAGAAGCAGCCAGGCGTGGATGAGCTCAGCTCCTCGCTTTGTGGTTTGATTGTGAGGACGAGGCTGGACTCAGATTACTTAACTTGATGTTGCATGTCAGCTTGGTTGTGTTACTTGAGAGTGTGTGTGTGTGCGTGTGTGTGCGTGTGTGTGTGTGTGTGTGTGTGGGGGGGGCGGCAGGAGGCCTGAATGGAGGCACCATGGCAGCCGCAGCCCCATGCGCAGGTTTATTACAGGAATCCCTCACCGAGGACGACATGTGACGAGAGGCGTAGAGCAGGAAACACAACCTGGGGCCTTCTGCTGTGAAGTGTCTCCGCAGGAGAAAACTCATTAGTGCTGAGTAATGAGCCTCCTGCTAATACCGCAGCCCAGTTGTGCTCCCGATCAGGCGCTCGCTGAGCATTTGGCATTCGTCTATTTAATTAAACAGTCCGTAATCTGGTTGTAAAGGCGACCGAGGGTTCCATTTTTATAGTGACGCGGCAACGACGCCAGCAAATGCCCTGAACTGAGCCCACATTCAGCGTGAAGGGGGAAGGCGTCGTGACCCCAATTGATTTGGAGTGATTGCGAGTACACATCCGAATAATCACTTGACGGAGTGACGTCACAGTTCGGATTGATTTTTTTTTTCTTTCTGGGAGTCGAAGGTCGTAAAAGATTTTAGTGACCTCCTGACTTCTCCTTCATGGCCACCAGGCTCAGAACAACAATAGGACCTCCTCTTTATGGGGGAAATACAAGTGGATCATCGATCGCAGCTCTACCCCGGAGAAACCTGCACTCATTCATATTTACAAGCCTTTAGAAGAGGCGATGGGAAGCCCCTGGTTTGTCACCAGAGGCCGTCCAAATCACAATGCGATTTCAGCGGGTGATGAGGACCACGGACCAGCAGGGGGCGCTGCGGCTAGATGCTCGGTAAGATCTACCTTATGAGGTCAAATGGTCAAATCCACGTATCCAATAAATTATATGTCAGAATGCTTTAGATCTTATTACATGAATAAAATGGAATTCTGGTATGTGCAAGAACAGCACGGGCCTGTTTTATTGTCGTTAGTTGGACTGATTGTTATTGTCTGTAAAGTGATCAATGAGTGACTGTGTGCGTCCTGTCTCTCTGTTCTACATGAAACCGGTCCAGAGTTCATCCTTTCACCAGGTTCAGCTGCAGCTTCCTCACCTCCAGGCCCCATAAAAGAGGCAGATATTTGTTGCTATTTCATTCACCAACAAATAATCGAGGAATTCTTTAAAAAGTATTCGTTTAGGGGTGAAGACAACAAGAGATTGACACAAACAGAAGGGTATTTGGGACTGGGTGTGCTGGTTGGATTAGGTATAATATTCTCATGTCAAAACATAGAAAACCAAAGTTGTGATATGATGAGAGATACAGTATGCAAATTAAAACACTGATTTGAAATTTGTGAACAAACATTTAATTGAAAACTTTATGGAGCACTGAATCCACTCAGTTTTGATTGCTGTTAAACTTCTCATATTTCCATGACCTTTTACTGTCAAAGTCTCAAAAAGATGAAAATGAACTAAAGAGGATTTATTGTTTAAAAACAAACAGATGCGGTCACCATGGTAACCAGTAAGGAGACGAGAAGTTTGCCTGCTTTCTGCACCTTCCAGTGAGCAGACTTTGTCGTCTTCACAGAGCAACTGTCAACAACTTCCTGTTGACAACAAAGCATCACCAACAGAACAACAGAGTGGTCTTTAATTTGTTTGTTTGACAGTATCATTTTTCATCAACAAGATAAACATTTTCAAAGCAATGTGATGCAATTTATGCTGTTCTGTGTGATCCAAACGTATGTAGTGTAATTAGAGTTGGATATGTTTCATGCAACATTGTGATCAAATACTACATAGGAGAATGAAGGTGTAGTGGTGTGATACTTTATAATGGGATGCAACCTGTAGTAGAGGGAGCAGGGGGGCAGGAGTGGGGGGGCGCCCCGGGCACACGGTTGGGGAGGGGGGGGGGCACACCCAGCCCCACCAATATGGGGGAAAGCAGGTTTGATACATAGCCAATAGCCTATAAGGGCCCACTATGAGTCCCCGCCCCCTCTGCAACGTGACACCCGCTCCGCTTCTGGATTCAACATTATGTGATGTGATCCAAATGGATTTGGCAAAACAAAAAAATGCAAAACATACAATAAAGAACTCATTCAAGTGAATACAAAGCAATCCCAAACATTAAAGTGGGAAATTTCATAATCCTTTTATAGTGGGGATGTCTGCGATTCAACACAAGTCAGTGTAATCCACTCCATTTGGCACCAGGCAAGATGATCGCAGTTTATGGCTCGCGATGAGCTGTTGCACAGCGCAACGTGGCGCAGTGTGGTGTGTTATATATTACAACATGATGTTATGTCATGCAATACACAGTATCAGCAGCAGCAGGAGGCTCCGTGGATACGGACCGCTTGGGAGAAACTTGAAACGCAATAAGGATGCGTTTCCACTTGTGCTACACTGCAGTGAGGAAGAGAGCGGTGCTGCTTTGTGTCCTTTGAACACACAATCTACAGTAGCTTATGATGAAACTCCAGAAATGCACAACGCCGCATGTTTAAACCCCATATTTAAGAATGGAATCAATCAAACCGTGTAAATGCGACGAATACGAAACCTTGATGTGACTAAACATGATTCATAGGCTCAGATGAGATCATAAACTGCAACATTGCACAGAGTGTGTGTTGATGTCACCAGCACTTGCCAGTTGGCAGGAAACTGCAGTGTGCGTGTTAGGATGAGCTGATTAGGACAGGATGGTTAACATCAGAGGGGGAAACAGAGGCGCAACTCAGCCCATGAACTCAGGAGCTGCTGAGCAGGATTCAGTCACTGCGACTTCATGACGCCGCTGGGTGTTTCTACCTCAGCAGCTGCCAGCGTTTTTGAACTCCTGGCAGGCCGGAGCCCTGTGAACCCACCAGCTCTCCGGGGGTGGAGGTGGAGGGGGCAGGGCACCAGGAGGGCATGAAGTCCTCGGCCATGTGCACCGTCACTGCCAGCAGACTTCCACAGTCGAGGGGGCCTGAAGGCCTGGCAGGTAGAGCGGCTCCGTGTCGGCGTCACGGCTCGTCTCCACGCGCCGGGGATCCAGCTCCTGTCAGCGGGCCAAAGGCAGGGAAAACTGCTGCGGCGGGACCTGTGGTGGAGCCGCCATCTGCACACCGATGGACCTCAAGCGGCAGGAATCGGCGGTGGGGACAAACGCTGAAGTCTCAGCTGAAGTTGAAATGGTTGGACCAAGAGAGGCAAACATTTGGCCTGTGGTCTGACACAGGCCTGCAGAGGGGTCAAACCGGCCCCAAGGATGACCTCTCAAGGGGTCAAATTCAGGACTATGATTTTACACAATAATCCTCAATAACAAAATACAGACAGTTGTTTTTGTTTTGATCATTTGTGTGCTAACTAACCTTTCCATTTAGAGTTCAAACAAATACTGTTTGTCAGAGCACCAAAATTCCTTCTACCACAGATGATATTGACACACCAGAAAAGCACAACTGAGTGACACAGCATGAACAAAACAGATGAAACTAGACTGTATCTGATAATTATTTAAAAAAAGAAAGAAAAAAAACAAAATCAGGCTATAAAATGGATCTACAAAAACAATCGCACATTGCTAAAATGTAAAACATGCCCAAGCCAACACAGACAGAGCTAAAGGTAGCATAAGTCCCAGTACAGGCAAGCAGTGTCACCATGCATTTCTGAAAGTATCCCAGCTTCTTCTGAATAGATCTCAAGAGAAAGTGCTATAAATATGAACATCCTCCAAATGCAGTGATGTTTTCAGTGCTCAAATGAAGGGAGGACTGTGGAGTTTCAGGTTATCATGCTGTTTAACTGGTGAAAGCAAATGAAAGAAAATTTGTTCGAGGTTGCTCCTGACTAGGAATGGGTTTGACTCACAATGCTTGCAGAAACAAAAATGCATGTATTCAAAAATGTGCTGCCATTCTATAAAAAAAATACTTTGATAAACATCACAAAGTAGTACATATATTTTCAGCAAACTGTAAAATGCGAATGCAGTTTATATGGCCATTTACTACATGGCTACATTTCTGGCAATTAGGACAAGTAAAATTTCATTTAAGTACTCCACAATTTCTGTTTCATGAGTTTACATAAAATCAAGAAGATTTATATGTAATGTAATTGATCAATTGTAATATACTTTTCAATGTATAATAATGTAGTCCCTTTTAAATATAAAAATATTGAAAAAATGCATGAATTGGCATATTATAGCTGAAGAAATTGTGTATTTTTTAAAATTGTTATTCACAAAAAGTGCACGATAATAAATAAATAAAATAAATAAAAATGAAAAGCGTCAAAGTTAAAACATCAGGAAAGGAACGTTTGTTGTTGTGTTTTCGTGATTCTGAATATATCAAATATTTATTTATGTTTTATTACCATTATTTTGTAAATCGGATGGAGTTGCCGTATTTCCTCCGCGCATGCGCATTGACGACCTGTCAATTCAAAAGGAAGCGGGGGAAAACAAGGCAAACTCCTGCGGTCGTAAGTTTCCCTTTTGTATTTCAAGTGTGGACACTGATGTTTCCTTTCAGTGAATGTTGCAGAAAGGATTTGTCTTGACTCTCTTTAGAATGTGTGTTTTTGTCGGCAGATGTTTTGCTTCCTTAGTTTCAAGAGCAGTTTTGTCGCCCTGTGTCTTGAAACCCGTGAGACCAAATCTTTGCCAAGAAGCGTAATGTTTTGGGGTTTTTTGAGGACTGGCACATTCGCACTCATTGTGGAAGAACAGTATGAAGCCTTTATTGATCTAGTCGTAGCTCTTTACAGTTCGGCTTTACACTGAACTTGCTTTGGCTTTCTGTTACGAGTGAAATTACACATTTATGATTGCTCCAAGGGTTCGCACCATCAAATCCAGCGCCTCCAATTTTAGACAAATTTGGGGTTTTCTCGACATAACGTGATGAATTATGCAGTAACCCTTTGCCGAATGTACCACTGTATTCCATATACTTATGGAACTGTATAAAACGTCCAGTGTTTTTTGAAGGGCTGCAGAGAGTTGATAAACTTTAAACTGAAATGTTTTTTAGGGGAGTTCTGCCTGATCAGCGACCAACTGTAATGTGATGTCGCTCGTTAGCTGTATTTTAGTTGTTTTACTTGTTTAATAAACACTGTAGTTCGTGACCGGAAATAGCAGCATAAAGACCCTTCTGCATCGAAGCTAAAGTGGAGGCTAACTATTCTTCATGGGAATGTTTTGCTAACAGCTGGACATTATTAGCCGAAGCTAAAGTCAACGGAGCTTTGCGACTACATCGGTTTTGTCCGTGGGAGGGGAAAACTCACCGGTTTCTGTGTTGTGACCGCGTGTGTTTGTATACCGAGCTCCACAGCCTGTCACGGCGAATGACAGGTGGCTAATGAGAGCTGAAAGTGGTGCGCACTTGTTTTAGTGACGCCGTGAGTGGCACGTCGCGACCCTACCGGGTAATCAGCCTTAAACGCGGCGTGACAAGACCGCTGGCAGGTGCCACTTACGCTGAACCAGCGCGCCGATGCTGTCAACGAACCTGACACTGGCGACTGCCACAAAAGTGACACAAACCCGTCAGATGTTTGCTGATGCTTTAGTGTCTCCTGACCGTTTCCTTCTGATAAATGCCAAGTCTGTAAACATCACGCCTGCAAACATCACGCTATAGCTGCCACACTTTATGCTAGTTACTTTGTTTGTCCAATGCTAATCCATCTGCCAGTCCAAGTGTCTCACAGTATGTTGAACTATCCTCGTTTAGCATGTAGCTAAGGATAGCATTGAGGGTTGTTTACATGATAATGACTAAATAATGACTATATGACTAAATAATGACTATCATTAATAAGTCACTTGCTTTGAGGGATGTTTTCATGGATGTACTGTATGAACTAACAAGTTCTCAAACCTCAGTTGTATACATTACGGCCTCCACTAAAAGATACTGAAAAAACATTTATTTTCCTCAATACTCTGATATTTGGACTGACGGTTATGCATTTATTTTCATGAATTATGGGCTATCGTAATATACCCCAAAAAAAGTTTATTTTTGAGAAGACCAAATGCTCCTCCAAAATGCTCACAGCGTTCAGTAATGGCCTACATATACAGGTTTGAGTTTATTTATTTATTTATTCATTCCTTATTTGTTTGTGTTCCCAGTTTTGAGCTTGAGTGATTATTTTTCCTCCCTATTTGTAATGTATGAACCATACTGATCACCTTCTCCAATGCCCTGACTGTGACTTTAGATCAGGATCCCCAAAATTGATGTCCGAAAAACTGACTGTGAACAATACCGACAATTGTACTGATTGATTCTACTTTGAATGACATTAGACATAATAACAATGATATGGGGTTCAATGCCTTCTTACAACTAAGAAATCACTGTTTCTATCGTGCTGGGAGGCGGGGCTTGGCTAGACTCTATCACCCTGTCACCAGTTAACCACTTGAAACCGGAGACGGCTTTAGAAATGCTCTGTTTTAGTCGTCCAGCCGCCACAATTGTCTAAATCCTAACACGCATCTATTTCTCTCTGCTTCTCACTCATCAGCCGAGGAACGAAATGTTCCCCGTGCTGCCTTCTATGGAATGACGATCTCTCTCTCCCGGGGCCCCTTGACCCGCTCGCATATCGCGTGGCGTCTTGAACCTCACTTCAAGAAAAAACAGAAACCCTCCAAATGTTGACTGAGCAGCGGGAGCGGCGGCGCCCACCACGCTCTCAGCCGCTAATGGGCCACTTTCGTGCTTTTTCCCTCTGATTTTTCTTCAGCCTCCTTTGTCCAAATGGGCCTTGATTGTGTTAGGAAACAGCCCCTACTGCTTTTTTTTCTTTGGTTTGTTTCTGTTTAGTTTTTTTTTACCACTGACATTTCACCAAGGCGCTGCTTGGTTAATCACACGAAAAGACCAAAGAGCGGTTAACCTAACAACTCGGAAAATTGATTTAGTTGCTTTATGGTGGGTTTTTTTCTTTTTTTCTCTCTCTTCTCGGGGCGAATCGCAGAAAATTGAATCAGGAGCCACACGTGTAATCAAGAGTCCCGCTGGTCGCGATCGCTGGCCAGCGGGACTCTGATTGCGCGCACTTCTAGCAAACAATCAAAGACGGGCGCTGAATTGGATCGGGCGAGGCGCCCCTTGCTTTGAGTGCAAACACATTATTGCTGAGCGAATTACTGACCTGATAAAAGTCGGAGCGGCGGCGTTTGGGGGCCGTCTGTTCCAGCCGAGCAGCTGCTTTCTTACAGCTGGAAACGACGTTAGACGCAGGACGCCGTGATCTCCGCCGGAACAGTAAAGACGGCAAAACCTCCTCCTCCGGAGGAGGAGGACGTGTCGACGCGGATCACAGACCTTGAAATCTTTTGAGATGTGCAGCGAGTTTAGTGCCACAACATCAGGGAGGGGTGGGGTGGGGGTGCGTTCAGGATGCAGGTTTAGTCAGAACTCAGAGGTTTTTTTGAGTTCCAGAAGGAGAGCCGAGTGAAACTCAGTCACCACGGCAACTGACTCTGTGAACCTAACCTGCTGGCTGGCAGGTTTTTTTTTTGTGAAGCCTAAATTTTTGCTCCACTTATTGCAGTTATAACCTTGTTCACAGCCTATTTTAGTTGTGCTGTCGTTCCAAATTAGTTTGAAATGTCGGGTTCTTAATGTACCTCAGTAACATTCTCCAGCCACAAGTATCAAACCTGAAATGCTGCAGACATGCGCTCCAGCGTTCCTCGCCATGTGTTTTTGCTTTTAATTCAGTATTAGTGCTGCAGAACAAGTGGTGCCAGGTAATCCAACCATACATTCTCAGCAGACGGCTTGTGGGCCACACACTCTGTATCGGATCCGTACCAGAGATGCCGTCATGGCCTCTTGCCACCTCCTCAGTAAGAAAAGCTTCAATTGGCTGTTCTTCACGTCCAGGGGTCGTTGGTGGCTTCACGCTGTGAAATTCATGTTTTCATATGTCGCGTGGTTGATCTCGTGATCGCCAGATTTCGCAAACAGTCACAAAAGTGCAGGTTGGAGAGAAAGACGCTGCCACTTCACTCGTAGCTTTGAGGTGGCATTTTTTCTTTCTTTCCGTCGACCATCTGAACCTGGTGCAGGGAATTCATCAAAGTTGGGGTCTTTTGTCTGGAAGCGTCTCCGCATGTTAGACTCCTTGTTAAGACGTTCATTGTGCACATATTTATCTGTCATTAACTCGCCAATTTTCTGCATCTGCCTTTCTGTCCAGCGTTTAGTTTGCATCATTTAAATACGCCAACCAAACAAACTTAATGAGGTTTAACTAAAAAGGTATTTTACAGTCAGCAGCACCAACACAGAAACTAATGACAGCAAAAAATAAATGAATCATAGATCGCAAGCATTTTAACAAAGAACACTTCACATAAAGTTAACAAGTATTATGGCAAAACATCCCAATTCAGAAAGAAGCAAGTAGAAGTAATTGAACTTGTGTCTTTTGAATTTGTGATGTAGTTTTTGTGATAATTGTGACTTTTTTATACTTTATGTTCCAGGTGTATTTGTGCTCTGACTTTTGTATTGTTGTGTCTTTTTCCGTGGTGGTTTTTGTTGTTAAGTCACAGCTTTTAGAGTTGATTTTGGCAGCTTTGCTATTTGTGGCGCAGATTTAGCGTCAAAGTCCCATTTTTAAGTGTTTATGTGGTTGTATCGACATGAAGTGTAGTTTTCAGGTGTGCAGCTAAAACTTCATCTGTTTTGAGAACTCACAACAAAAGAAGATATCACAACAAAACCAACCAATAAATGTCTCAGCTTCCTGCTGCAGTCATGGCTGAGCTTTCCCTATTGGTTGGCTCCACCACGCCTGTACTGACGGACATTTGTTGACAGGACAAATCTCCCCAAGCGGAAAAAAAAAAATCAGATGGAATTAGTGGAGTTGACGTGAAGAAGTGTCGAAAGCTGCCTCCTCGGCCTTTGTGTCAGTCCGCTGACGTCAAGCTCCGGGATTCTCTTTTTCAGTGCTCCTTCGACACAACTTAGGTGCAATTTTGTTTGTTTTTTGTGAAGCGCCAACCGTTCGCCGCCTCTGAGATCGTCCTGGCTGCGTGACCTCGATGGCTTCCTGCTGGATCTGCCGGGGAAAGGGATGGAGCTGTTTGACTCTTGTGCGTTCGCCACCTGGTGTGGGGTTTACTCTTTGCCCTGGCAGCTGCTTTGTTTTCTCCAAGTCAACAGTGCTGAAGTACACAACTGTCTGTGCCATTTAAAGGCAGACAGACAGTACCCGCCTTTTCTTTGATTCGCAACCCAATCCTGATGCCCATGTGGCACCTGGGCGCTTTTGATGGTGGATGGGGGGCTTTAATTGGTTCAAAGTCCACATCAGCTGTTTATTGGTCCTTCTTTCTTGAGCTACTTTTGATTGGCCATATCTTATAGACCTCCCTAGAACTGCACGGCAGAGGTCCTGACATGTTGGCAAAGGTGTTCGCAGCATCAACCACGTTGCAGCGTTTCAAACACCAACGGACTTGTTTCCATTTAGAGCAACACAACAAACCTCGTCTGGCCAAAGACGCCGCTTTCCTTTTTTCCCCTCCTCCTCATCTTTTCCGGGAGCCTTCCTCTTTTCTCCGGTGAGAGTCTCGCAGAACAAGAGATGGGGGGGGGACAAAGATTATGCAAATGTCAGAGCAAATAAGGATTGCGGCTCGGCTGTGGCTGACGGCGTCGGTTAAACGAACACAAAGGGCAGTTTGTGGTGCTTGACGCGCAGCCGCTGTTCGTCAAGAGACGAGGCCGGTGGATAAGAAACCATTGCGAGGCGATGCCTCAACACAGCCGTCACTCTCCGCCTGACATATTTGACCCCCCCCCCCCGCTCCACTATGCCTCGCTCCATTGCGATTGGCTGAGGTTTGGTGGCAGAGATTAATTCCCATCTCCTCACTTGACGTTTGTGACATCGAAGCATTGTGGAACCAAACGCGGCGGCTTCCCCGCAGGGAATTACACATCAGTCTTTTTCTTCCAACGCAGAGACATGAGCCTGAGATTTGGTGGATGTTCTGACGGAGCTGCTGTTAGTTGAAGGAGACCCCCCCACACACACACCATAGTTGAAAACAGGGGTCTTCGACTCATGATGGTCCACCTCAGTCCTGCCTGCTGGAATGGGAGAGTGAATGGCCCAACAGGCGTGAAAGCTACCTGACCGTCAGCGATATTAGCTTCAGCCTTCATGCACAGTAGTGATTGTACATTACGCGTCGTAAATAAAGCGTCCTTGTTGCTCGCTTCGGGCTGCTGTTCAATTAAGCTGTTACGGCGCCACCGTTCGATCCAATTCCTCAGGAAGCGCTCACATCTACATCGTAGAGCGTCATTATTCAACCCGCGGCTGTAAATTCGGATGAACTCAACTGTGCCATAGCAACACCACAACCAAACAGTTGAGTGCAACTCAGAGATGGGGGGGGGGGGGGCGAATGAGGAAGATGCCTCCTCCTTTTTGAAATCATGTCTGACGCAACAGAAATTCTATGAATTTATACAAGCTGTTGATTGTGTGCAGCCAAAACCTTGTCAAAACCAAAGGGCTTCTTCATTGCTGGTGTGTGTTTACTTCAAGCAGCATTGTAAACGGTAGGATACAGATCTGCGTGCACTTGCAGCTTTACGAGAAAAAGCCCCACGTCGCTCCCCTGCGATGGGTTCCTCGTAACCGCTGGGAGCCGTCCTCCTGCCTCGCCGGCTCTCCCGGCTCTCATCTGCTGATGAGCAGCAGATTGCGTCCTGAGTTTTATCCGTGCGCAGCGTTGATGTTTTCATCACCGGGCCAACGCAGGCTGCTTCTTTTTATCGCTCGCTCGCCCGCTCGTGAAAGGAGATTCTCCTCTACGTGTCTTCTAGTGGGAGGAAACACCTCCAGCCTTGAGCCCCCGGACCTGTGCTTTTTAACGTGTGGGGGGGGGGGTCATGAGATAAGATGGATGATTGGTGGGGACGCATGGGTGAAAGGTATCTGCGCTGCACAGACACTGAGCATCATTGTGCCACCTGCGATTCTTCTGAACTTTACAAGCCTTTTTTGATGTGGAATCAGATGGAACAGCACGGAAAGGAAAAAGAAAGAGAAAGGATTCTTGCCTTCTCTGGCACAAGCGATGAGTCCCCCCCCCTGTTTCACTGTTGGATCGAATTATATACGATTTTAAGAGCGTGCAGTTTGCCAGCAAACCAATTTTGTGTTCACTGGTGTTGGCAAAAACACAGTTGACTAAAATTTTGAAAACCGAGTTACAGCAGGAAAAAGCACTTGTCCGCAGAGCAGGTGCTCAGGAGGGGAGCTCCGCTTGCACTTTGTTTTTCTTCACGCGTGTTTAGTATAAAATACTCGTGATGTGACACACATAACTCAAAGAGAAATGTTTCATTAGAACATCGATTACAATGGAGCAACATTGATAGGCTTCGTCCTTTAAACCAGTACTGGTTAATGACAAAAGAATATGTCTACAAGAAAATCTGGATGCTTTTTCCGACATTTTCTGTAGAAATGACATCATTGAAAATTAGCGTATAACTACCTATAAACAACAGTGCCTCTTTTTTCACCCTGTTGCCATCACGTCTCTAAAGATTCACCCCACAGATTGACCTCGATGTTCATCCCAGTCACTTACAAGCTCTCGAATACACGATAAACAGATTTAAGAACAGTGAAGTCAATGCGAAGATTTCCATTTGCATCTTCTCTTGCCGATTTTCTTCTGCTGTTGTGACCTTCGTGTGCTACACATTTCCAGACCAAACTATATCCGCGTTCCCGGAACGTGCTCGTGACACACAGGGGGAAATAATGCCGTTGGTTGCGTTGTGTGTGTGTGTGCATCTCCATTGTGTTTTTCCCGTGCCCTTTTATTTCCCAGTCTGTCTGCGTCTGCCCAAGCTCGAGCTCTCCTCCGCCCCCGCCGCTTCGTGTCCGTCGGGAGCCGGCGACCCGGCCCGCCAGGGTGCACCTCTTTAATCGCTTTAAATAAACGAGCCCCTCGGAGCGCTGCGACCCCGCTACCATTCTCCCTCTGCTCCCACCCCCACACACACACCCCCAACGGCAAGCTGTTCCAGACCTGATAAAACCCCCCTGGAATCACCTTGCTGAACTTCGTGGGGCTTTTTTTTTTTTTTTTTATACCTTTAAATTTCTTTATTTATTTTTCCCCCTCAGTAAGTAAGTGCCACTGCTGCCGGAGCGCGCGTCTCGCAGCAGCTGGTGTTCTTTTGCGTTGGAGAAAATGGGGCTCTGTGTGTGTCTGTGTGCGTGTACGTGTGTGTTGTAGTTCACCTCTATTCATAATTAATGAGTGTACTTTGGAAAATTGGAGATTGTAAAAACAGCAATTAGGTTTTTTTGCGAGTTTACTGGGATCCTCGGAGGACGGTGGGTGGAGGTCTTCGTTCTAACCCTGGCTTTGACTCTGTGACCTTTCGGGTGTGTCAGCATCAACTAACAAGCTTGAGCATGTTTTTTTTTTTTGCACCTTGACCTGTATCCTCCCCCAAACATGTAAAGGTTATTGTACAAGAAACCTAAAGTAAAGTATGGGTTCACACTTTATTTTACTCCTGTTGTGAACATCATAAACGCAACAAAATGTGTTCCATTTAATCTGCAGTGCTAAGAGCCACCCTCTAATGCAGTGATTCACGTTCCTCCCTTAAGGCAAGAAGGTCTGGGGGTCTCTCCTGGGTGGGCTTATTAGAAAGAGCTTGTGTTATTTTCTCAGGTGTGTATATGTGTGTGTACATTCATTTTTAAAGCACACTGGTTTCCTTCCACCATGCAGAAACATTCGTATGAGCTCTAAAGAATCCAGAGACGCTGCTCCGCACAGGCCCAAAACTGTCTCCGGAGCTCAGCTGGGGTTAGAGCAGTGGCGGTGGTGGTGGTGGTGGTGGTGGTGGTGGGGGGGGGGGGGGGGGGGGGGCGG